>CM075852.1:121621417-121970342 GCA_037975125.1 Latrodectus hesperus
GCGTGCGCAGGTCAGTTTGCCTCTGCATGCAGTCTTCGAATGTCCAAAACGTTGGCAATGGAAACAACGGAGGGGATTAGGAATATATGGCCGTACGGGTAAGTTCATATAAGCCGCTTTTATTGATTGCGGAAGGTCTGGTGTTGCGAACGTCAGAATGAGGTGCTTTGTAGGTAAAAGCTTTCCATCACGTCTGACGGTTATACGCTTAACAGCACAGACCTTTTGATCCTTTAGATTTTCAAGGATCTCCTCCGTCGGCGTATTCAACAGATCCCCAGCGGAGATCACTCCAGAAGAAAAATTCAAATATCCGTGAGGTGTGACTGCCACCTCAAGGTGTGCAAGCATGCGCATCTTAATAATAGCAGCTGCTTGGGTGCTTGACGCAACCTCCACCATTAAATCTCCTGAGCGCAATTTCCTTATACTTTTCACTTCCCCTATGACTCCCGATATTCCTTTATGTATAAGGAAAGGAGATACTTTTTCAAAGTTATCCTCCTTCCTTTTAATAACAAAAAATTTTGCACTAATTTCAGACATTAGTTGCTCCCATGGGAGAAAAGAAAAGTTTATATTCTCCATTATTATGATAATAAAATTTCGGGACCTGACCGCACCACCCACCACCGAGTCCAACAAGGGGATGCAGACCAGCTGCACCAGTGCTAGTCAGGTCCTATACGCTCACAGTACATCCCTGAAGTGGCCTCCACCCTTAACGAGTCACCCAGTAGATGTACCGATCGCTTGATCCATAAAGCCGATTGATGTGCTGAGGACCACAACACACCTCCCGTTTACCTGAAGCAGAGGCCAAAGTAATGTGTTGGTCTCTGGGGGCCTCAATTACCAGGACCCTCCTTTCCAGGGACACGGGTCTCCACGCACGGCAAACACGTGGGTGATTTAGTCCCCAAGAGTAGCTAATAGCAACAGAGCGGCGAAAGCTACTCAAGGGGAGCCCTCAACCTCTTGCGAGGCAACCACACTGAGGGAGAAGAGGAAGAAAAAGCAGAAGAGTAGAAGAGAGAAGAAAATAAAGAAGAGGACAGATCACTGGGGTACCTCGGGATTGTGACACCCGTGTTTACCTAAAGAAGGTAAACCCCCTGAGGGGCATCCAGTGGTACGTGTAAACAAAAAGAATGGAGGAATTAGGATGTGTATTGACTACAGATCTCTTAATGCTGTGACAAAAATAGATGATTTTCCTATGGAAGATTCAATGCAATTAATTCATTGTATTGGAAAGGCTAATATTATTTCCACATTGGATCTACTGAAGGGTTACTGGGCTATTCCAGTAGAAGAAGCTAGTCGTGATTTTACCTCATTCAAAATCCATAGATCTCAATATCGTTTCAAAGTCATGCCGTTTGGATTGAAAAATACCGCCGTTACATTTCAAAGGATGATGAATAAAGCGCTATCTTCCTTTAAGGAATTTTCACGTGCTTACATTGATAATTTAGCTGTATTTTCGAATAATTTAGAAGAACATTTATTGCATCTAAATATTATTTAGGAAAATTAAAGAAGCTCAACTTTACTGTCAATATGAACAGGTGTGATTTTGCCAAGCCTCGTATCAGGTTCTTAGGACATATTATTGACAATGGAGAACATCAACCTGATCCGGAAAAAATACAAGTTATACAGCAACTTAAAAGACCAACAACCAAAAAGGATCTTAGAAGTGTGTTAGGGTTGTCTAACTTCTATCGTGAGTACATTCCTAAATATTCTGAATTAGTATATCCATTAACTGAGCTTACTAAGAAACGTGTGCCTGACAATATTCCCTGGACTGAAGTGCACGACACAGTGTTTATATCTCTAAAACAAGCCCAAGTTAAGGCACCTTCACTTCACACTCTATCACTAGGTTAGCCTTTCATAATTTACTCTGATGCTTCTCAGGTAGGAGTTGGCGCTTGTCTGTCTCAGCGTGCTAATGATAAAATTTATCCTGTTTCATATGCTAGTCGAAAATTGACTAAAACTCAACAATCCTGGTCTACAATTGAACGTGAGGCTTACGCAATAGTGTGGTCGTTAAAAAGGTTTGAATCAATAATTTTTGGTTTAGATATTGAGTTTTATACTGACCACAATCCCTTACCATACTTGACCAAATATGCACCTCAATCACCTCGTCTTCAGAGGTGGGTGTTAGCTCATCAGAGATATAACTATTAGACATTGTGCAGGAGCTAAGATGCTCCTCATGCAGATGCTTTATCCAGGCTTTTTCCAAATAAAAACTGACTTAGTGCTTAGTGTAAAAACTCTCTATATTAAATATATTTCAGTGAAAATATTTTGTTTTATTTGTATCTTTGTATTTGGTATATTGTTGGTTTACATCAATTGTATTGGTATATTGTTTGTTTATATCAATTGTATTGGTATTGTTTACGCCGTTTTGTAGTTTTGATTTGTTACTCGTGTTGGGTTATGGGGAGGTAGATGGTTGGTTGGTTGGTTGGGTTTTATGGCGCAAGGTCCAAATAAGGACAAGCTGCGCCAGAATTTTTTGTATATATTTTTTTAAACCAATCAACTTTTAAAATTCCTTTAAAAATATTAGAAATATTTATAAGATAATTAACATAAAAAATAGACAAACACCCAACATATAAATGATTAAATTATATCTAAAACATATAAGATAAAAAAACTAAACTAAATCTGTAAAATGTTATAAGTATATTAATTAAAAATCTTTAATTTAAAATTATATATAATCTATAAAACCAATGCTTCTTAAAAAAGCAAAAATATTTTGATGCGGTGGTTCGCCCAGCAAATCCCGCATCGTTAAAAGATCAGTTTTAAAAAATTTAAAACGATGTTGGTTAAAATCAGAACATGAAATTAAAATATGAAACACAGTGTATGGTTCATCACACGTTTCACACCAAGGTTTTAATTCATTTAAGAATAAATGCTTATGAGTGAAACGTGTGTGTCCAATACGAAGGCGGGTTAATTTAACATCCGCACTCCGTAAAGGTAAAACTGGAAATGAAATGAGAGATGAAGTTATGGTATACAATTTGTTGGTGACTTGCATTCTCCATGATTCCTGCCAAAGTTTATGCACAAAACTTTTCACACCTTTTCTCGCATCACAAAGTGGAACGGAAGGCTGAAGTGGAGTAGATGCAGACTTTGCAGCTGCATCAGCCCTCTCGTTACCATCAAGACCTACATGCCCTGGGATCCAACAAAAAACAATATCATATCCCCTGCACTTTAGAGTGTCTACTATACAAAAAATCTGTGACACAACCGGATGACAAGTAATATTAATATTCTCCACAGCTTCTAAAACACTCATGCTGTCAGTGTAAATACAAAATCTATAGGAATTTTTCGTACCTATATGCTGAAGGGCGCGAAGTATTGCAATTGCTTCAGCAGTGAAAATGGAGCAGGACATGCTGAGGCTGTAACTAAGACACATATTGTCAACATAAATACCAATGCCAACATGTCCTGCAGACTTCGATCCATCTGTATATACAGGTATGTATGTATCAAACTGAGAGCGATGAGATGAATAGAGCTGATGGAAGATAACTGGAGTTGTGTTCGATTTTCTGAACTGTGCAAAGGGATTGATTATTTTAATTTGTGGCTCATACCAGGGGGGATGTAAAGTTCGATCAGTAGAATATATACGAACGTCATGTAGGTCAGACAATAACAAATTGGATTTTATTCTAATGAGAAAATATGGTATGCTCCTTGGACGAGCATGGTATAGTATTTTAACAGCAGATGTAGGAATCATGGAATGTAATGAATAATGAGGGTCAGACATGATCTTAGCATAATAATTGAGAGACTGCTGCATTCGTCTCAGGTCTAAGGGCAGTTGATGGCAAATTGCATATAGACTCTGGACGGGTGATGTGCGGAATGCGCCCGAACATATCCTCAGAGCATTGTGGTGAACAGTGTCCAATTTGCATAAAACCGAATGTCTAGCTGATCCATAGACAACACATCCGTAGTCAATGCGTGATAAAATTAGTGATTGATATATTCGAAGTAGTGATGTGCGATCTGCACCCCAGGATGTGTTTGAAAGCACCCTGAGGATATTAAGCGATCGCTCACACTTCTTCCGCAGATTTAAAACATGCGGAAGGAAAGTTAATTTTCGATCGAATATTACACCAAGAAATTTCATTTCACTGACTACGGGAATAATTGTGTTGTCAATCAGAATCTCTGGATCACTATGTATACTAGTTTTCCTGCAGAAGTGGACACATCTACTCTTGCTAGGAGAAATAGTATGGCCATTCTCAGCACACCATGCAGCAAGTTTATTAACAGCTGTTTGTAATTGTCTCTCAATTAAACGCATATTTGACCCCTCACATGATATCTGCAAGTCATCAACATACAATGTACCATGAACAGAAGGTGATAAGTTATGAAGTATGCTACTAAGATGAAGGATAAAAAGGGTGACACTCAAAATACAACCTTGAGGTACACCCTCAATTTGGTTAAAATAATCAGAATAAAATGTTCCTATACGAACTTTAAAAGTACGGGAGCATAAAAATTTTTTCAGGAATATCGGAAGATTACCCCGAAAGCCAAAATCGTATAACGAACGGAGAATTCCGTATCGCCATGTACGGTCATATGCCTTCTCTATGTCGAAGAAAATGGAAACCAGGTGGTTCCTCCGCACAAAGGCGTTGCGGATCTGTGTTTCCAAATAAATAATGTTATCAAGAGTGGATCTTCCTTTACGGAATCCACTCTGATTAACAGGAATACATTTCTTCTTTTCTAGGACATATACGAGACGGGCGTTGACCATACGTTCGAGAGTCTTACATAAGCAACTCGTCAGAGCTATTGGTCGATAATTTGAAGGAACAGAAGGATCCTTACCAGCCTTTAGGACAGGAATCACTATTGCTTCGCTCCAAAGTGATGGAAATGTGTTTTCTGTCCAGATCCTATTGAACAGAATTAATAAATTCGATAGGGAATCTGGACGTAACATGACGAAGCATTTCATAGCTGACTCCATCAGGTCCAGGACTGGTATTATTGGCCTGCTGTAATGCTCTCTTCAATTCCAACATCCGAAATTCACAGTTGTAAGGCAAAGCTTGTCCATGGTTGAAACGAATTGGTGTTCGCTCAGCACGGCTCTTTGTCCTTAAGAACGAAGGACTATAAGAGTCGTTGCTTGAGACACTAGCAAAGGTTTCACCAAGGACGTTAGCGATGTCCTTCGGAGAAGAGTATACAGCAGCTCCGGATTTCAAAATAGGAATTGAAAATTCTCTATATATTCCATTGGCTGCTTTCACTTTTCTCCACAACTGCTTACTGGATGTGGAAGAAGTAATTGAGGATACATAGCGAGACCAGGATTCCTTCTGACTTCGACGACGAGCTCTGCGAGCTAATGCTTTTGCTCTCTTAAAGGCGATAAGATTCTCCGTTGTGGGGTATCTTCTAAATAACCCCCATAACTTCCTCTGTTTCTTATAGGTTTTTTGACATTCATCATTCCACCAAGGTTTGCAACGCCTGTATGGTATAGAAGAACTCTTAGGTATTGATGCGTCAGCTGCATTAATAATTGTTTCGGTGACTTTATATACGGATTCATCAATATTTTCGATCATAACCATTTCGTTGTCAATAACTGCCAATTGTGTAAATAACGTCCAATCTGCCCGACTGTACACGTAAGTAGGTAGACGTTGTTCTACACTACTACCTCCAGTCTGGGAGATGACGAGAGGAAAATGATCGCTGTTGTGCAGATCATTTCCTACAATTAAATTTAACAATGGCAGAAGAGATGGTGAACAAATGGCCAGATCGAGAGAATGAAATGTTCTTGTGGGTACATGGAAATATGTCTTCTCGACGGTATTAAGCAGACAGAGACTGTTGTCTGAAATCAACCGCTCTATCTGCCGACCGCGAGAATTTGTATCATCACTTCCCCACAAAGAACTATGGCCGTTAAAGTCACCTAACAGTAGAAATGGTGTTGGCAGCTGAGCTATTAATGCGTCGAGTTCCTCTTGGCGGATGACATCATGTGGTGGTAAATATAAACTACAGACTGTTAATAAGCATGAAGTATGAATTCTTACCGCAACAGCCTGTAGAGTAGTATTCAATGTATGGGCAGTGCTGGGAAAAGTATTAGATGTTAATATACATACACCTCCAGACACTGCGCCATCGTCACCACAGTCTTTTCTAAAGCTGTTAAACCCACGCATGGATAAATTATTGTGGGACTTCAGGAATGTTTCCTGAAGTGCAACACATGCGGGGTTGTAGGCTGAAATTATAGACTTGATGTCATCATGATGTGAACGCAAACCATGGCAGTTCCAAGAAACAAAGGAAGTTATTTTTTAATTTGAAAAGCTCCTTTCCCGGAGCTGGAAGGCATGTCATCTGGCATCTCCTCGAGCGATAAGTCTTCGTCCGAGGGATGTAAGGAAACAGCGTCAGCCTCCAGGGACAAGGCTTTACAGGTGGATATGGAAGGTCTAGAAGAAGCCTCCCTAGAGGATTTTAACTTATAAGCCTTCATGGCTTTTGATTTAGATGAAGGAGCTTTTCTCTTCGTTATTGTAGTAGGTACAGATTTTTGCTTTGATGGAGGTAATCTAGTTAAAGGAAGTGAAATATTTTCAGTTTGTTTACTTATTGTTCTGGTGACTTTCTTTGCTGCGGTTGCATAGCTAACCCCAGATTGTGGACATCGAGAGGCAACTTGCCGCCTAGCCTCAGGGTACGAGCAGTTGTTAGTTATTTTAACGGTGGTGATTTCCTTTTCAAGTACCCATTGTGGACAATTTCGAGAATAGGAGGGATGGTCGCCTTGACAGTTGACACATCTCTCCTTCGCTGTGCAGGTCGAGTTATCGTGGCCAACTGCTGCGCATCGTGCGCAAGTCAGTTTGCCCCTGCAAGCGTTCTGTGAATGTCCAAAACGTTGGCACTTGAAGCATCGCAATGGATTTGGGATGTATGGCCTGACGGGTAAATTTAAATAAGCTGCTTTTATATTCTGCGGAAGGTCTGGGGTCGTAAAGGTCAGAATGAGATGCTTAGTATCTATGTACTTTCCATCCCTTCTGACTCTAATACGTTCAACTCCACAGACCTTCTGATTTTGCAGATTTTCTAAGATTTCCTCCGTCGGCGTCATTTTCCAAATCCCTTGCGGAAACAACACCACGTGATAAATTGAGGCTACCGTGGGGCACAACTGCTACCTCTAGGTTAGCCAGCTTCCGCATATTGATCATTGTAGTCACTTGGGAAGAGTTAGATATTTCCACAAGTAAGTCACCAGAACGAATTTTCCGAATAGTTTTCACCTCCCCAACAATTCCCGATATTCCCTTTTGAATAAGAAATGGGGATACATTTTCAAATGTTCCCTCTTTTCTTTTAATCAGAAAGAATTTATTATTATCATTTGTCAATAAATGCTCCCGCGGGAGAAAAGATATTTTTTTATTTTCCATTTATGGTTTTTTAAAATTTCGGGACCTGACCGCACCACCCACCACCGAGTCCAACAAGGGGATGCAGACCAGCTGCACCAGTGCTAGCCAGGTCCTATACGCTCACAGTACATCCCTGAAGTGGCCTCCACCCTTAACGAGTCACCCAGTAGATGTACCGATCGCTATGATCCATAAAGCCGATTGATGTGCTGAGGACCACAACACACCTCCCGTTTACCTGAAGCAGAGGCCAAAGTAATGTGTTGGTCTCTGGGGGCCTCAATTACCAGGACCCTCCTTTCCAGGGACACGGGTCTCCACGCACGGCAAACACGTGGGTGATTTAGTCCCCAAGAGAAGCTAATAGCAACAGAGCGGCGAAAGCTACTCAAGGGGCTTCTACTCGTAAAGCTACTCAACCTCTTACGAAGCAACCACACTGAGGGAGATCACGTTTCACACCATGGATTCAACTCATTCAGAAATAAATGCCTGTGTGTGAAACGTGTGTGACCAATACGAAGGCGAGTCAAACGGACATCAGCACTTCGTAAAGGTAAAATTGATAATGGAGTGATAGATGGAAATAAGGCATGGAGTTTGTTATTGACCTGCAGGTTCCATGATTCCTCCCATAAAGAATATATTAGTTTTTTGACACCCTTCCTCACATCAGATAAGGGAACACATGGCAGAAGTGGTCCAGATGCAGCTTTAGCCGCTGCATCAGCTCTTTCGTTACCATCAAGGCCTACATGACCAGGGATCCAACAGAACAATATATCATAACCCTCGCCAGCAAGGGAATCCAATTCTTTGAAAATCCTAGATACAACTGGATGACATTGATGATTACCATTTCCCAACGCTTCTAAAACACTTAAGCTGTCTGTGTACACACAATGTTTTAAAGAATTACTTTTATTCACGTGCTGAAGAGCATAATAAATTGTAGTTGCTTCAGCAATGAAGATGGAGCAGGGACTAGGAAGGCTGTAGCTAAGAATATTATTTTCAGAGACTACAGCACAACCGACATGTCCTGCATTTTTAGAACCATCAGTAAATATTGGTGTGTACGTAGTATACTGACAGCAATGTGATAAGTAAAGCAGTTGAAAAACGGTAATGGTTGTATCTGATTTTCTAAATTTATAAAAGGGATTAATTATATTGATATGTGGATCATACCAAGGTGGTTTAAATAAAAAGTCCGTTTTAACAAAAAGGACGTCATGTAGGTCAGATAGATTGAGAAAATATTTACATCTTGTGAGAAAAGGTGGGATGCTATAACTACGAGCATCATATAATCTTTTAAGTGTAGGAGTGGGAACCATAGAACGTAAAGGGTGATGCGCATCAGACATGATTTTACAATAGTAATTGAGAGACAGCTGCATACGTCGCAGGTCTAAAGGCAATTGTTGGCAGATTGCATATAGACTCTGGACGGGTGATGTGCGGAATGCGCCTGAACATATTCTCAAAGCAGAATGATGTACAGTGTCCAGTCTGCGTATAACAGAAGATCTAGCTGATCCGTAAACGACACAGCCGTAGTCAAGCCGAGATAAAATGAGTGATTGGTAAACTCGTAGGAGTGACGTGCGATCAGCACCCCAAGATGTGTTTGAAAGCACCTTGAGGATATTAAGCGATCGCTCGCACTTCTTCCGCAGATGTAATACATGCGGAAGAAAAGTTAATTTACGATCAAATATCACTCCAAGGAATTTTACCTGATTGACTACTGGTATAGGCGTGTTATTAATTCGAATAACCGGATCGTTGTGAAGGCTAGTCTTTCTGCAGAAATGGACACAGCTGCTTTAACTTGGAGATAGTGTATGGCCATTCTCAGCACACCATGCAGCTAATTTATTAACAGATGTTTGTAGTTGTCTCTCAATTACACGCATGTTTGACCCTTCACAGGTAATTTGCAGGTCATCAACATATAGGGTTCCATGCACAGAAGATGAAAGTTGATGAAGTATGCAACTTATATGAAGGTTAAAAAGCGTGACACTTAAAATACTTCCCTGAGGAACACCTTCAGGTTGGTTAAAAGTATTGGAAAAGGTTGAACCAATACGAACTTTAAATCCACGGGAGCATAAAAAGTTTTGGATAAATATCGGCAAATTACCCCGAAAGCCAAAATCATACATTCTACGGAGAATTCCATAACGCCACGTACGGTCATATGCCTTCTCTATATCAAAGAAAATGGAAACGAGATGATTCCTTCGCACAAAGGCGTTTCGTATCTGCGTTTCCAAATAAGTGATATTATCAAGAGTGGATCTCCCTTTGCGAAATCCACTCTGGTTGATATGAATACATTTATTTTTTCTAAGATATATACGAGACGGGCGTTGACCATACGTTCGAGAGTCTTACACAAGCAACTCGTCAGAGCTATTGGTCGATAATTCAGAGGATCTGAAGGATCTTTGCCAGTTTTCAGGACCGGAATCACTATTGCTTCTCTCCAAGGAGATGGAAATTCATTTTCAGTCCATATCCTATTAAATAATAAAAGTAGATTCAACAAGGAATCTGGACTTAAATGTTGAAGCATTTTATAGCTAATTCCATCTGGTCCGGGACTGGTGTTATTGGTCTGCTCTAAAGCTTTCTTCACTTCGAACATCTTAAATTCGCAGTTATAAGGTAAAGCTTTCCTATGGTGAAAACGAATTGGTGTTTGCTCAGCATGACTCTTTATCCTCAAAAACAAAGGACTATAAGAGTCAGAGTTTGACACATTAGCAAAAGTTTCACCAAGGGCATTAGCGATGTCCTGAGGAGAAGTGTACAAAGCAGCCATGGATTTTAAAATGGGAATAGAGAACTCCTGATAAATTCCATTAGCCGCTTTCACTTTCCTCCATAACTGTTTACTAATGTTGAAGATGTTATTGATAGAGAGATAGCTAGACCAAGAATCCTTCTGACTACATCAACGGGCTCTGCGAGCTAATGCTTTTGCTCTCTTAAAGGCAATTAGATTCTCCGTGGTGGGGTACCTTCCGAAATATCCCCCATAACCTCCGTCTGTTTCTTATAAGTGTTTCGACACTCAATCATTCCACCATGGTTTGCAACGCCTATGTGGTATAGAGGAACATTTTGGTATAGCCGTATCAGCTGCATTGATTATTATTTCAGTGACCTTAGTTTACAGCATTCACCAATACTCACCGATCAGAACCACTTCTTCATCAATGACTGCCAATTGTGTGAATAATGTACAATCTGCCCGACTGTACACGTAAGTAGGTAGGCGTTGTCTTACACTACTACCTCCAGTCTGGGAGATGACGAGAGGAAAATGATCGCTATTATGCAGATCATTTCCTACATTTAAATTTAACAATGGCAGAAGAGATGGAGAACAGATGGCCAGATCGAGAGAATGAAACGTTCTTGTGGGTACATGGAAATATGTCTTCTCGTCGGTATTAAGCAGACAGAGACTATTATCTGAAATAAACCGCTCTATCTGCCGACCGCGAGAATTAGTATTATCATTTCCCCACAAAGAACTATGGCCGTTAAAGTCACCTAACAACAGAAATGGTGTTGGCAGCTGATCTATTAATGCATCGAGTTCCTCTTGGCGGATGACATCATGCGGTGGCAAATACAAACTACAGACTGTCAACAAGCATGATGTGTGAATTCGCACAGCTACAGCCTGTAGTGCAGTATTTAAATGTTGGGCAGTGCTGGGATAGTTGTTGGATGTTAATATGCAAACACCTCCAGACACTGCACCATCGTCACCACAGTCTTTTCTAAAGCTTTTAAACCCACGCATGGAAAAGTTATTGCTGGACTTCAGGAAGGTTTCCTGAAGTGCAACACATGCGGGGTTGTAGGCTGAAATTATAGACTTGATGTCATCAAGATGGGAACGCAAACCATGGCAGTTCCAAGAAACAAAGGAAGTTATTGTGTTGTTTGAAAAGCTCCTTTCCCGGAGCTGGAAGGCATGTCATCTGACATCTCCTCGAGCGATAAATCTTCGTCCGAGGGATGTAAGGAAACAGCGTCAGCCTCCAGGGACAAGGCTTTACGGGTGGATAGGGAGGGTCGATTTGAACCCTCTTTTGCAGATTTTAATTTGTACGCCTTCGTGACTCTTGATTTAGTCGTAGGAGCTTTTCTTTTACTTATTGAAGTAGCTATGGATTTTGGCTTTAAAGTTGATGTTTGGGGTAATCTAACAAGGGGAAGTGATGTAGTCTCTGTTTGAGTGCTAATGGATCTGGTGACTTTTTTGTAACGGTTGCATAGCTTAACCCAGGCTTAGGACTGCGTGAGGTAACTTGATGTCGTGCCTCAGGGTATGAACAATTTGTAGTGACTTTTATCGTGGTGATTTCCTTCTCAAATGCCCACTGTGGACAACTTCGAGAATAGGAGGGATGGTCTCCTTTACAATTGACACATTTCTCCTTCGCTGTGCAGGTCGAGCTATCGTGGCCAACTACAGCGCAACGTGCGCAAGTAAGTTGGCCCCTGCAAGCGTTTCTCGAATGTCCAAATCGTTGGCATTGGAAGCATCGCAGCGGATTTGGAATATATGGCCGGACGGGTAAATTCAGATAAGCAGCTTTAATGTGCTGTGGAAGGTCTGGAGACGCAAAAGTCAGAATGAGATGTTTCGTATCAATAAACTTCCCATCTCTTCTGACTGTAATACGTCTGACTTCACAGACCTTCTGACTACTTAGATTTTCAAGAATTTCATCCGTCGGCGTATTCAACAAATCTTTTGCGGATATAACACCACGAGAAAAGTTTAAACTCCCATGAGGTGACACAGTTACCTCTAAATTTCCTAACAATTTCATGTTAGATAGCAGATTAGCCTGAGTTGCATTTGCAACCTCAATCATCAAGTCACCGGATCTCATTTTACGTATACTTTTAACTTCCCCTATATTTCCAGATATTCCTTTTTCAATTAGGAATGGGGACACCTTTTCAAAAGTTCCCTCCTTCCTTTTAATTACAAAGTATTTTACATTTGATGTATCAATTAGTTGCTCCCGTGGGAGATAAGAAAATTTTTGTTTCTCCATAGATTTTAACATAAAATTTCGGGACCTGACCGCACCACCCACCACCGAGTCCAACAAGGGGATGCAGACCAGCTGCACCAGTGCTAGCCAGGTCCTATACGCTCACAGTACATCCCTGAAGTGGCCTCCACCCTTAACGAGTCACCCAGTAGATGTACCGATCGCTTGATCCATAAAGCCGATTGATGTGTTGAGGACCACAACACACCTCCCGTTTACCTGAAGCAGAGGCCAAAGTAATGTGTTGGTCTCTGGGGGCCTCAATTACCAGGACCCTCCTTTCCAGGGACACGGGTCTCCACGCACGGCAAACACGTGGGTGATTTAGTCCTCAAGAGTAGCTAATAGCAACAGAGCGGCGAAAGCTACTCAAGAGGAGCCCTCAACCTCTTGCGAGGCAACCACACTGAGGGAGAAGAGGAAGAAAAAGCAGAAGAGTAGAAGAGAGAAGAAAAGAAAGAAGAGGACAGATCACTAGGGTACCTCGGGATTGTGACACCCGTGTTTACCTAAAGAAGGTAAACCCCCTGAGGGGCGAATATGTGAAAGAGGTGTTATTAAAGAAACTCCAAATGAATGCAGAAGGATTTAGGCAAAAATTCGTTCAGCACCAACGAAGTCCCGATAAGACATGGCGAGATTTTGTCTACGAAGTGACAAACTACTTCCAGGGTTGGATCGACGGACTTGAAATAACTGATTTTGAAGGATTAAAGAACCTCATAATTACCGATCAAGTTAAGAAAAGAGTTCCTATTGAAATAAGAGACCATTTCGTCGATGAATGGGGAAAGATAGTCAAACCATCACTTTTGGCTGACAAGCTTGATGAATATGAAAGTGTACGCAAGTCATTTAAGAAGCAAACAGGTGCACTGCCTAAAGTTCCGACCCAAACTTATAACAAATATCCATTACAACGGGATAGCAGAAGGTATGATAATCATAGAACGCCTCGTACCGAAAACAAACATTTGAATTTCAATTCCCAACAAGAAGTTTCTAAAACTCGTCCTAAGTATGTGTGCTATTTTTGTGGTACGGACGGACATGTGAAGAAGTTTTGCCCAAAACTGTCAAAAAACAAAACTGAACAAGATGTAAAGAAGAGGTTCAACGTAAATAGAGCTGCAGTGGAAATTTGTAAAGAAAAGGAGGAAACGAAGCAATCTAAAACGGCTGTAGTGGCCAAAGTTATGTCTCACAAGCGAAACATAATTGGTGAAAATTTGTGTAATTTAGAAAGAATCCAGATAAATGTTAATGGAAAACAAGCAACCGCTCTAGTAGATTCAGGAACTGAAATCACGGTGGTTAGAAGTAATATGGTAGAAGATTTCCCTCTAGAGAATAAGCCATCAATTTATATTAAAGGAATTTTCGGACCTGCAGAGAAATGTCCTTTAGTAAACATACCAATGAGTTTATATATGGGAGGTACGGGTGACGTCGTGCACCAAGATGTCCTCTGTGCAGTTGCTCCTTCTCTCGTAGAAGACGTTCTCTTGCCGCCAGAAATAAAAAATGTGCTAATGGGAACTATTGTTTCTGAATCGAAAATATCCGTAATAGACAATGCCAAGGTTGAATGTGAAGAATTTGATGATATACATAAAAAGCAAGAAAAGGAAGATATTCTTACTGACGAATTTACAACGAACGAAGCTTGTGTTGCAGAAGTGGAAAAAACTCCGGTGAAACGTACGAAAACTGAAGAATTTCTCCAAGAACAAGAAGCTTGTAAAGATCTAGAGGAAGCTAGGAAAAATGCAAAAGAAGAAAAAGGAGGATTTTATTTCAAAGACAAATTTTTGTTCCATAAAGAAAAAATTCTGGGGGAAACAACAAATCAATTAGTTTTACCAAAATGCCGAAGAAAAGAAGTTTTAAAACTGGCTCATTGCTCTGTATTTGGTGGTCACATGGGAGCAAAGAAGACTGCTATGAGAATAAGATATTCTTTTTATTGGTCTGGTCTTTCAAAAGACGTAAAGAACTTTTGTGAAGCTTGCAAAGACTGTCAATTAACAAGGAAAATTAAAGTTAAAGATCGAGCTCCTATAACACCTGTAGCGAGACCGGAATTGCCATTTCAAGTGGTAAACGTTGATATGATAGGACCAATTGAGCCGCCTAGCTCAAAAGGTCATAAATATGTGCTGTGTCTGGTGGATCAGCACACAAGGTGGGCTGAAGCTGTTCCATTAACAAGTCTTACAGCCAAAGCAACATGTGAAGCTCTGTTGTCAATATTCATGAGAACTGGAGTACCTAATATCATTGCATCAGACAATGGGACTAATTTCAACTCTGAGCTGACTAAAGAGTTTGAAAAGAGAATGGGATCAAGTCCAAGATTTTCTACACCCTTGTATCCTCAATCCAATGGACTAGTGGAGCGTTTTAACCAAACTTTAAAACGAATGCTGCATCATGTCATTCTCGATGAACCTCGAACATGGCATACCAAAATTCCGTTCATTCTTTGGGCTTACCGAGAAGTGCCAAACAATACCACGGGAGTTGCCCCATTCCAGTTGCTGTATGGACGCAAACCTGAAGGTCCACTCTCAATTCTAAAGAATACATGGACTGGAGAGCTAGAAGGTCTTCAACATGACACAACTCCGATTTCAGTATATATGGAAAACCTCAAAAGGAAATTGGAAGATGCTGCTTTGAGAGCCAAAATAACCTCTCAAATTGAACAAGATAAGATGGCGCATTATTACAACTTGAGATCTAGTTCAAAGACATTTAAACCAGGTGACAAAGTTATTGTCCTTCTTCCAGACTCTAAAAATAAGTTGTTAGCTCGATGGCAAGGTCCAGGGACTATTGTGAAAAAGAAAAACGAACATTCATTTCTTGTTAAGATGCCGGATAATAGTTTTAAACACGTGCATCAAAACAAGATTAGAGAATTCATCGCTGAATCAAACACCGTCAATGTTATCTTCGAGGGAGAAGAAGAGTTTGGGGATGTTCAAACCATGCCAACTAGTCATATTGAAAGGTTATTCCATGAAAAATTATATGACTTGGAGATGTCTTATTTGACAGATAATCAACAAATTCAATTGATAAAGCTTCTTAGAAATCACAAGAAACTGTTTACAAGACCCTTGCAACCAGTGAATGTTGGTGAACATAGGATAGAACTTTTATCCAATGCCACCCGACACAAACCACATTCTTACAGTGTTCCGATGTCATATCGAGCAGAGGTAAGCAGACAAGTACAAGAACTTCTTGATTCGAACTTGATCGAGCCATCTGAAGCTGAAATAACTTATCCAATTGTATGTGTAGCGAAGAAAGATGCATCAATCAGAATGTGTGTGGACTATAGAGCTCTAAATGCAGTGACAAAGGTTCCGAATTTCCCTATGAAAGATATGCAGGAAATGATATTTACTGCGGGTATGGCTCAATATTTAACATGTCTAGATTTACAAAAAGGGTATTATCAAATAAAAATGAATGAAAATTGTAAAGAGCTGACTGCTTTTTCCACTCACGATGGAGTATACCAGTGGAAAGTTATGCCTTTTGGGTTATCTGGCGCATTTGGTACGTTTAAGAAGGTTCTGAACCAGGTGTTGAGGAATCACTCATCTTATGCTCAAGCATATATTGATGATATAGTCGTTTATTCGAAAACTTGGGATGAACATTTAACACATTTAAAAAATGTCCTTACGGAATTAGAAAATTATAAATTTTCTGTCAAACTTGAAAAATGTACCTTTGCAGCTAAAGAAATAAAATTTTTAGGTCATAAAATAGGAAGCGGTACGCACGCGCCTGATAATGATAAAATTTTAGCTATCAAGAAATTAAAACGACCAACCACCAAAAAGGAAGTTAAATCAGTGTTAGGTTTAATGGGTTTTTATCGAAGTTACATTCTAAATTTCGCAGAATTAGCATCGCCTTTAACAGAGTTAACTAAAGGTAAAAAATCAAATGATGTTAATTGGGGGAAAAAGAGAAGAAGAATCATTTATGCGTTTAAAAAATTTGCTTTGTGAGGTCACGGCATTGTCGACTCCCGACTGCAGCAAACCTTTTCAGATACATTCGGATGCATCTAACTATGCAATAGGTTGTTGTCTCACGCAAAGGGATGTTAAGGATAATTATAAACCTATAGCCTTTGTTAGTCAAAAATTTAATAATACGCAGAAAAATTGGTCGACAATAGAAAAAGAAGCATATGCAGTTTTGTTTGGTCTTAAAAAGTTTGATAAATGGCTACATGGCACAGTGGTCGAGATTATCACCGACCACAATCCTTTAAAATTTTTAATTGAAACCACTCCTAAGAGTCCCAAATTAACAAGGTGGGCATTAGCATTGCAAAGATGGAACTATAAAATAATTCATCAACCTGGTATTTTCCATCTTGGGGCAGATGCTCTATCCAGGCTAGAAATAAATGAGTGAATTTTTTTTGTATGTTATCTCTCAATGTTTAATGTTTGTTGTGTTTTCCAATCTTTATTCTTATATATTTGAAAGTGTATAATGTATGTATGTAAACGATCAGTGAGTTGGATGTGTTGTCATTTTTTTTGGATCCCACTAATTAGGGGTATTTGGTAAGTTTTTTTTTTCTTTTGGCAAACATCAACTCATGTGGATTGTTTCTTAATATCAGCTTTTATATGTGATTAACTAATTATATATATTTTTTTGTTTCTGTCTGGGTTCCTGCAAGTCAATGATTCCATGTCAAGACTGTTTAAGTAAAACAAGCCTCTGGAGAAGCTAGTTTTACTCTTGGCGGCGGCGTGTGAGGGCGCGCCAGTCAGTGACGCAAGAACAAGCGTGGGGGAGGAGAAGGAACGGAGAATTGATAGGAGGAGGGATGGCGAAAGTCCCGCTCCGGGACTGATGTTACTTAGAAAATATGTATATGTATCTATAATTTATGTTTGTATTAATAATTGTGTTCGTCTATGTTATGGTGAAATAAATGTGTGTTCAGATATTTTGTGTGAATGAAATATCCGGAAGGCGATATATTGATGGTACAAAGTTGCAGCTCGACAACATAACGTTAACCACGCCGCGTTATGTTACAGCAACCATACCTCCTTCTCTCGAACTTGCCCTATGTGGTTTCTGGAAAAGGAGATTACAGCCATAAAAATTAAGGAAAAATGTTCATACCCTGAGGCTCGACGAATAGTCACCTCACGTACGCCACAGACTGGAGTTAGCTGTTGCAAAAAAGGTCACCAAAACGAGCAGCACCCAAACCGAAACTTTATCGCTTCCCTGACTCGATTACCCCAAACATCTGAAAAGCCAAAGATCATAAAATCCTCCTCATATAAGAAAGCACCTGCCAAATCCAAAGCTGAAAGGGCTCTAAAATTAAAAAAATCGAGGGAAGCCCTTCAAAAGCCTACCCATTCCACCCGAAATTATTTTTGGCCCCTCGAGCCAGATGTGATGTCACTCCGTCCCTCAGACGATAATTTATCGGGTGAGGAGACAATAGAAATGTCACCATCTGGCTCAGAGAAGGAGCTTCAACTTAAATAATAACTTCCTTTGTTTCTTGGAACTGTCATGGTTTGCGTTCCCTTCAAGATGACATCAAGTCTATAATTTCAGCTTACAATCCCGCTTGTATTGCCCTTCAGGAGACATTCCTGAAGTCCAGCAATAGTTTCTCCATGCGTGGGTTTAAAGCCTTTAGAAAAGACTGTGGTGATGATGGCGCAGTGTCTGGAGGTGTATGTATATTAACATCTAATACTTTCCCCAGCACAGTCCATCCATTGAATACTACACAACAGGCTGTTGCGGTAAGAATTCATACATCATACTTACTTACAGTCTGTAGTTTATATTTACCACCACATGATGTCATCCGCCAAGAGGAACTTGATGCATTAATAGATCAGCTGCCAACACCATTTCTGCTGTTAGGTGACTTTAACAGCCATAGTTCTTTGTGGGGAAATGATGATACTAATTCTCGCGGTCGGCATATAGAGCGGTTTATTTCAGATAATAGTCTCTGTCTGCTTAATACCGACGAGAAGACCTACTTTCACATACTCACAAGAACATTTCATTCCCTCGATTTAACAATATGTTCTCCTTCACTTCTGCCATTGTTAAACTTTACTGTAGGAAATTATCTGTACAATAGTGATCACTTTCCTCTTGTCGTCCCCCAGACTGGAGGTAGTAGTGTGCGACAAAATCGTCAACCTACTTACGTGTACAGTCGGGCATACTGGGCACTGTTTACACAATTGGCAGATGTTGATAATGAAATGGTTCAGATCGAGAATATTGATGATGCCGTTACTAAAGTTACCGAAACAATTATAAATGCAGCTGATGCATCAATACCAAAAAGTTCTTCTTTACCACACCGGCGTTGCAAACCATGGTGGAATAATGAATGTCAGAAAACATATAAAAAACAAAGGAAGTTATGGGGGTTATTTCGGAGGTACCCCACAACGGAGAATCTTATCGCCTTTAAGAGAGCAAAAGCATTAGCTCGCAGAGCTCGTCGTCGAAGTAAGAAGGAGTCTTGGTCTCGCTATGTATCATTAATAACTTCTTCCACATCCAGTAAGCAGTTATAGAGAAAAGTGAAAGCAGCCAATGGAATATATAGAGAATTTATAATTCCTATTTTAAAATCCGGAGCTGCTGTATACTCTTCTCCTCAGGACATTGCAAACGTCCTTAGTGAAACTTTTGCTAGTGTCTCAGTCGTTGACTCTTACAGTTCCTCCTTTTTGAGAACTAAGACTCACGCCGAGAGAACACAAATTCGTTTCAACCAAAGGCACGCTTTGCCATGTAACTGTGAATTTCGGATGTTGGAATTGAAGAGAGCTTTACAGCAGGCCAATGATACTAGCCCAGGGCCTGATGGAATTAGCTACCAAATGCTTAGACAGTTATCTCCAGATTCCTTCGCTTGTTCAACAGGATGTGGACCAAAAATATATTTCCTACGCATTGGAATAAAGCTATAGTAATTCCGGTCCTGAAAGCTGGTAAAGATCCTTCTGATCTTCTAAACTATCGACCAATAGCTCTGAGTAGCTGCTTTTGTAAGACTCTCGAGCGTATGGTCAATGCTCGTCTCGTTTATGTCTTAGGAAAAAATAATTGTATTCCTGTTAATCAGAGTGGTTTCCGTAAAGGAAGGTCCACTCTTGATAACATAACATATTTGGAAACCCAAATCCGCAACGCATTCATGCGGAGAAATCATTTGGTTTCCATTTTCTTCGACATAGAGAAAGCATATGACCGTACATGGCGCTATGGAATTCTCCGTTCTCTATATGATTTTGGATTTCGGGTTAATCTGCCGATATTCCTGGAAAACTTTTTACGCTCCCGTGTTTTTAAAGTCCGCATAAACTTTTTATTCTGATAATTTTAATCAAGCTCAGGGTGTACCTCAAGGTTGTATTATGAGTAAGGTTAAAAAACCTTCACATTAGTTGCAAATTACATAAATTATCACCTTCTGTTCATGGTACATTGTACGTTGATGACTTGCAAATATCTTGTGAGGGGTCAAATATGCATTTAATTGAGAGACAGTTACAAACAGCTGTTAATAAACTTGCTGCATGGTGTGCTGAGAATGGCCATACTCTTTCTCCTAGCAAGAGTAGATGTGTCCACTTCTGCAGGAAAACTAGCATACATAGTGATCCAGAGATTTTGATTGACAACAAAATTATACCTGTAGTCAGCGAGATGAAATTTCTTGGTGTAATATTCGATCGAAAATTAACTTTCCTTCCACATGTTTTAAATCTACGGAAGAAGTGTGAGCGATCGCTTAATATCCTCAGGGTGCTTTCAAACACATCCTGGGATGCAGATCGCACATCACTACTTCGAATATATCAATCACTAATTTTATCACGCATCGACTACGGATGTGTCGTCTATGCATCAGCTAGACATTCGGTTTTATGCAGATTGGAAACTGTTCACCACAATGCTCTAAGGATATGTTCGGGCGCATTCCGCACATCACCCATCCAGAGTCTATATGCAATTTGCCAACAACTGCCCTTAGACCTGAGACGAATGCAGCAGTCTCTCAATTATTATGCTAAGATCATGTCTGACACTCATCATCCATTACATTCCATGATTCCTACATTTGCTCTTAAAAGATTACACCATGCTCGTCCAAGGAGCATATCACCTTTTCTCATTAGAATAAAATCTAACCTAATATTGTCTGACCTACATGGCGTTCAAATAACTGCCACAAATCGAACTTCACATCCACCCTGGTATGAGCCACAATGTAAAATAATCAATCCCTTTGCACAGTTTAAAAAATCTGACACGTCTCCTGTTGTTTTCTATTAGCTCTATTCTTCTCATCGCTGTCAGTTTGATTCTTATCAACCTATATTTACAGATAGTTCAAAATCTGCAGGACATGTTGGCTGTGGAGTTTATATTGATAATATAACTCTTAGTTACAGCCTTAATATGTCCTATCTTCACTGCTGAGGCAACTGCTGTATTATGTGCGCTTCAATATGTGGATAGTAAAGGATCAAATAAATTTTGTATATACACTGACAGCCTGAGTGATTTAGAAGCTGTGGAGAATATTAATGTCAAATTTCACCCTCTTGTGTCGGAGATTTTTTGCAGATTAGACTCTTTGAAGTGCAAGGGATTCGATATCATCATCTGTTCGATCCCAGGGCATGTAGGTCTTGATGGTAACGAGAGGGCTGATGCAGCTGCAAAGTCGGCATCTACTCCAATTCAGCCTTCCGTTCCGTTATGTGATGCGAGAAAAGGTGTGAAGAGTTTTATTTACAAACTTTGGCAGGATTCATGGAGGATGCAAGTCAACTACAAACTAAATACCATAATTTCATCTCTCATTTCATTTCCAGTTTTACCTTTACGGAGTGCGGATGTTAAATTAAACCGCCTTCGTATTGGACACACACGTTTCACTCATAAGCATTTATTCCTAAATGAATTAAAACCTTGGTGTGAAACGTGTGATGAACCATATACTGTGTTTCATATTTTAATTTTATGTTCTGATTTTAACGAACGTCGTTTTAAATATTTTAAGACTGATCTTTTAACGATGCGAGATTTGCTGGGCGAACCCCCGCATCGAAATATTTTTGCATTTTTAAGAAACATTGGTTTTATAGATTTTATTTAATTTTAAGTGCAAATAATTTTCATCATAAAGTTATAACATACCATTGATCTACGTTAGTCTCATTTTTAGCAATTTTAACTGTAATTATTTGGGTTGTATGTTGGGTATTTGTCTATTTATGTTTTAATTTATGATTCTTAACATTGTTATCATTTTAAATAAATTTTAAAAGTTAATTGGGTTTAAAAAAGCAAATAAAATAAAAATTAAAAAGAAATAAAAGAAATAAATAAATAAATAATGATCTTAAAATTTGGTTTTGGCGCAGCTTGTCCTCATCTGGACCTTGCGCCAGAAAACTCAACCAACCAAACAGCTCATCTCTAGTTACATATTAAATACAATAATGAAAATTCTATTATTCTGAACATCAAAGCTGGAGTTCCCCAAGGTAGCATCCTGGGCCCAATCTTATACCTATTTTTCACCCATAACTTCCCCAGTTTGGACAATAACTCAATTCAAATTGACTCCAGTTGAGGGCTTCCCTGGAGTAGCTTTCGCCGCTTTGTTGTTATTAGCTACTCTTGAGGACTAAATCACCCACGTGTTTGCCGTGCGTGGAGACCCGTGTTCCTGAAAAGAAGGGCCCTAGTAATTGAGGCCCCCAGAGACCAACACATTACTTTGGCCTCTGCTTCCCCCTCAGGGGGTTTACCTTCTTTAGGTAAACACGGGTGTCACAATCCCGAGGTACCCTAGTGACCTGTCCTCCTCTTTTTTCTTCTCTCCTCTACTCTTCTGCTTTTTCTTCTTT
Source organism: Latrodectus hesperus (assembly GCA_037975125.1). Classification (NCBI taxonomy): domain Eukaryota; kingdom Metazoa; phylum Arthropoda; class Arachnida; order Araneae; family Theridiidae; genus Latrodectus; species Latrodectus hesperus. Next base: position 121,644,026 of record CM075852.1, read on the forward strand.
TTCTCCCTCGTTGTGATTGCCTCGAAAGAGGTTGAGGACTCCTCTTGAGCAGCTTTCGCCGCTCTGTTGCTATTACGCTCCTCTTGGGGACTAAATCACCCACGTGTTTGGCGTGCGTGGAGACCCGTGTCCCTGGAAAGGAGGGTCCTGGTAATTGAGGCCCCCAGAGACCAACACATTACTTTGGCCTCTGCTTCAGGTTGTCGGAAGGTGTGTTGTGGTCCACAGCACATCAATCGGCTTTATGGATCAAGCGATCGGTACATCTACTTGGTGACTCGTTAAGGGTGGAGGCCACTTCAGGGATGTACTGTGAGCATATAGGACCTGACTAGCACTGGTGCAGCTGGTCTGCATCCCCTTGTTGGACTCGGTGGTGGGTGGTGCGGTCAGGTCCTGAAATTTTAAATTTTATACATGGAAAATAAAAATTTTTCATTTCTCCCACGGGAGCAAATGTTAAAAAATACAAATTCAAAGTTTTATATTTTAAAAAGAAAGGAGGGCTCGTTTGAAAATGTGTCCTTCTTTCTAATACAAAAAGGAATATCTGGAACAATTGGGGAAGTGAAGGGTATCAGAAAACTACGCTCAGGTGACTTGCTAATAGAGGCTGCTAATTCAACACAGGCAAATACGCTCAGTAACATGAGAACGTTAGGCAATATCGAGGTAACTGTCTCGCCTAATGGCAATTTAAATTTTTCACATTGAGTAATTTCCGCAAGAGATTTGTTGAACTCGCCGACGGATGAGATTCTAGAAAACCTGCAGAGTCAGAAGGTCTGTGTTGTTAAACGCATTACAGTCAGAAGAGATGACAAGATCTTAAATACAAAACATCTCATTCTGACTTTTGCGACACCAGACCTTCCAGACAATATCAAAGCTGCTTATATGAATCTTCCCGTCCAGCCGTATATACCAAATCCCTTGCGTTGTTTTCAGTGCCAACATTTTGGGCACTCGAGAGGTGCTTGCAGAGGCAAACTGACTTGTGCACGTTGCGCGGCAGTTGGCCACGATAGCTCGGACTGCACAGCAAAGGAGAGATGTGTCAACTGTCAAGGTGACCATCTCTCTTACTCTCGAAGTTGCCCTATATGGGTACTTGAAAAAGAAATTACTACATATAAAGTGAAAAACAAATGTTCTTACCCTGAGGCCAGAAAACAAGTTACCTCAAGAACGCCACAGCCTGGTATGAGTTATGCAGCAGCTGCAAAAAAGTCACCAAATGTGCTAGTACTCAAACAGATTCTCTCTCACTTCCTATTATGAGATTACACCAAACAACAACTCAAGCGCCAAAGTCGACACCTCCTTCAAGTCGGAAAGCTCCTTCGGCAAGATCAAGAGCCCTTAAAGCATTTAAGCTAAAATTTGCAAACGAGGGCTCTCGTTAGTCCAACTTATCCACCCGTAAAGCCATTTTATCCTTGGAGGCTGATGCAGTGTCTCTTCCTCCTTCGGACGAAGATTTTTCATTCGAGGAATCGATTGAGGACCCGCCATCTAGCTCCGGGGGAGGAGCTTTTCTATTTATATAATAAATTACTTTATTAGTTGGAACTGCCATGGTTTGCGTTCACATCATGATGACATCAAATCTATAATTTCAGCCTACAACCCCGCATGTGTTGCACTTCAGGAAACATTCCTGAAGTCTAGCAATAACCTTCTCCGTGCGTGGGTTTAGAAGCTTTAGAAAAGATTGTGGTGACGATGGTGCAGTGTCTGGAGGTGTTTACATATTAACATCCTACAATTATCCCAGTACTGCCCAACATTTAAATACTACACAACAGGCTGTAGCTGTGCAAATTCACACATTATGCTTGATGACAGTCTGTAGTTTATATTTACCACCACATGATGTCATCCGCCAAGAGGAACTCGATGAATTAGTTGATCAGCTGACGACACCATTCCTATTGTTAGGTGATTGTAACGGCTATAATTCCTTGTGGAGAAGTGATGATACTAATTCTCGTGGTCGTCAGATAGAACAATTTATCTCTGATAAAAGTCTCTGTCTGATTAATACCGACGAGAAGACATATTTTCATGTACCCACAAGAACATTTCATTCCCTCGATCTTGCTATTTGTTCACCATCATTGCTACCATTGTTAAATTTAACTGTAGGAAATGATCTGCATATTAGCGATCATTTTCCTCTCGTCATCTCCCAGACTGGAGGTAGTAGTGTAGTACAACTACCTACTTACGTGTACAGTCGGGCAGATTGGACATCATTTACACAGTTGGCAGTTATTGATAATGAAATGGTTTTTATCGAGAGTATTGATGAAGCCGTTATTAAAGTCACTAAAACAATTATAAATGCAGCTGATATAGCAATACCCAAAAGTTCCTCTATACCAAAATGGCGTTGCAAACCTTAGTGGAATAAAGAATGCCAACAAGCTTACAAAAAGCAAAGGAAGTTATGGGGGATATTTAGGCGGTACCCCACAACGGAGAATCTTATCGCATTTAAGAGAGCCAAAGCATTTGCTCGCAGAGCTCGTCGTCGAAGTCAGAAGGAATCCTGGTCCTGCTATGTATCTTCATTAACATCTTCAACTTCCAGTAAGCAGTTGTGGAGAAGGGTAAAAGCAGCCAATGGAATTTATAGAGAATTTTCTATTCCTATTTTAAAATCCGGGGCTGCTATATGCTCTTCTCCTACGGATATTGCTAACGTCCTTGGTGAAGCATTTGCTAGCGTCTCAAGCAACGACTCTTATAGTTCTTCATTCTTGAGGACCAGGATGGTTGGTTGGTTGGTTGGGTTTTATGGCGCAAGGTCCAAAGATGGACATGCTGCGCCAAGAATAAATTTTTCGAAAAATATATTTTATATTATTTACTTTTTTTTATTTTATTTATAAATATGTATTTCTTTTGAAAACCCAATCAACATTAAAATTTTAAAAAACAAAAATTAGTGTAGAAATTATTTTAAAATCCATATATAATAGAACCTAAAATAAAATAAATCAAATATATATAAATTTTAAAATGTATAAATATAAATTTAGTAATTATATAAAATTTAAAAAACCTATTGCTCTTAAATAAGCAAATAGGTTTCTGTGGGGTGGCTCCCCCAGCAAATCAAACATAGTTAAAAGGTTTGTTTTAAAAAATTTAAAACGGTAGACGTTAAAAATGGAACATGAGATTAAAATATGATAAATAGTAAATGGTTCATCACACGTTTCACACCATGGATTTACTTCATTTAAAAATAAATGTCTATGTGTGAAACGTGTGTGTCCGATACGAAGGCGAGTTAATCTAACATCAGCCCTTCGTAACGGTAAAACTGATAATGAGGTGAGGGATGGGAAAATGGTATGTAATTTGTTGACGACCTGCAAGTTCCATGATTCCTGCCAAAGACCATATATAAAACTTTTTATAACCTTTCTCACATCTGAGAGAGGAACCGATGGTAAAATTGGATCTGACGCAGCCTTTGCAGCTGCATCTGCTCTCTCATTGCCTTCAAGACCCATGTGGCTTGGTATCCAACAAAATACAATTTTTTTCCCTTGCCAGCAAGGGAATCCAATGCTTTAAAAATTTTGGACACAACAGGATGACAGGTAACACTATTGTTTTTCAAGGCTTCAATAATACTCATGCTGTCAGTATAGATACAAAATTGATGATAGTCTTCTGTATTCACGTGCTGAAGCGCATAATAAATAGCTGTAGCTTCAGCAGTAAAGATGGAGCAGGACGAATGTAGGCTGTAACTAAAATCTGCATTATTGATAAAAACTCCACAGCCCACATGTCCTGCGGTTTTAGATCCATCCGTGAATACAGGTTTGTATGATTGATACTGACAGCGATGAGAAGAGTATAGCTGTTGAAAAACAATAGGTGTTGTGTCCGACTTTTTAAACTGAGCAAAGGTATTTAAAAAGGTATTTGTTGGTTCATACCAAGGTGGATAGAGAAATTGATGAATTGACTCTATCCAAACATCACATAGGTCTGTGAGCCAAAGATGTGATTTGGCTCTTGTGAGAAAAGGTTGGATGCTCAATGGTCGAGCATCATAAAGTCTTTTTAAAGAGGCATTAGGAACCATAGAACGTAATGGATGATCAGGGGTCGACATGATCTTAGTATAATAATTGAGAGACTGCTGCATACGTCGCAGGTCTAAAGGCAAATGTTGGCATATTGCATAAAGACTCTGGACGGGTGATGTGCGGAATGCGCCTGAACATATTCTCAGAGCAGAATGATGGACAGTGTCCAGTCTGCGTAAAACAGAAGACCTAGCAGATCCGTAAACAACACAACCGTAGTCTATGCGAGATAAAATTAATGATTGGTAAACTCGGAGGAGTGACGTGCGATCAGCACCCCAAGATGTATTTGAAAGCACCTTGAGGATATTGAGCGATCGCTCGCACTTCTTCCGCAGATATAATATATGCGGAAGAAAGGTTAGTTTACGGTCAAATATCACTCCGAGGAATTTTACCTCACTGACCACTGGTATAGGTGTGTTGTTTATACAAATGACGGGATCATTGTGGAGGCTAGTCTTCTTGCAGAAATGGACACAATTGCTCTTGCTAGGAGATAGTGTATGGCCATTCTCAGCACACCATGCAGCAATTTTATTAACAGATGTTTGTAATTGTCTCTCAATTAAATTCATGTTAGACCCTTCACAAGATATTTGCAGGTCATCAACATACAGAGTACCATGCACAGGAGGTGAAAGTTGATGAAGTATGGTACTGATATGAATATTAAAAAGTGTGACACTTAAAATACTTCCCTGAGGAACACCTTCAGGTTGGTTAAAAGTATTGGACAAAGACGTACCAATACGAACTTTAAAACCACGGGAGCGTAAAAAGTTTTGTATAAATATCGGCAAATTACCCCTAAAGCCAAAATCATACATCCTACGGAGAATTCCATATCGCCACGTACGATCATATGCCTTCTCGATGTCAAAGAAAATGGAAACCAGATGGTTCCTCCGCACAAAAGCGTTGCGGATTTGGGTTTCCAGGTAAGTAATATTATCAAGAGTGGATCTTCCTTTACGGAAGCCACTCTGATTGATATGGATACATTTGTTTCTTTCTAAGACATATACGAGACGGGCATTGACCATACGTTCGAGAGTCTTACACAAGCAACTCGTCAGAGCAATTGGTCGATAATTTGAAGGAACAGAAGGATCCTTACCAGCCTTAAGGATCGGAATCACTATTGCTTCGCTCCAAAGTGATGGAAATTTATTTTCAGTCCAGATCCTATTGAACAGGTAAAGTAAGTTCAACAGGGAGTCTGGACTTAAATGACGAAGCATTTGATAGCTGATTCCATCTGGTCCTGGGCTAGTATCATGGGCCTGCTGTAATGCTCTCTTCAATTCCAACATCCGAAATTCACAGTTGTAAGGCAAAGCTTGTCGATGGTTGAAACGAATTGGTGTTTGCTCAGCACGACTCTTTGTCCTTAAAAACGAAGGACTATAAGAGTCGTTGCTTGAGACGTTAGCAAAGGTTTCACCAAGGACGTTAGCGATGTCCTTAGGAGAAGAGTATATAGCAGCTCCGGATTTCAAAATAGGAATGGAAAATTCTCTATATATTCCATTGGCTGCTTTCACTCTTCTCCACAACTGTTTACTGGATGTGGAAGAAGTAATTGAGGATACGTAGCGAGACCAGGATTCCTTCTGACTTCGACGACGTGCTCTGCGAGCTAATGCTTTTGCTCTCTTAAAGGCGATAAGATTCTCCGTTGTGGGGTACCTCCGAAATAACCCCCATAACTTCCTTTGTTTTCTATAAGTTTGTTGGCATTCATTATTCCACCATGGTTTGCAACGCCGGTGTGGTAATGAGGAACTTTTTGGTACTGATGCATCAGCTGCATTAATAATTGTTTCAGTGACTTTAGAAACAGAATTATCAATATCATCGATCATAACCATTTCGTTATCAATATCTGCCAATTGTGTAAATAACGTCCAATCTGCCCGACTGTACACGTAAGTAGGTAGACGTTGTTCTACACTACTACCTCCAGTCTGGGAGATGACGAGAGGAAAATGATCGCTGTTGTGCAGATCATTTCCTACAATTAAATTTAACAATGGCAGAAGAGATGGAGAACAAATGGCCAGATCGAGAGAATGAAATGTTCTTGTGGGTACATGGAAATATGTCTTCTCGTCGGTATTAAGCAGACAGAGACTATTATCTGAAATAAACCGCTCTATCTGCCGACCGCGAGAATTAGTATCATCATTTCCCCACAAAGAACTATGGCCGTTAAAGTCACCTAACAACAGAAATGGTGTTGGCAGCTGATCTGTTAAAGCATCGAGTTCCTCTTGGCGGATGACATCATGTGGTGGTAAATATAAACTACAGACTGTTAATAAGCATGCAGTATGAATTCTTACAGCAACAGCCTGTAGAGTAGTATTTAATGGATGGGCAATGCTGGGAAAAGTATTAGATGTTAATATACAAACACCTCCAGACACTGCACCATCGTCACCACAGTCTTTTCTAAAGCTTTTAAACCCACGCATGGAAAAGTTATTGCTGGACTTCAGGAATGTTTCCTGAAGTGCAACACATGCGGGGTTGTAGGCTGAAATTATAGACTTGATGTCATCATGATGAGAACGCAAACCATGGCAGTTCCAAGAAACAAAGGAAGTTATTATTGAATTTGAAAAGCTCCTTTCCCGGAGCTGGAAGGCATGTCATCTGACATCTCCTCGAGCGATAGATCATCGTCCGAGGGATGTAATGAAACAGCGTCAGCCTCCAGGGTTAAGGCTTTACGGGTGGATATAGAGGGCCTAATATTGCCCTCTTTAGCAGATTTTAGTTTTAAAGCCTTTACGGCTTTAGATTTTGCAATCGGAGCTTTTCTACGGGGAATAGTTGTGGAGGTTGATTTTGGCCTCTGTACAGATGTAAGGGGTAATTTTACTATTGGAAGTGAAGAAGCATCAGTTTGCGTGCTAGTGGATCTGGTGACTTTTTTGGCAACAGAAGCATAGCTAACTCCTGCTTGAGGTGTACGTGCTGTAACAGCACGTCTCGCCTCAGGATATGAACAATTGTTCTTAACTTTAGTGGTTGTGATCTCCTTTTCCAGTATCCAGATAGGACAACTCCTAGCGTAGGAGGGGTGGTCACCCTTACAGTTGACACACCTCTCCTTTGCAGTACAAGACGAACTGTCATGGCCAACTGCTGCGCAGCGAGCGCAAGTCAGTTTTCCTCTGCAAGTCGCTTTGGAGTGACCAAATCTCTGGCACTGGAAACAACGCAAAGGATTTGGAATAAACGGCCTAACGGGTAGATGCAAATACGCAGCATTAATATGCTGCGGTAGGTCTGGCGTCGCAAAAGTCAGTACGAGATGTTTAGTATTAATAATCTGCCCATCTCGTCTGATAGTGATGCGTCTTACAGCACAGACCTTTTGATCTTTGAGATTTTCTAAGATCTCATCCGTAGGCGTGTTAAGTAAATCCCTTGCGGATACCACACCACGAGAAAAGTTAAGGTTCATATGAGGAGAGACAGACACCTCAATGTTAGCAAGCGTATTTAGATTACTTATGACGTTAGCTTGTGCTTCTGAAGCAACTTCCACCATCAAGTCACCAGAACGCATTTTCCGAATGCTTTTCACTTCCCCGATATTTCCACTGATAGCTTTGTGGATTAGGAAAGGGGATACATTATCGAAGGTACCCTCTTTCCGTTTTAAAACATAAAATTTTGCTTGTAGTATTGACAAGGAATGCTCCCGTGGGAGAGAAGAAATAGCAAATGTTTCCATATTAGAAATGGAAAATTCGGGACCTGACGGCACCACCCACCACCGAGTCCAACAAGGGGATGCAGACCAGCTGCACCAGTGCTAGCCAGGTCCTATACGCTCACAGTACATCCCTGAAGTGGCCTCCACCCTTAACGAGTCACCCAGTAGATGTACCGATCGCTTGATCCATAAAGCCGATTGATGTGCTGAGGACCACAACACACCTCCCGTTTACCTGAAGCAGAGGCCAAAGCAATGTGTTGGTCTCTGGAGGCCTCAATTACCAGGATCCTCCTTTCCAGGGACACGGGTCTCCACGCACGGCAAACACGTGGGTGATTTAGTCCTCAAGAGTAGCTAATAGCAACAGAGCGGCGAAAGCTACTCAAGGGGAGCCCTCAACCTCTTGCGAGGCAACCACACTGAGGGAGAAGAGGAAGAAAAAGCAGAAGAGTAGAGGAGAGAAGAAAAGAAAGAAGAGGACAGATCACTAGGGTACCTCGGGATTGTGACACCCGTGTTTACCTAAAGAAGGTAAACCCCCTGAGGGGTTGAGGACCAGGAGTCGTGCTGAGCGAACACCAATTCGTTGCAACCATCGACAAGCTTTGCCTTACAACTGTGAATTTCGGATGTTGGAATTGAAGAGAGCATTACAGCAGGCCCATGATACTAGCCCAGGACCAGATGGAATCAGGTATCAAATGCTTCGTCATTTACGGAGAATCTTATCGCCTTTAGCTCGCAGAGCACGTCGTCGAAGTCAGAAGGAATCCTGGTCTTGCTATGTATCCTCAATTACTTCTTCCACATCCAGTAAACAGTTGTGGAGAAGAGTGAAAGCAGCCAATGGAATATATAGACAATTTTCCATTCCTATTTTGAAATCCGGAGCTGCTGTATACTCTTCTCCTAAGGACATCGCTAACGTCCTTGGTGAAACCTTTGCGAACGTCTCAAACTCGAACTCTTATAGTCCTTCGTTCTTAAGGACTAAGAGTCGTGCTGAGCGAGTACCAATTCGCTTCAACCATCGAAAAACTTTACCGTACAACTGTGAATTTGGAATGTTTGAATTGAAGAAAGTTTTACAGCAGGCCAAAAACACCAGTCCAGGACCTGATAGAATCAGTTATCTCATGCTTCAACATTTGAGTCCAGACTCCCTGTTGAACTTACTTTATTTGTTCAATAGGATCTGGACGGAAAATGAATTTCCATCTTTATGGCAAGAAGCAATAGTGATTCCTATCCTAAAGGCTGGTAAGGATCCTTCAGATCCTTCAAATTATCGACCAATTGCTCTGACGAGTTGCTTATGTAAGACTCTCGAACGTATGGTCAACGCCCGTCTCGTATATGTCTTAGAAAAAAATAAATACATACATATTAATCAGAGTGGCTTCCGTAAAGGGATATCCACTTTTGATAATATCACTTATTTGGAGACCCAAATCCGCAATGCTTTTGTGCGGAGAAACCATCTGGTCTCCATTTTCTTTGACATCGAGAAGGCATCGACCGTACATGGCGATATGGAATTCTGCGTTCATTATATAATTTTGGCTTTCGGGGTAATCTTCCGATATGCCTTCAGAATTTTTTAAGCTCCCGTGTTTTTTAAAGTTCGTATTGGAACTGTATTTTCCAATACTTTTATTCAAGGTGAGGGTGTCCCCCAAGGCTCCATTTTAAGTGTCACAATTTTTAATTTATTCATCAGTTGCATTTTACATCAACTATCACCAACAATAAATGGTATACTCTATCTTGACGACCTGCAAATATCATGTCAGGGTTCGAATATGCGGTTAATTGAGAAACAACTGCAGACAGCAGTTAACAAGCTTGCTGCATGGTGTGCTGAGAATGGCCATAATTTATCTCCTAGCAAGAGTAGATGTGTCCACTTCTGTAAAAAGACTAGCCTACATAATGATCCAGTTATCAATATCAACAACATCCCAATACAAGTAGTCAATGAAATTAAATTCGTGGGTATTATCTTTGAACGGAAACTAATCTTTCTTCCGCATGATTTACATTTGCGGAAGAAGTGTGAGCGATCGCTTACTATCCTCAAGGTGTTATCAAATACATGTTTGGGTGCAGATCGCACATCACTACTCCGAATTTATTAGTCATTGATCTTGTCCCGCATTGACTACGGAAGTGTTGTTTATGGATCAGCTAGATCTTCCGTTTTACGAAGGTTGGACACATTTCATCACTCTGCTTTGAGGATATGTTCTGGCGCCTTCCGCACATCACCCGTCCAGAGTCAATATGCTGTTTGTGAACAACTACCGTTAGACCTGAGACGAATGCAGCAATCTCTCAATTATTACGCAAAAATTATGTTGACCCCACATCACCCATTACGTTCCATGGTTCTTACTGCCTCTGTTAAAAGACTGTTTGATGCTCGACCAATGAGCATCCCACCTTTTCCCACAAGAGCCAAATCATATCTGTGGCTCACAGACCTATGTGATGTTCGGATAGAGTCTATTGATAATTTTGCTCATCCGCCTTGGTATGATCCAACGATTAATTTTAATAAATCTTTTGCTCAGTTTTTAAAATCAGACACAACTTCTATTGTTTTTCAAACGCTTTTTTCCTTCCATCGCTGTCAGTATCAATCATACACACCTGTATTCACGGATGGTTCAAAATCAGCAGGACACGTGGGCTGTGGAGTTGTTATAAATAATACTGTTTTTAGTCACAGTCTACATTCGTCCTGCTCCATCTTTACTGCTGAAGCCGCAGCTATCTTTTATGCGCTTCAGCATGTGAATACAGATGATCATCGTCAATTTTGTATATATACTGACAGCATGAGTGTATTGGAAGCATTGAGAAACAATAGTTTTACTTGCCATCCTGTTGTGTCAAAGATTTTTAGATCATTAGATTCCCTTGCTGACAAGGGATATGATATTATATTTTGTTGGATACCAAGTCACTTAGGTCTTGATGGAAATGAGAGAGCGAATGCAGCAGCAAAGGCTGCATCAGATCCAATATTACCATCGGTTCTTCTCTCAGATGTGAGAAAAACTATAAAAAGTTTTATATATGTTCTATGGCAAGAATCATGGAACTTACAGGTCTTCAACAAATTACATACCATTTTTCCATCCCTCACCTCATTATCAGTTTTACCGTTACGAAGTGCTGATGTTAGATTAACTCGCCTCCGTATCGGAAACACATGTTTCACACACAAACATTTGTTTTTAAGTGATTTAAATCCATGGTGTGAAGCGTGTGATGAACCCTTTTCTGTTTATCATATTTTAATATCATGTTCTACTTTTAACGTCTACCGTTTTAAATTTTTTAAAACAAACCTTTTAACTCTATTTGATTTGCTGGGGGAGCCACCCCACAGAAACCTATTTGCTTATTTGAGAGCAATAGGTTTTTTAAATTTTATATGATTTATATTTGTACATTTTAAGATTTTATATATATTTGATTTATTTTATTTAATCTATACATTTTAAGATAACTTATACACTAGTTTTTGTGTTTTAATATTTTAATGTTGCTTGGGTTTAAATGTATATATATTGAAAAAAAATAAGTAAAAAAAATAATAAATAAAAAAATACTCCCATAAAACTTTATTCTTTGCGCAGCATGTGCATTTTTCGACCTTGCGCCATAAAACCCAACCAACCAACCAACCTGAAGGGCAATACATGCGGGGTTATAGACTGAAATTATAGACTTGATGTCATCATGATGTGAACGCAAACCATGGCAGTTCCAACTAATAAAGGAAGTTGTCATTTAAATAGAAAAGCTCCTCTCCCGGAGCTAGATGGCAGGTCCTCAATCGATTCCTCGAACGTAAAATCTTCGTCCCAAGGGTGAAGAGACACTGCATCAGCCTCCAGGGACAAAACGGCTTTACGGCGGGATAAATTGGACTTACGGGAGCCCGTTTTTGCAGATTTTAGTTTTAATGCTTTAACGGCTTTTGAACTTGCCGAAGAAGCTTTTCGACTTGAAGGAGGTGTCGATTTTAGACCTTGGGTTATTACATTGGGTAATCTCATAACGGGAAAAGAGAGAGTATCCGTTTGAAAGCTGGTACTTTTGGTGACTTTTTTTGCAGCGGCTGCACTCTTTCCAGGCTGCGGTGTTCGAGAGGTCACTTGTTTTCTTGCCTCAGGGTAAGAACATTTATTTATCACTTTGTAGGTTGTAATTTCTTTTTCGAGTACCCATTGAGGACAACTACGAGAATAGGAGGGATGGTTACCATGGCAGTTATCACATGCCTCCTTTGCAGTGCAGTTGGAACTATCATGGCCAACTGCTGCGCAACGAGCGCAAGTCAGTTTGCCTCTGCATGCATTTCTCGGGTGTCCAAAATGTTGGCACTGAAAACAACGCAAGGGATGTGGTATATAAGGCCGGACAGGTAAATTCATATAGGCAGCTTTGATATTGTTCGGAAGGTCTGGAGTCGCAAATGTCAGAATGAGATGTTTAGTATCTATGATCTTATCATCTCTTCTGACAGTAATGCGTTTAACTGCACAGACCTTCTGACTCTGCAAGTTTTCTAGAATTTCTTCTGCCGGCGTGTTCAACAAATCTCTCGCGGAAACTACACCTTGTGAAAAGTTCAAGTTTCCATGAGGTGAAACAGTGACCTCAATATTAGCTAATAGCTTCATGTTACACAGCGTAGCTGCTTGTGTAGAATTTGCAGCCTCTACCAATAAGTCACCTGACCTTAGCTATTGCGGACATCTCTCACTTCTCCGATAAATCCCGATATTCCACCCCTCAGGGGGTTTACCTTCTTTAGGTAAACACGGGTGTCACAATCCCGAGGTACCCTAGTGATCTGTCCTCTTTCTTTTTTCCCCTCTCCTCTACTCTTCTGCTTTTTCTTCCTCTTCTCCCTCAGTGTGGTTGCCTCGCAAGAGGTTGAGGGCTCCCCTTGAGTAGCTTTCGCCGCTCTGTTGCTATTAGCTACTCTTGAGGACTAAATCACCCACGTGTTTGCCGTGCGTGGAGACCCGTGTCCCTGGAAAGGAGGGTCCTGGTAATTGAGGCCCCCAGAGACCAACACATTACTTTGGCCTCTGCTTCAGGTAAACGGGAGGTGTGTTGTGGTCCTCAGCACATCAATCGGCTTTATGGATCAAGCGATCGGTACATCTACTGGGTGACTCGTTAAGGGTGGAGGCCACTTCAGGGATGTACTGTGAGCGTATAGGACCTGACTAGCACTGGTGCAGCTGGTCTGCATCCCCTTGTTGGACTCGGTGGTGGGTGGTGCCGTCAGGTCCCGAATTTTCCATTTTAAATATGGAAATGAATATTTCTATTCTCCCACGGGAGCATACTTTATCTTTACTAAATGCAAAGTTTTATGTAATCAAAAGGAAAGAGGGTACTTTTGATACAGTATCTCCTTTCCTCATTCAAAAAGCTATTGCAGGCACGATCGGAGATGTGAAGAGCATCAGAAAATTACGTTCTGGCGACCTAATGGTAGAAGTCGCATCACAAACACAAGCAACCTCGATTGCTAATATGAATATGCTAGCTACCCTTGAGGTGTCTGTCTCGCCTCATACAAATCTTAACTTTTCTCGTGGTGTGATATCCGCCAAGGATTTGCTTAACACGCCTACGGATGAGATACTAGAAAATCTTAAAGATCAGAAGGTCTGCGCTGTAAAACGCATTACTGTCAGGAGAGATGATAAAGTTATTAATACTAAACATCTGATCCTGACATTTGCGACGCCAGACCTACCGCAGCATATTAATGCTGCGTATATGCATCTCTCCGTTAGGCCATTTATTCCAAATCCTTTGCGTTGTTTCCAGTGCCAGAGATTTGGTCACTCTAAAGCGGCATGCAGAGGCAAACTGACTTGCGCTCGCTGCGCAGCAGTTGGCCACGACAGTTCGTCCTGTACTGCAAAGGAGAGGTGTGTCAACTGTAAAGGTGACCACCCCTCCTACGCTAGAAGTTGTCCTATCTGGATACTGGAGAAGGAGATCACAACCACGCAAGTTAAAAATAACTGTTCATATCCTGAGGCGAGACGGGCTGTTACAGCTCGAACACCTCAAGTAGGAATCAGCTATGCGACTGTTGCTGCCAAGGTCACCAGATCGACTAGTACACAAACGGATGCTCTCTCACTACCGATTGTTAAATTACCCCCTACATCTATACAGAAGCCAAAATCGACATCCACATCAACTACACGTAGAAAAGCTCCGATGGCTAAATCCAAAGCCCTGAAGGCCTTAAAACTAAAATCTGCTAAGGAGGGCAATTTTAGGCCCTCCATATCCACCCGTAAAGCCTTAACCCTGGAGGCTGACGCTGTTTCATTACATCCCTCGGACGATGATCTATCGCTCGAGGAGATGTCAGATGACATGCCTTCCAGCTCCGGGAAAGGAGCTTTTCAAATTCAATAATAACTTCCTTTGTTTCTTGGAACTGCCATGGTTTGCGTTCTCATAATGATGACATCAAGTCTATAATTTCAGCCTACAACCCCGCATGTGTTGCGCTTCAGGAAACATTCCTGAAGTCTAGCAATAACTTTTCCATGCGTGGGTTTAAAAGCTTTAGAAATGACTGTGGTGACGATGGTGCAGTGTCTGGAGGAGTTTGCATTTTAACATCCAACAACTATCCCAGCACTGCCCAGCATTTAAATACTACACTACAGGCTGTAGCTGTGCGAATTCACACATCATGCTTGTTGACAGTCTGTAGTTTGTATTTGCCACCACACGATGTCATCCGCCAAGAGGAACTCGATGCATTAATAGATCAGCTGCCAACACCATTTCTACTGTTAGGTGACTTTAACGGGCATAATTCTTTGTGGGGAAATGATGATACAAATTCTCGCGGTCGGCAGATAGAGCGGTTTATTTCAGATAACAGTCTCTGTCTGCTTAATACCGACGAGAAAACATATTTCCATATACCCACAAGAACATTCCATTCTCTCGATCTGGCCATTTGTTCACCATCTCTTCTGCCATTGTTAAATTTAACAGTAGGAAATGATCTTTTCAACAGCGATCATTTTCCTCTCGTCATCTCCCAGACTGGAGGTAGTAGTGTAGGACAACGCCTACCTACTTACGTGTACAGTCGGGCAGATTGGACATTATTTTCGCAATTGGCAGTTGTTGATGATGCAATGGTTATGATCGAAAATATTGCTATTGCCGTCAGTAAAGTCACTGAAACAATTAAGAATGCAGCTGATGCATCAATTCCTAAGAGTTCCTCTACACCACACAGGCGTTGCAAACCTTGGTGGAATGATGAATGTCAAAACACCTATAAGAAACAGAGGAAGTTATGGGGGCTATTCAGAAGATACCCCACAACGGAGAATCTTATCGCCTTTAAGAGAGCAAAAGCATTAGCTCGCAGAGCTCGTCGTCGAAGTCAGAAGGAATCCTGGTCTCGCTACGTATCCTCAATTACTTCTTCCACATCCAGTAAACAGTTGTGGAGAAGAGTGAAAGCAGCCAATGGAATCTATAGAGAATTTTCTATTCCTATTTTGAAATCCGGAGCTGCTATATACTCTTCTCCTAAGGACATCGCTAACGTCCTTGGTGAAACCTTTGCTAGCGTCTCAAGCAACGACTCTTATAGTCCTTCGTTCTTAAGGACAAAGAGTCGTGCTGAGAGAACACCAATTCGTTTCAACCATGGACAAGCTTTGCCTTACAACTGTGAATTTCGGATGTTGGAATTGAAGAGAGCATTACAGCAGGCCCATGATACTAGCCCAGGACCAGATGGAATCAGCTATCAAATGCTTCGTCATTTAAGTCCAGATTCCCTGTTGAACTTACTTTATCTATTCAATAGGATCTGGACTGAAAATAAATTTCCATCACTTTGGAGCGAAGCAATAGTGATTCCAATCCTTAAGGCTGGTAAGGATCCTTCTGTTCCTTCAAGTTATCGACCAATAGCTCTGACGAGTTGCTTGTGTAAGACTCTCGAACGTATGGTCAATGCCCGCCTCACCTATGTCTTAGAAATAAATAAATATATCCATATCAATCAGAGTGGCTTCCGTAAAGGAAGGTCCACTCTTGATAATATTACATACTTGGAAACGCAGATCCGCAATGCATTTGTGCGGAGGAATCATCTCGTTTCCATTTTCTTCGACATAGAGAAGGCTTATGACCGTACGTGGCGTTATGGAATTCTCCGTAGGATGTATGATTTTGGCTTTAGGGGTAATTTGCCGATATTTATACAAAACTTTTTACGCTCCCGTGGTTTTAAAGTTCGTATTGGTACGTTTTTGTCCAATACTTTTAACCAACCTGAAGGTGTTCCTCAGGGAAGTATTTTAAGTGTCACCCTTTTTAATCTTCATATCAGTAGCATACTTCATCAACTTTCACCTCATGTGCATGGCACCTTATACGTTGATGACCTGCAAATATCTTGTGAAGGGTCTAACATGAATTTAATTGAGAGACAATTACAAACATCAGTTAATAAAATTGCTGCATGGTGTGCTGAGAATGGCCATACATTATCTCCTAGCAAGAGCAATTGTGTCCATTTCTGCAGGAAGACTAGCCTCCACAATGATCCCGTCATTCGTATAAACAACACACCTATACCAGTAGTCAGTGAGGTAAAATTCCTCGGAGTGATATTTGACCGTAAATTAACCTTTCTTCCGCATATATTATATTTGCGGAAGAAGTGCGAGCGATCGCTCAATATCCTCAAGGTGCTTTCAAATACATCTTGGGGTGCTGATCGCACGTCACTCCTCCGAGTTTACCAATCACTTATTTTATCCCGCATAGACTACGGTTGTGTTGTTTACGGATCCGCTAGGTCTTCAGTTTTACGCAGACTGGACACAGTTCATCACTCTGCTTTGAGGGTATGCTCTGGGGCCTTCCGCACATCCCCCGTCCAGAGTCTATACGTGATTTGCCATCAATTACCGTTAGACCTGAGACGTATGCAGCAGTCTCTCAGTTATTATGTTAAGATCATGTCGACCCCTGACCATCTACTACATTCCATGATACCTAATGCCTCAATTAAAAGACTATATGATGCTCGTCCAATGAGCATCCCACCTTTACTCACAAGAGCCAAATCACATCTCTGGCTCGCAGACCTATGTGATGTTCGGATAGAGTCAATTAATCAATTTCTCTATCCACCTTGGTATGAACCAACAAATACTTTTATAAATACCTTTGCTCAGTTTAAAAAATCCGACACAACACCTATTGTTTTTCAGCAGCTATACTTTTCTCATCGCTGTCAGTATCAATCATATAAACCTGTATTCACAGATGGTTCTAAAACAGCAGGACATGTGGGCTGTGGAATTTTTATTAATAATACAGATTTTAATTACAGCCTACATCCATCCTGCTCCATCTTTACTGCTGAAGCAACCGCAATCTATTACGCGCTTCAGCATGTGAATACAGACGATTATCATCAATATTGTATATATACTGACAGCATGAGTATTATTGAAGCTTTGAAAAACAATAGTGTTATCTGTCATCCTGTTGTGTCGAGAGTTTTTAAAGCATTGGATTCCCTTGCTGGCAAGGGAAAAGAAATTGTATTTTGTTGGATACCAAGCCACATGGGTCTTGAAGGCAATGAGAGAGCAGATGCAGCTGCAAAGGCTGCATCAGATCCAATTTTACCATCGGTTCCTCTCTCAGATGTGAGAAAGGCTATAAAAAGTTTTATATATGGTCTTTGGCAGGAATCATGGAACTTGCAGGTCGTCAACAAATTACACACCATTTTCCCATACCTCACTTCATTATCAGTTTTACCGTTACGAAGTGCTGATGTTAGATTAACTCGCCTTCGTATCGGACACACACGTTTCACACACAAACATTTATTTTTAAATGAACTAAATCCATGGTGTGAAACGTGTGATGAACCATTTACTATTTATCACATTTTAATCTCATGTTCCACTTTTAACGTCTACCGTTTTAAATTTTTTAAAACAAACCTTTTAACTATGTTTGATTTGCTGGGGGAGCCACCCCACAGAAACCTATTTGCATATTTAAGAGCAATAGGTTTTTTAAATTTTATATAATTTCTAAATTTATATTTATACATTTTAAAATTTATGTATATTTGATTTATTTTATTTTATATTCTAATATATATGGATTTTTAAAATAATTTATACACTAATTTTTGTTTTTTAAAATTTTAATGTTGCTTGGGTTTTCAAAAGAAATACATATTTATTAATAAAAAAAATTTAAATAATAATATATAAAATATATTTTTCGAATATTTATTCTTGGCGCAGCATGTCCATCTTTGGACCTTGCGCCATAAAACCCAACCAACCAACCAACCAACCAACCCGATATTCCCTTTTGTATCAAAAAGTGGGATATTTGTTCGAAAGAACCCTCCTTTCTTTTGATTACAAAAAAATTTATTTTCTTTATTTTGAAAATGGTGCTCCCGCGGGAGAGAAGAAAAATTTTTGTTCTCCATTTATGATTTGATAAAATTTCGGGACCTGACCGCACCACCCACCACCGAGTCCAACAAGGGGATGCAGACCAGCTGCACCAGTGCTAGCCAGATCCTATACGCTCACAGTACATCCCTGAAGTGGCCTCCACCCTTAACGAGTTACCCAGTAGATGTACCGATCGCTTGATCCATAAAGCCGATTGATGTGCTGAGGACCACAACACACCTCTCGTTTACCTGAAGCAGAGGCCAAAGTAATGTGTTGGTCTCTGAGGGCCTCAATTACCAGGACCCTCCTTTCCAGGGACATGGGTCTCCACGCACGGCAAACACGTGGGTAATTTAGTCCTGAAGAGTAGCTAATAGCAACAGAGCGGCGAAAGCTACTCAAGAGGAGCCCTCAACCTCTTGCTATGCAACCACACTGAGGGAGAAGAGGAAGAAAAAGCAGAAGAGTAGAGGAAAGAAGAAAAGAAAGAAGAGGACAGATCACTGGGGTACCTCGGGATTGTGACACCCGTGTTTACCTAAAGAAGGTAAACCCCCTGAGGGGCCTTTTGGATTAGGAAAGGGGATACATTTTCAAAGGTACCCTCTTTCCATTTTACAACATAACTTAGCTGGTAATAATTACAAAGAGTGCTCCTGTGGGAGGGAAGATAATGCATATGTTTCCATTTTAGAAATGGAAATTTCGGGACCTGACGGCACCACCCACCACCGAGTCCAACAAGGAGATGCAGACCAGCTGCACCAGTGCTAGTCAGGTCCTATACGCTCACAGTACATCCCTGAAGTGGCCTCCACCCTTAACGAGTCACCCAGTAGATGTACCGATCGCTTGATCCATAAAGCCGATTGATGTGCTGTGGACCACAACACACCTTCCGACAACCTGAAGCAGAGGCCAAAGTAATGTGTTGGGGGCCTCAATTACCCCCTGGGGGCCTCAATTACCAGGACCATAAGCTACTCAAGAGGAGCCCTCAACTTCTTATGAGGCAATCACACTGAGGGAGAAGAGGAAGAAAAAGCAGAAGAGTAGAAGAGAGAAGAAAAGAAATAAGAGGTTAGATTACTAGAGAGAGAGAGAGGGTACCTCGGGATTGTGACACCCGTGTTTACCTAAAGAAGTGAACCCCCTGAGGAGGATTTAATAAGGGATCCACCCCACAGAAATCTATTTGCTTTTTTAAGAGCAATAGGTTTTTTAAATTATATTTAATTGCTATTTTAAATTTTAATATTATATTATGATATACCTTCCTTTATGTTTTATCAATAGATTTTAAAATTATATATACACTTATTTTTGTTTTTTAAAGTTTTGATGTTGTTTGGGTTGGTTGGTTGGTTGGTTGGGTTTAATGGCGCAAGGTCCAGATAAGGACAAGCTGCGCCAATCACAAGACATTGTACTATATATAAGTTTTTTTCAAACCAATTAAAAATATAGAATAAAAGTACATTACACAGTACATATAAGTTAAAATGTACATTAAAAGTCTCTATGCAAACAATATACACATGTAGAAATTTAAAAGCTTAAAATTTAAATAAAATTTTTGTAAATTAGATAAAATTCATAAATCCTATGTCTTTTAAAATGTACATTAAAAGTCTCTATACAAACAATAAACACATGTGTAAAATTAAAAGCTTAAAATTTAAATAAAATATTTGCAAGTCATATAAAATTCATAAATCCTATGTCTTTTAAAAACGCAAAGAGATTGCGATGGGGTGGTTCTCAGAGCAGGTCTTCTAATGTTAAAATATTACTGTTAAAATATCTAAAACGATGATGGTTAAAATCTGGACATACAACTAAAATATGATATACAGTGAATGGTTCATCACACTTTTCACACCGTGGCTGGAGATCACTTAAGATCAAATGTTTGTGGGTGAAACGCGTGAGACCAATTCGAAGGCGAGTCAGTCTAACGTCTGCGCTTCGTGTAGATAAAACAGATAATGGAATGATGAATGAAAAGATGGAATGGAGTTTGTTACTGACTTGCAGGTTCCAGGATTCCTGCCAAAGAGAATATATAAAATGTTTGAATCCTTTTCTCACGTCCATTGATGGTACTGAAGGCAAAATGGAAGTAGATGCAGACTTAGCGGCCGCATCAGCTTTCTCATTGCCATCTATTCCTATGTGGCTTGGTATCCAACAAAACAATATCTCGAATCCCTTGCTAGTAACAGAATCTAACAATTTAAATATCTTTGACACAACTGGATGGCAGTTGAAGTTATTATTTTCCAAAGCATCTAATACACTCCTACTGTCAGTATACATACAGAATTTATTTTCATTTCTAGTTCTCACCAGCTGAAGTGCTCGGTATATAGCCGTAGCCTCAGCAGTGAAGATGGAACAGGATTTATGAAGACTATAGCTGTATGAAGTATCATCAAAATAGATTCCACTGCCAACAGCTCCCGCAGTTTTGGAACCATCAGTGAATACGGGAGTGTACATAGTATACTGACAGCGATGAATTGAGTAAAGCTAATGAAAAATAACAGTATTTGTGTCTGATTTTTTATACTTTCCAAAGGGATTCAGCACAATAAAGCGTGGATCATACCAAGGGGGATGTGCGAACAAGTCTATAGACTCAATCCGGACATCACTTAGGTCTGCCAGGAATAGATATGATTTAACACGAGAGAGAAAAGGTTGAATGCTTGATGGTCTGGCATTATATAATCTCTTAAGAGCAATCGTGGAACGTAAGGGATGATGAGGAGTGGACATGATTTTAGAATAATAATTAAGAGAAAGCTGTATGCGCCGCAGATCTAATGGTAACTGATGGCAGATTGCATATAGACTATGGACGGGTGATGTGCGAAATGCTCCACAGCATATCCTTAAAGCAGAGTGGTGGACGGTGTCCAATCTGCGTAAGCCCTCAGGGGGTTTACCTTCTTTAGGTAAACACGGGTGTCACAATCCCGAGGTACCCTAGTGATCTGTCCTCTTCTTTATTTTCTTCTCTCTTCTACTCTTCTGCTTTTTCTTCCTCTTCTCCCTCAGTGTGGTTGCCTCGTAAGAGGTTGAGGGCTCCCCTTGAGTAGCTTTCGCCGCTCTGTTGCTATTAGCTACTCTTGAGGACTAAATCACCCACGTGTTTGCCGTGCGTGGAGACCCGTGTCCCTGTGAAAGGAGGATCCTGGTAATTGAGGCCTCCAGAGACCAACACATTGCTTTGGCCTCTGCTTCAGGTAAACGGGAGGTGTGTTGTGGTCCTCAGCACATCAATCGGCTTTATGGATCAAGCGATCGGTACATCTACTGGGTGACTCGTTAAGGGTGGAGGCCACTTCAGGGATGTACTGTGAGCGTATAGGACCTGGCTAGCACCGGTGCAGCTGGTCTGCATCCCCTTGTTGGACTCGGTGGTGGGTGGTGCCGTCAGGTCCCGAAATTTCCATCTTAATTATGGAAACATTATTCTCTTCTCTCCCACGGGAGCATACATTGAAAGAATTAAAAGCCAAATTTTATATTGTGAAGCGAAAGGAGGGTACATTTGATAATGTATCCCCTTTCCTAATCCAGAAAGGTATTTCTGGCAATATCGGCGAAGTGAAGAACATCCGGAAGCTTCGTTCTGGTGATTTGATGATAGAAGTTGCTTCAGATGCACAAGCAACTCTGATTGGCAACATGAATAAGCTAGCTAACCTTGAGGTGTCTGTCTCTCCTCACTTGAATCTTAACTTTTCACGTGGTGTGGTATCCGCCAAGGATTTGCTAAATACGCCTACGGACGAGATCTTAGAAAATCTTATAGATCAAAAGGTCTGTGCTGTTAAACGCATCACTGTCAGACGAGATGGGCAGTTTATTAATACTAAACATCTCGTACTGACATTTGCGACGCCAGACCTACCGCAGCATATTAAAGCTGCGTATATGCATCTATCCGTCAGGCCGTTTATACCAAATCCTTTGCGTTGTTTCCAGTGCCAGAGATTTGGTCACTCCAAAGCGACTTGCAGAGGCAAACTTACTTGCGCTCGCTGCGCAGAAGTTGGCCACGACAGCTCGTCTTGTACTGCAAAGGAGAGGTGTGTCAACTGTAAGGGTGACCACCCCTCCTACGCTAGGAGTTGTCCTATCTGGATACTGGAAAAGGAGATCACAACCACTAAAGTTAAGAATAACTGCTCATATCCTGAGGCGAGACGTGCTGTTACAGCACGTACACCTCAAGCAGGAGTTAGCTATGCATCTGTCGCCGCCAAGGTCACCAGAACGGCTAGTACGCAAACGGATGCTCTTTCACTTCCAATAGTCAAATTACCCCTTACATCTGAAAAAAGCCCAAAATCAACCTCCACAAATATTCAACGTAGAAAAGCTCCGATGGCTAAGTCTAAAGCCATGAAGGCCTTAAAATTAAAATCTGCAAAAGAGAGCAAAATTAGGCCCTCTATATCCACCCGTAAAGCCTTAAACCTGGAGGCTGACGCTGTTTCCTTACATCCCTCGGACGAAGATTTATCGCTCGAGGAGATGTCGGATGACATGCCTTCCAGCTCCGGGAAAGGAGCTTTTCAAATTGAACAATAACTTCCTTTGTTTCTTGGAACTGCCATGGTTTGCGTTCTCATCATGATGACATCAAGTCCATAATTTCAGCCTACAACCCCGCATGCGTTGCACTTCAGGAAACATTCCTGAAGTCATGCAATAACTTTTCCATGCGTGGGTATAAGGTTTGGTTGGTTTGGTTGGTTGGTTTTAATGGCGCAAGGTCCAAGTAAGGACAAGCTGCGCCAGACACACAGTCGTTATTATTTACTTTCTTTGTTCAAACCATTAAAATGTTAATATTATTTTAAAATATCAAAATAAAGTATAAATATGTATATCATCTAAAATTAGTAAGATTTAAAATTTGAAAATTTGTAGTTTAAAAATTTCTAAGTTTAGATAAAATTTATAAAACCAATTGCTTTTAAAAACGCAAAGAGATTGCGATGCGGTGGTTCACCTAGTAAATCTTGTAAGGTTAAAATATCACTATTAAAAAATGTGAAACGATAATTGTTAAAATCTGGACATACAATTAAAATATGACGCACTGTGTATGGTTCATCACATGTCTCACACCAAGGATTTAATTCACTTAAGAATAAATGCCTATGAGTAAAACATGTGTGACCAATACGAAGGCGAGTCAGTTTAACATCCGCGCTTCGCAATGTTAAAATTGATAATGGGATGATTAATGGAAAGATGGAATAAAGTTTGTTGCAGACTTGTAAATTCCAGGATTCCTGCCAAAGAGACTTTACGAAATGTTTAATTCCCTTTTTACATCCATTGATGGAACTGAAGGTAGAGTAGGAGTTGTAGCAGACCTAGCAGCTGCATCAGCCTTCTCATTGCCATATATTCCCATGTGGCCTGGTATCCAGCAGAACCGTATCTCAAATCCCTTGCTATTTAGAGAATTAATCAATTTGAAAATATTGGATACAACAGGATGACAATTTAGGTTGTTATTTTTCAACGCTACAACCCCGCACTATTACTATTACACTATTACTGTCAGTGTAGACAAAGTAGTTACGTTCATTTCTAGAACTCACCTGCTGAAGTGCACGGAATATAGACATGGCTTCAGCAGTAAAGATGGAGCAGGACTTGTGGAGAGTAAAACTAAATGAGGTATTATCAAAATAAATACCACAGCCAACGTGTCCTGCAGTTTTAGATCCATCTGTGAATATAGGTGTGTATTGTTTATACTGACAGCGATGGAATGCATAAATTTGTTGAAAAATAGTCGGGGTTGTATCTGCCTTTTTGAAATTTTCAAAGGGATTGATAACAACGATATGTGGATCATACCAAGGCGGATGTGCGAACAAGTCTGTAGACTCAATCGGAACATCAATAAGGTCAGACAGGAAAACATAGGATTGAATGCGGGAGAGAAAAGGTTGAATGCTTGATGGTCTAGCATTATATATTCTCTTTAGAGCAGCATTAGGAATCGTGGAATGTAAGGGATGATGAGGTGAAGACATAATTTTTGAATAATGATTAAGAGACAGCTGTATCCGCCGCAGATCTAAGGGTAACTGTTTGCAGATTACATATAGACTCTGGACGGGTGATGTGCGAAAAGCTCCACAGCATATCCTTAAAGCAGTGTGGTGAACAGTGTCCAATCTGCGTAAGATGGAGAGTCTAGTTGACCCATAAGCAACACAGCCGTAGTCAATTCGAGATAAAATTACAGATTGGTAAATTCTTAGGAGTGATGTACGATCTGCTCCCCAAGATGTATTCGAAAGCACTCTGAGGATATTCAGCAGTCGCTCACATTTCTTCCGCAAATGTAAAACATGCGGGAGGAATGTTAACTTTTTATCAAAAATCACACCAAGGAATTTTATCTCATTTACCACAGGAATAGGTCTACTTCTTATGTGAAGTACAGGATCTTCATGGAAACTAGTTTTCCTACAGAAATGGACACAGCAACTCTTACTTGGAGATATACTAAGGCCATTCCGTTCACACCAGATAGTTAAATTATTTACAGCTGTTTGCAACTGTCTCTCAATTATATTGATGTTTGAACCCTGATATGAAATCTGCAAGTCATCAACATATAAATTACTATGAACAGAAGATGGTAACTGATGAAGTATGTTACTGATGAAAAGGTTAAAAAGGGTGACACTTAAAACGCTACCTTGAGGGACCCCCTCAGCTTGTATAAAAGTATTGGAAACTGTAGTTCCAACACGTACTTTAAAAAGCCTAGTGGCCAAGAAATTTCGAATGAATATAGGAAGATTACCCCTAAAACCAAGATTATGCATAGTACGGAGAATGCCATAACGCCAAGTTCGATCGTATGCTTTCTCAATATCGAAGAAGATTGCAATAAGGTGGTTTCTCCTCACGAAAGCATTTCGAATTTGGGATTCTAGATCCAGTATGTTATCAATAGTGGATCGTCCTCTTCGAAAACCGCTTTGATGATGAGGTATGCAATCATTCTTCTCTAAGACATAATTAAGTCTAGCATTGATCATGCGCTCGAAAGTTTTGCACATACAACTCGTAAGAGCTATTGGACGATAACTCAGAGGATCAGATGAATCTTTGCCAGGTTTCAAAATTGGAATCACTATCGCTTCTTTCCATGATGTAGGATAAGCATGCTCAATCCAGATTCTATTAAACAATGAGAGTATGTTTAATAAAGAATCATGATTTAGATGACGGAGCATTTGATACGAGATTCCATCAGGTCCTGGGGTTGTGTCGTTTGCCTGAGATAAGGCAGTCTTCAATTCTGACAATTTAAAAGCACAATTGTAGGGTGGATTTTGTCGATCATGAAAATTTACAGGTTTCCGCTCAGCAATTCTTTTAATCCTTAGAAAAGTAGGATTATATGAATCAGAGCTGGAAACACTAGCAAAAGTTTCACCGATGACATTAGCAATATCTACCGCTGAGGAGTGTATTGCAGCTCCGGATTTTAATACAGGAATGGAATAATCCTGATAAATACCATTGGCTGCTTTAACTTTCCTCCACAATTGTTTGCTTGTTGTCGATGAATTGATTGACGACACATAGCGAATCCAAGATTCTCTTTGACTCTGACGTCTAACTCTTCGAGCTTGAGCTTTGGCTCTTTTAAAAGCAACAAGATTATCTGTGGTAGGGTATCTTCGAAATATATTCCATTGCTTCCTTTGTTTCTTATAGGAGAGATGGCACTCTTCATTCCACCAAGGTTTTCGGTGTTTATGTGGAAAGGTGGAATTTTTAGGGATAGCAACATCCGCAGCTCGGATTATTGTGTCAGTGACATACTTAACGGCATCATCTATGACATCTGTCTTAACTCTTGTCTCACTGATCACAGCCAATTGCGTGAAAAGCGTCCAATCGGCTCGACTGTACACATAATTAGGTGGATGTTGACGCACACTATTATTTCCAGCCTGAGACACGATTAGAGGGAAATGATCACTATTGTAGAGGTCATTTCCAACAGCAAAATTCAGCAATGGCAGGAGTGATGGAGAACAAATAGCTAAGTCAAGAGAGTGAAATGTCCGTGTAGGTTCGTGGAAATAAGTCTTCTCGTCGGTATTCAGCAGACAGAGGCAATTGTCAGATATAAATTGCTCTATCTGACGACCGCGAGAATTCGTATCATCACTACCCCACAGAGGACTATGTCCGTTAAAATCACCAAGCAATAAAAATGGAGCTGGGAGTTGGTCAAGTAAGTCGTTTAGTTCCTCAGCTTGGATGACATCATTCGGTGGTAAGTAGAGGCTACAAACTGTAATCAGACATGCGGTGTGAACTCTCACAGCCACAGCCTGGAGTGTAGTTCTTAACTGATGTGCTGTACTGGGATAATTGTTTGATGTAATTATACAAACTCCACCAGACACAGCAGCATCACCACCATAATCCTTTCTAAAGCATTGAAACCCACGCATTTTAGTGATAACAGTGGGCTTCAGGAATGTTTCCTGGAGAGCCACACATGCGGGGTTAAAGCGAGAGATAATGGATTTGATATCATCAATGCGAGACCGAAAACCACGACAATTCCAGGAAACAAAGGAAGTCATCAATGGAATATATTCTAACCTTTATCACTGTTGCTCATCGTCATCTCAGATGAATCTTCCGAATTGAAATCATCATCTGATGGATGCAGTTTGACAGTATCTGCATCCAGACAGAGAAGAGCTTTTTTCGTTATTATGGAAGACTTTCGAACGCCTTCCTTGGCCATTTTTAATTTTCTAGCCTTTAAGGCTTTTGATTTTGCCAAAGCTGATTTGGCGATTACGGGCGTAGTATTTTCTATTGTTTTTTGCTTCGGAAGAAAGCTAACTGTAGGAGCAGAATTTGTTTCCGTTTGAGTGCTGCAGGATCGGGTTACTTTTTTTGTTATTGTAGCATAACTAACACCAGGAGTGGGAGTGCGGGAACTAATTATCCGACGAGCTTCTAAATAGGAAACATTGTTCTTAATTTTGATGGTGACAATTTCCTTTTCCTGTTGCCAAACGGGACAAGATCTAGAATAAGAAGTGTGGTTACCTTTACAGTTAACACACACTTCTTTGGCTTCGCAGGTAGTACTTTCATGGCCAACGTCAGAACAACGGGCACAAGTGAGTTTTCCTCTGCAAGCCATTTTAGAGTGTCCAAATCGTTGACACTGGAAGCATCTTAGAGGATTAGGGATAAAAGGCCGAACAGAACATCGCATATAAGCCACTTTAATATTTTGCGGCAAGTCTGGTGTCGAGAAAGTCAAAATGAGATGCTTTGTGTTTAGGACTATGCCATCTCTTTTGATCGTAATTCTTTTTACAGCGCAGACTTTTTGGGTTTTCAAATTTTCCAATATTTCATCGGTTGGGGTGTGAAACAAGTCCTCCGAAGAGATAACACCTCGTGAAAAATTTAAATTTCTATGTGGTTCGACAGTTACCGCAATGTCACCAATTGCTTTCATGTTTTGCATCAGGACTGACTGTTTGTCGGATGCAGTCTCTATCAACAGAACACCCGATCGCAACTTCTTAATAGATTTAACAGCTCCAATATGTGAAGCTATACATTTTTCAATAAGAAAAGGGGAAACATATTCAAATGTATTTCCAATTCTTTTTATTATAAAAAATTTGGCGCTACATGTTAACATTTGTTGCTCCCGAGGGAGT
This sequence comes from Latrodectus hesperus, assembly GCA_037975125.1. Lineage (NCBI taxonomy): Eukaryota > Metazoa > Arthropoda > Arachnida > Araneae > Theridiidae > Latrodectus > Latrodectus hesperus. The sequence continues at coordinate 121,672,182 of CM075852.1, forward strand.
GAAGAGAAAGTATTTTTATCCATATAGGAGGAATATAAATTCAGGGACCAGACGGCACCACCCACCATGGAGCCCTACGAGGGGATGCACATTAATTGCACCAATGCTAGTCGGTCCCCATACGCTCACGGTACATCCCTGAAGTGGTCTCCACCCTTAACGAGTCACCCAGTAGATGTACCGATCGCTTGATCCATAAAGCCGATTGATGTGCTGAGGACCACAACACACCTCCCGTTTACCTGAAGCAGAGGCCAAAGCAATGTGTTGGTCTCTGGAGGCCTCAATTACCAGGATCCTCCTTTCCAGGGACACGGGTCTCCACGCACGGCAAACACGTGGGTGATTTAGTCCTCAAGAGTAGCTAATAGCAACAGAGCGGCGAAAGCTACTCAAGGGGAGCCCTCAACCTCTTACGAGGCAACCACACTGAGGGAGAAGAGGAAGAAAAAGCAGAAGAGTAGAGGAGAGAGGAAAAGAAAGAAGAGGACAGATCACTAGGGTACCTCGGGATTGTGACACCCGTGTTTACCTAAAGAAGGTAAACCCCCTGAGGGTGCGTGGGTATAAAAGCTTTAGAAAAGACTGTGGTGACGATGGTGCAGTGTCTGGAGGTGTTTGTATTTTAACATCTAATACTTTTCCCAGCACTGCCCATCCATTGAATACTACTCTACAGGCTGTTGCTGTGAGAATTCACACATCATGTTTGTTGACAGTCTGTAGTTTATATTTGCCACCACATGATGTCATCCGCCAAGAGGAACTCGATGCTTTAACAGATCAGCTGCCAATACCATTTCTGTTGTTAGGTGACTTTAACGGCCATAGTTCTTTGTGGGGAAATGATGATACTAATTCTCGCGGTCGGCAGATAGAGCGGTTTATTTCAGATAATAGTCTCTGTCTGCTGAATACCGACGAGAAGACATATTTCCATGTACCCACAAGAACGTTTCATTCTCTCGATCTAGCCATCTGTTCTCCATCTCTTCTGCCATTGTTAAATCTAATAGTAGGAAATGATCTGCATAACAGCGATCATTTTCCTCTCGTCATCTCCCAGACTGGAGGTAGTAGTGTAAGACAACGCTTACCTACTTACGTGTACAGTCGGGCAGATTGGACGTTATTTACACAATTGGCAGTTGTTGATGATAAAATGGTTTCGATCGAAGATATTGATATTGCCGTCAGTAAAGTCACTGAAACAATTAAGAATGCAGCTGATGCATCAATACCTAAGAGTTCCTCTATACCACACAGGCGTTGCAAACCTTGGTGGAACAAACAATGCCAAGAAACATATAAAAAACAGAGGAAGTTATGGGGAATATTTAGGAGGTACCCCACAACGGAGAATCTTATCGCCTTTAAAAGAGCAAAAGCATTAGCTCGCAGAGCCCGTCGTCGAAGTCAGAAGGAATCCTGGTCCTGCTATGTATCTTCAATTACATCTTCAACTTCCAGTAAGCAGTTGTGGAGAAGGGTGAAAGCAGCCAATGGAATTTATAGAGAATTTTCTATTCCTATTTTAAAATCCGGAGCTGCTATATACTCTTCTCCTACGGATATTGCTAACGTCCTTGGTGAAGCATTTGCCAACGTCTCAAGCTCGAACTCTTATAGTCCTTCGTTCTTGAGGACTAAGAGTCGTGCTGAGCGAGTACCAATTCGCTTCAACCATCGACAAGTTTTACCGTACAACTGTGAATTTGGAATGTTTGAATTGAAGAAAGCTTTACAGCAGGCCAAAAATACCAGTCCAGGACCTGATGAAATCAGTTATCTCATGCTTCAACATTTGAGTCCAGACTCCCTGTTGAACTTACTTTACCTGTTCAATAGGATCTGGACGGAAAATGAATTTCCATCTCTATGGCAAGAAGCAATAGTGATTCCTGTCCTAAAGGCTGGTAAGGATCCTTCTGTTCCTTCAAGTTATCGACCAATAGCTCTGACGAGTTGCTTGTGTAAGACTCTCGAACGTATGGTCAACGCCCGTCTCGTATATGTCTTAGAAAAAAATAAATGTATACATATTAATCAGAGTGGCTTCCGTAAAGGGAGATCCACTCTTGATAATATTACATATTTGGAGACCCAAATCCGCAATGCTTTTGTGCGGAGGAACCATCTGGTCTCCATTTTCTTTGACATCGAGAAGGCATACGACCGTACATGGCGATATGGAATACTCCGTACATTATATGATTTTGGCTTTCGGGGTAATCTGCCGATATTCCTACAAAATTTTTTATGCTCCCGTGGTTTTAAAGTACGTATTGGAAACTATACTTCCAATACTTTTACACAATCTGAGGGTGTTCCTCAGGGCTCTATTTTAAGCGTCACACTTTTTAGTCTCTTCATCACTAACATTCTTCATCAGCTTCCATCATCCGTACATGGTACTTTGTTTGTAGACGACCTGCAAATATCATGCGAGGGGTCTAATATGCGATTAATTGAGAGACAACTGCAAACAGCAGTTAACAAACTTGCTGCATGGTGTGCTGAGAATGGCCATACATTATCACCAAGCAAGAGTAAATGTGTCCACTTCTGTAGAAAGACTAGCTTGCATAATGATCCAATAATTTACATCAACAACACTCCAATACAAGTAGTCAATGAAATAAAATTCTTGGGTATTATCTTTGACAGAAAATTGACCTTTCTTCCGCATATTTTACATTTGCGGAAGAAGTGTGAGCGATCGCTTAATATCCTCAAGGTGTTGTCAAATACATCTTGGGGTGCAGATCGCACATCACTACTTCGAATTTATCAGTCATTGATTCTATCCCGCATTGACTACGGATGTGTTGTTTACGGATCAGCTAGATCTTCTGTTTTACGAAGACTGGACACAGTTCATCACTCTGCTTTGAGGATATGTTCTGGGGCATTCCGCACATCACCCGTCCAGAGTCTATACGTTGTATGCCATCAACTACCGTTGGACCTGAGACGAATGCAGCAAACTCTCAATTATTACGCAAAAATTATTTCGACCCCGCATCACCCACTACGTTCCATGATTCCTAATGCCTCTCTTAAAAGGCTTTTTGATGCTCGACCAATGAGCATCCCACCTTTTCTCACACGAGCTAAATCACATCTAAGGCTCACAGACCTATGTGATGTTCAGATAGAGTCTATAGACCAATATCTCTATCCACCTTGGTATGAACCAACAAATACATTTATAAATACTTTTGCTCAATTTAGAAAATCGGACACAACACCTATTGTTTTTCAACAGCTATATTTTTCTCATCGCTGTCAGAACCAATCTTACAAACCTGTATTCACGGATGGATCTAAGACCTCAGGACATGTCGGCTGTGGAATTTTTATCAATAACATGACTTTTAGCTACAGCCTACATTCGTCCTGCTCCATCTTTACTGCTGAAGCCACAGCTATTTATTATGCGCTTCAGCATGTGAATACAGATGATTATCTTCAATACTGTATCTATACTGACAGCATGAGTATTTTAGAGGCTTTGAAAAACAATAGCGTTACATGTCATCCAGTTGTGTCCAGAATTTTTAAAGTATTAGATTCCCTTGCTGGCAAGGGAAAAGAAATTGTATTTTGTTGGATACCAAGCCACATGGGTCTTGATGGAAACGAGAGAGCGGATGCAGCTGCAAAGGCTGCTGAAGATCCAATTTTACCATCGGTCCCGCTCTCAGATGTGAGAAAGGGTATAAAAAGATTTATATGTGGTCTTTGGCAGGAATCGTGGAACTTGCAGGTCGGAAACAAACTCCATAGCATTTTCTCATCCCTCACCTCATTATCAGTTTTACCGTTACGAAGTGCTGATGTCTGTTTGACTCGCCTTCGTATCGGACACACACGTTTCACACACAGGCATATATTTCTAAGTGAGTTGGGTCCATGGTGTGAAACGTGTGATGAACCCTACACAGTATATCATATTTTAATCTCATGTCAAGATTTTAACCATTTACGTTTACACTATTTTAAAACTGATATTTTAACTTTATTGGATATATTGGGAGATCCACCCCATAGAAACCTATTTGCATTTTTGAGAACTATAGGTTTCTTAAATTTTATTTAAATATATATATTATGAATTTTAAAAAATATATATATATTTAATTATTATTTGCTTTTTATATTTTATAAAAAGATTTTAAAATTATATTTACACTGATTTTTTGTTTTTTAAAATTTTAATGTTGTTTGGGTTTTTTTTAAAAAAAAAAAAGTAAATAAAGTAAAGTAAATCAATAATAATTTTAGACTTGGCGCAGCTTGTCCTCTTTGGACCTTGCGCCAGAAAACCCAACCAACCAACCAACCAACCAATCTGCGTAAAATGGAAGATCTAGCCGATCCATAAGCAACACAACCGTAGTCAATGCGAGATAAAATGACTGATTGATAAATACGGAGCAATGAAGTACGATTCGCACCCCAAAAAGTATTCGACAACACCTTGAGGATATTGAGCGATCGCTCGCACTTCTTCCGCAGATATAAAGTATGCGGAAGGAAAGTTAACTTCTTATCGAAAATTACCCCGAGGAATTTTATCTCAGTGACCACAGGAATAGGTCTATTACTTATGTTGAGCACAGGATCAGGATGGAAGCTAGTTTTCCTACAGAAATGGACACAGCAACTCTTACTAGGAGATATACTAAGACCATTTTGTTCACACCAAGTAGTTAGATTGTTTACAGCTGTTTGCAATTGTCTCTCAATTATATTCATGTTTGAACCCTGATATGAAATTTGTAAGTCATCAACATATAAATTACTATGTACAGAAGATGGTAACTGATGAAGTATGTTGCTGATGAAAAGGTTAAAAATTGTTACGCTTAAAACGCTACCTTGAGGGACACCCTCAGCTTGAGTAAAAGTATTGGAAACAGTACTTCCAATACGTACTTTAAAATGCCTAGATGCTAGAAAATTTTGGATAAATATTGGAAGATTTCCCTTAAAGCCAAGATTATGAAGAGTACGGAGAATTCCATAGCGCCATGTACGGTCATAAGCTTTCTCAACGTCGAAAAAGATTGCAACTAGGTGGTTTCTCCTCACGAAAGCATATCGAATTTGGGATTCTACATCTACTATGTTATCTATAGTGGATCGTCATCTTCGAAATCCGCTTTGATGACGAGGTATGCAATTATTCTGCTCTAAGACGTAAACGAGTCTAGCATTGACCATACGTTCAAATGTTTTGCACAAGCAACTCGTGAGAGCTATTGGACGATAACTCAGAGGGTCAGATGAATCTTTGCCAGGCTTCAAAATCGGAATCACTATCGCTTCTCTCCAAGAATTTGGAAAGACATGTTCCGTCCAGATTCTATTAAACAATATTAAGATATTCAATAACGAATCATTGTCTAAATGACGGAGCATTTGATAGGAGATTCCATCAAGCCCTGGACTGGTGTTATTGGCCTGAGATAAGGCTGTCTTTAATTCCGACAATCGAAAAGCACAATTATATGGTAGATTATGTCGATCCTCAAATCTAACTGGTGTCCGCTCTGCAATTCCTTTAGTCCTTAGAAAAGTAGGACTATATGAATGAGAACTGGAAACACAAGCAAAAGTTTGTCCGATGATATTGGCAATATCTACAGGTGAGGAATGTACAGCAGCTCCAGTTTTTAAAACAGGAATGCAATGATCCTGATAAATGCCATTTGCTGCTTTCACTTTCCTCCATAACTGTTTACTTGATGTCGATGTCGAAATTGATGACACATAATGTATCCAAGATTCCCTCTGACTCTTACGTCTAACTCTACGAGCAAACGCTTTGGCTTTCTTGAAAGCAATAAGATTCTCCGTGGTTGGGTATCTTCGAAATATATTCCATTGCTTCCTTTGTTTCTTGTAGGAGATTTGACACTGTTCATTCCACCAAGGTTTCCGGTGTTTATGCGGAAAGATGGAATTTTTAGGGATAGCAACATCCGCAGCTCGGATTATTGTGTCAGTGACATACTTAACGGCATCATCTATCACATCTGTCTTAACTCTTGTCTCACTGATCACTGCCAATTGCGAGAAAAGAGTCCAATCGGCTCGACTGTACACGTAATTAGGTGGGTTGTGGCGCACACTATTACCTCCAGCCTGAGACACGATTAGAGGGAAATGATCACTATTGTAGAGGTCATTTCCGACAGCAAAATTCAGCAATGGCAGGAATGAGGGAGAACAAATAGCTAAGTCTAGAGAGTGAAATGTCCGTGTAGGTTCGTGGAAATAAGTTTTCTCGTCAGTATTAAGCAGACAGAGACAGTTGTCAGAAATGAACTGTTCTATCTGACGACCGCGAGAATTCGTATCATCACTACCCCACAACGAACTATGGCCGTTAAAATCACCGAGCAATAAAAATGGAGTTGGGAGTTGATCCACTAATTCATTCAGTTCCTCTGCTTGGATGACATCATTCGGTGGTAAGTAGAGGCTACAAACCGTGATTAGACATGTGGTGTAGATTCTGACAGCCACAGCCTGGAGTGTAGTTCTTAACTGATGTGCTGTACTGGGGTAATTGTTTGATGTAATTATACAAACTCCACCAGACACAGCAGCATCACCACCATAATCCTTTCTAAAGCATTGAAATCCACGCATTTTAGTGACAATAGTGGGCTTCAGGAATGTTTCCTGGAGAGCCACACATGCGGGGTTAAAGCGAGAGATGATGGATTTGATATCATCAATGTGAGACCGAAAACCACGACAATTCCAGGAAACAAAGGAAGTCATAAATGGAATATATATATTAACCTTTCTCACTGTTGCTCATCGTCATCTCAGATGAATCCTCCGAATTGAAATCATCATCTGATGGATGCAGCTTGACAGTGTCTGCATCCAAAGAGAGAAGAGCTTTTTTCTGATTAGGGAAGACTTTCGAAGTCCTTCCTTTGCCAATTTTAATTTTCTAGCCTTTAAGGCTTTAGATTTTGCCAAAGTTGATTTGGTGCTTATTGGTGTAGCTATTTCTCTTGATTTTTCTTGTGGGAGTGAGCTAACATTAGAAACAGAATTTGTATCTGTTTGGGTGCTGCAGGATCGTGTCACTTTTTTCGCCATAGTTGCATAACTAACACCAGGAGTAGGAGTGCGGGAGTTAACTATGCGACGAGCTTCTGCATAGGAAACATTATTTTTAATCTTGATAGTGACAATTTCCTTTTCTTTTTGCCAAACGGGACAAGATCTAGAATAAGAGGTGTGGTCACCTTTACAGTTGACGCACACTTCTTTGGCTTTGCAGGTAGTACTATCATGGTCAGCTTGAGAACAGCGAGCGCATGTAGGTTTTCCTCTGCAAGCCATTTTAGAGTGTCCATATCGTTGGCACTGAAAACATCTGAGAGGATTTGGTATATATGGTCGTACTGAACAACGCATATAAGCCACTTTGATGTATTGTGGCAAGTCTGGCGTTGCAAAAGTCAAAATAAGGTGTTTGGTATTTAAGATTATACCATCCCTTTTGATTGTTATTCTTTTGACGGCACAGACATTTTGGCTTTTCAAGTTGTCAAGAATCTCATCAGTTGACGTGTGATATAAATCCTCTGCAGAAATCACTCCCTGCACAAAATTTAATTTGGTATGAGGTTCAACTGTGACAGGTATATCAACAAGTGTTTTCATACTCTGTATCATCATGGATTGTTTTTCAGACGTAGTTTCAATCAGTAAGTTACCTGTTCGTAATTTCTTCACTGATTTCAAGACACCCAAATGAGATATTAATCCCTTTTCAATAAGAAAGGGTGAAACATACTCAAAAGATCCTCCAGTTCTTTTCATTATGAAGAATTTTGCATTACACATAGGCATTTGTTGCTCCCGAGGGAGTGAGGAGAAAGTTGCTTTATTCATATGGAGTAAGATAAAATTCAGGGACTAGACGGCACCACCCACCACGGAGCCCTACGAGGGGATACAGATTAACTGTACCAGTGCTAGTCAGTCCCTATACGCTCACGGTACATCCCTGAAGTGGTCTCCACCCTTAACGAGTCACCCAGTAGATGTACCGATCGCTTGATCCATAAAGCCGATTGATGTGCTGAGGACCACAACACACCTCCCGTTTACCTGAAGCAGAGGCCAAAGTAATGTGTTGGTCTCTGAGGGCCTCAATTACCAGGACCCTCCTTTCCAGGGACACGGGTCTCCACGCACGGCAAACACGTGGGTGATTTAGTCCCCAAGAGTAGCTAATAACAACAGAGCGGCGAAAGCTACTCAAGGGGAGCCCTCAACCTCTTACGAGGCAACCACACTGAGGGAGAAAAGGAAGAAAAAGCAGAAGAGTAGAGGAGAGAGGAAATTAAAGAAGAGGACAGATCACTAGGGTACCTCGGGATTGTGACACCCGTGTTTACCTAAAGAAGGTAAACCCCCTGAGGGTTGATGTTGTTTGGGTTTAAAAAAATAATTAGAACAAAAATAAATAAAAAATATATCAGAAATATGTTTCTTGGCGCAGCATGTCCAATTTTGGACCTCGCGCCATAAAACCCAACCAACGAACCTTAAGCAACTTTGATTCACCCCTTTCGCTTTTTTTGTTTCATGATTTTCACATTTATAACTATACATTTTAGATCTTAAACCTATAAATTCTAAAATTGGCTTGGACTTAGTTTCGTCTTTTAGATAACCTAGTTTACTATGGTTTTCTGTATTATAAAAATTGCTTGTAATTGGGTAATTACTGAGATCCACGATCTTTCGAAATTTATTTTTAAAATCACTATAAACATCATTTGTAAATATCCGCATGTACAAAGAATCCGTATCAGTGTATAATAATTTACAATTTTTCCCGTAACATTTTTAAAATTTTGAATAGTACAAGATGTACATGTGAAGTTTTGCTAATTTTAAGACACAAAACTCGACATAAATCGACTTATCAAGAATTAGACTTGTTCTTTTCAGTTTGAATATTGCAAAATTTTCATTTATACTTTAAAAATATTCAAGCAGGGGGCTTGATAATTGCTTACGACATTCAACAGAACTAAGAGCAGCTTTTAAATGTCTTCTTTTCCGAACGTTCTGACAAGTCTTTCCAAATAATGCATTATTTAATTTTTTGAAAAAAGATTTTTTAAATTCGCTTTTTGCTTTGCGACGCTTTCCGTTATTAAAATCTATATAGCCACGTAACTAATCCCATTGTAAAAAGGCCAAAATTCGGTATGTTTTTGTTAATGTCATCCCATGCTTTGTGTAAATTTTTAGGTTTCTGTAATCTAATAAGTAACGCTTTTTCTCATAAACGTGTTAGTTTTCTACTCTGCTTAAAAGGAATATTTTTATTTGTCAATAGATGTTTCTGATAATTTGACAACATTTGTATATTGATAGATAAAATGCTCAGGCGCAAGAGGGAAATCATGAGAATCTTGAGCTGATTTGCTATACAACAAATCTAGTTCTAATATGTAACATATTGGTGAATTTCGACTGATTTTATTTACATCAAAGCTTTTTACTTCTTCTGTTGAAAGCCAACGGAAATCACCGGTAGGCAAATACTGAGACATGCAATAGCCATATAGGTTATTAACATCTAAACTAACTATATAATTTAAGGGTTCGCTTGGATTATATTAAGAAAGATACGGATTGTTTGCTCGAGCATATCTTTGGGAGAGGAAACAGATTTTACCTCTCATCTGGGATTCGAAAAGAACATAATCTTCTGCGTTTGATAGTAATTGTAATTCCCGGCGTGTGAATTTTAAACCAGCGTGCCATGTTAAATCAGCTATAGTTAAGAAATGCACTGGATCTAAATGATAATACTTCATGCTTGTTTGCCTAAAAGACTGAAACACTTCAGCTAAAAGGATTGTGTCTACATTTTGATATAGTTTCAAATAATCTTGAACATTTTTACACTGAAATTCGCGGTAAACTTTCATTACGTGTTTGTACTCTCTTTTTGTAATATTTGTATTCCTTAAGACGTTAAAAAAAGCTTTATGGGGAGGAAATTTCTTTCTTTTTAAAATCTCTTTGGAAGAAAAGTAATTATAAGGAAAATATCCTTTTTGTTTCAATAACTCTTTCTGTATTTTGTTTTTGAAAAAAGAATCAAAAATGTCAAACCGATGATTTGAGGCTTTTAAAATTTCAACTAGAGAAGATATGGAGGAATCAAGAAATGCATATGAGTCAATAAACTTAATGTAATTATCAAGGGTGAAACTTGTAAATTTTTGGGTATTCGTCGGAATAGTATCGATTCTCCAAGCAAATTCTGAAGACATTTGTTTTAACAGTAGGTGGGAATCGTAGCCTTTGAAGTTATGTATTACAACAGGAATAAAATTACTTTTCCTCAAATTCAAGTTACAAGAGTTATGACTGAATCCCCGAAATATATCTAAAATATGGCAATGATCTCTTACGATTTTATCGCTAAATGCAAATTTCTTTTTACAAATGTAACACGTAATCGGATTTATTATTTTTTTTGTAATGCTATCGTTGATTATTGGCTGATTTATTGATAGTTTATTAAGTTATTTTTACCTAATTTTATTATTACATTTAGAAAAATGCATCACCGCAATAAAATTTCTGAAATATAATTTCATTTTTTATATTTATCGCGATAATCGAAAAACAGATTGGTTCATGACGCTCTATCAGTGGAAAAACTTTTAGAAGAATTTGGTAAAGCATTATCTATATTTTTTGTTATGCATTCGAAATCCGCAAAGATGGCAAACTGATGTTAAAGCATTCTTTGAATGCTATTAAATTTAAAAATGTTTTCTTTGGGAGGGGATAATTTTTGAGCCGGATTTAAAGCACATAATTTTTTGTGGTGTAAGAGACTTTTTTTCCGTTAAAATCCTATCAAGCATCGATTGCAGAAATGATGAATACCCTTTTTTGTGTTTAAGAAACGATGTAATTTTTTATTAAGAAGTAATATCCTTCCTTTTATATAAGAATAGGTTTATTTCCGTGCATGACTTTTGATTACTGATATATAGGGGAAAAACTATTTTCTCGTAAGAAAAAATATTTATTTTTAAATTATTTACTTTTTGAAAACGCTTTATTTCAGATATTTTCATCGGAAAACTTTTGTTTTTGATTTTTAAATATTTCAATTTATTTTTATAACTGCTTGGAGCATTAGAATTCCGAGTTGTTGGGAAATATGCGCTAAGCAACCGTAAACGAAACACCGATTGGCGGTGCACTTTATATTTAAAATACATCTTTTTCTTTTCATGAAAGGTGGTATCTTAATGCCAAAACAACCCCCTCGATCTTTTCTATAAGATCCTATATTCACATCCAAGAAATTTATGTTTATTTCCACCCGCTACCATTTCTGACGAATGTTTCTATACAATTTAATATTTTATTAAAACAGGTTTTAATTTTTTTTATTTGGTTAGGGGATATTACACGTTCAGCAAATGAGCAAAAATATGCTGTTTGAAGTTATTGCTCTGGATACGTATCTAATAAACTCTGCAGTGAGACAAATTAAGAGGCGAAAGGGAATGCTCTGATCTAATAACAGCAGAAAAATATCGTTTTTTATTTCCTCACATAAAGTATAGGGATCAGAATGCATTGTTAAATGTCAATATGCGACTATGTAGCCGCGAAAGCTTGAGGCACGTCTGTGAAATGCCATTCTCAAAAGAGATAGAAGAAACGTTGTTTAGACTTTTTTTACATTGCGATGTAAAAGTGAGCACTCAGTTTTTCCGGATATGTTCTGTGAAAACATTTACAGCATTTCTCAAAGCTGGTAGCATATCCACGTTGATATTAAAACGATTTTTCATTTCATCCTTTACAGATCTCACTAACCCTTCGTCGGGCGCAATTGATCTGACAGGCACAGCTCGGACATTTTCGTTTCCCCCCTCCACTCTGAGGAGGGGTAAAAGTCTGCCTGTCCTAGTAGTCTCTTATCTTTACCGGATGTTTGGAGCCAATCCACTCAGTTTTCTCCCACGCTTCGACGAGAGCAGTTATCAACATTTGGATCTCACAGGCACTTGCGCCCGAATTCGTCACATATTTGAAGGTTCGTAATATCAGTTTTTATTTATCACAATTATTTATTTTACTTATTTCTTAACTGTAACATGCACGATTTCTCATTACTTTTTATAAATATGCATATATTTTAGCCTGGCCTCCCAAGCTCATTGCGTCCGAACATGAACTTATTTTTTATTTCTCTGATATGAACTAGATATTCAGCTAATATGGCCCGATAATTCTTTGATCTGTCTAACCCGAGTGATTTTGAAGAAGTTAGGCGTTTGTTGGAGGTTGGTTGGTTGGTTGGTTGGGTTTTATGGCGCAAGGTCCAAAAATGGACATGCTGCGCCAAGAATAAAGTTTTGTAGGAGTATTTTTATTTTATTTATTATTTTTTTTTACCTATTTTTTTTCATATCTACACATTTAAACCCAAGCAACTTTAAAATGTTAAAACACAAAAACTAGTGTATAAGTTATCTTAAAATGTATATATTAAATAAAATAAATCATATATATATAAAATCTTAAAATGTATAAATATAAATCATATAAAATTTAAAAAACCTATTGCTCTCAAATAAGCAAATAGGTTTTTGTGGGGTGGCTCCCCCAGCAAATCAAATAGAGTTAAAAGGTTTGTTTTAAAAAATTTAAAACGATAGACGTTAAAAGTAGAACATGATATTAAAATATGATAAACAGAAAATGGTTCATCACACGCCTCACACCATGGATTTAGTTCATTTAAAAATAAATGTTTGTGTGTGAAACGTGTGTGTCCGATACGAAGGCGAGTTAATCTAACATCTGCACTTCGTAACGGTAAAACTGACAATGAGGTGAGGGATGAGAAGATAGTATGCATTTTGTTGCCGACCTGCAAGCTCCACGATTCCTGCCAAAGACCATTAATAAAACTTTTTATACCCTTTCTCACATCAGAGAGAGGAACCGATGGTATAATCGGGTCTGATGCAGCCTTTGCAGCTGCATCCGCTCTCTCATTTCCATCAAGACCTACGTGACTTGGTATCCAACAAAAAATAATATCATATCCCTTGCCAGCAAGGGAATCTAATGCTCGAAAAATCTTTGACACAACAGGATGGCAAGTAAAACTATTGTTTCTCAATGCTTCCATTACACTCATGCTGTCAGTATATATACAAAATTGACGATGATCTTCTGTATTCACATGCTGAAGCGCATAAGAGATAGCTGTGGCTTCAGCGGTAAAGATAGAGCAGGACGAATGTAGACTGTAGCTAAAAACTGTGTTATTTATAACAATTCCACAGCCCACATGTCCTGCTGTTTTTGAACCATCTGTGAATACAGGTGTGTAAGATTGATACTGACAGCGATGGGAGGAATATAGCATTTGAAAAACAATAGGTGTTGTGTCTGATTTTGGAAACTGAGCAAAAGAGTTATTTAAATTGATGGTTGGATCATACCAAGGTGGATGAGCAAAAGTATTAGTTGCCTCTATCCGAACATCACCTAGGTCTGTGAGCCACAGATATGATTTGGCTCTTGTGAGAAAAGGTGGGATGCTCATTGGTCGAGCATCAAACAGTCTTTTAAGAGAGGCATTAGGAACCATGGAACGTAATGGGTGATGTGGGGTCGACATAATTTTTGCGTAATAATTGAGAGATTGCTGCATTCGTCTCAGGTCTAAGGGTAGTTGTTCACAAACAGCGTACAGACTCTGGACGGGTGATGTGCGGAATGCCCCAGAACATATCCTCAAAGCAGAGTGATGAACTGTGTCCAGTCTTCGTAAAATAGAAGATCTAGCCGATCCATAAACAACACACCCGTAGTCAATGCGGGATAAAATCAGTGACTTATAAATTCGAAGTAGTGATGTGCGATCTGCACCCCAAGATGTATTTGACAACACCTTGAGGATATTAAGCGATCGCTCACACTTCTTCCGCAAATATAAAACATGCGGAAGAAAGGATAATTTTTTGTCAAAGATAATTCCCAAAAATTTTATTTCATTGACTACTTGTATTGGGATGTTGTTGATTTTAATAACTGGATCATTGTGAAGGCTAGTCTTTTTACAGAAGTGGACACATCTACTCTTGCTAGGAGATAAAGTATGGCCATTCTCAGCACACCATGCAGCAAGCTTGTTAACTGCTGTCTGCAGTTGTCTCTCAATTAACCGCATATTCGAACCCTGACATGATATTTGCAGGTCGTCAACATAGAGTGTACCATTTATTGATGGTGGTAATTGATGTAAGATGCTACTGATGAATAAGTTAAAAATAGTGACACTTAAAATGGAGCCTTGGGGAACACCCTCAGCTTGAATAAAAGTATTGGAAAATACAGTTCCAATACGAACTTTAAAAACACGGGAGCTTAAAAAATTCTGTAGGAATATCGGAAGATTACCCCGAAAGCCAAAATTATATAATGAACGGAGAATTCCATATCGCCATGTACGGTCGTATGCCTTCTCGATGTCAAAGAAAATGGAGACCAGATGGTTTCTCCGCACAAAAGCATTGCGGATTTGGGTCTCCAAATATGTGATATTATCAAGAGTGGATCTCCCTTTACGGAAGCCACTCTGATTTATATGTATATATTTATTTTTTTCTAAGACATATACGAGACGGGCGTTGACCATACGTTCGAGAGTCTTACTGAAGCAACTCGTCAGAGCAATTGGTCGATAATTTAAAGGATCTGAAGGATCTTTACCAGCCTTAAGAACCGGAATCACTATCGCTTCATTCCAAGCTGATGGGAATTTCTTTTCATTCCAGATCCTATTGAACAAAAGTAATATGTTCAATAGGGAGTCTGGACTTAGATTTCGAAGCATTTCATAGCTGATTCCATCAGGTCCTGGACTGGTATTATTGGCCTGCTGTAATGCTCTCTTCAATTCCAACATCCGAAATTCACAGTTGTAAGGCAAGGCTTCACCATGGTTGAAACGAATTGGTGTTCGTTCAGCGCGACTCTTAGCCCTTAAGAACGAAGGACTGTAAGAGTCGTTGCTGGAGACGGTTGCAAAGGTTTCACCAAGGGTATTAGCAATGTCTTTAGGAGAAGAGTATATAGCAGCTCCGGGCGTTTGTTGGAGGAAGATGTCTCTGAGGATGACCCCGCAGTGAACGAGGACTTGGGGGAAGAGAGTGACATTGATTCGCATGATGAGGTGGAAAAAGTTACAGACGATTCAGACACGGAGCAGGATAGTGAAGAAACCGACGACGAAAATGAACCAGATTTAGAATCAAAATATTTTTGGGGAAAGGACAAAATTACCAAGTAGGCCAAAAATCCGCCCACGAGAAGAGTTATAACATTGTGAGCTCCCCTACGAACCCATCTTCCTGGAGTCATAAGAAACGCTAAAAATGCTCAAAGTGCAGCTGACTGTTGGAATAATTTGTTCACTGACGATATCTTGAATACGATCGTTAGATGTACAAACAAATACATGGAAGCTATCAATCTAAAATTTTCTAGAAATTTTCTAGAGAGAGGGACATCGCATCTACGGATGCTATTGAACTTAGGGCCTTCATTGGTTTGTTGTACCTAGCAGGAGCTCTCAGAGGCAATCGGAAGAACTTTGAGGAAAAGATGGTGATGGAGTTGAGAAATTTAGACTTGTTATGAATCTTAAACGGTTCAAGACTTTGATACGTTGCCTTCGTTTTGATGACCGCACTACCAGAGCAGAAAGAAAAAAATTTGACCGTCTTGCTCCAATTCGTGAAGTATTTGAAAATTTTCTGGTGAACTGTCAGAAGAGTTATAGCATTGGGGAAAATGTCACAATCGACGAAATGCTTCCAGGTTTCCGAGGAAGGTGTCAATTTCGGCAGCATATGCGGTCTAAACCAAGCAAGTACGGCATAAAATGCTTTGCCCTTGTTGATGCCAAAATGTTTTATACATTGAACATGGAAATTTATGCTGGAAAACAGCCTGAAGGTCCTTTCTGTTTCAGCTGGTTGGTTGGTTGGTTGGGTTTTATGGCGCAAGGTCCAAAAACGGACATGCTGCGCCAACAATGAAGTTTTAAAGGAGTATTTTTATTTTATTTATTATTTTTTTCTCTTTTTTCTGTATATATATTTAAACCCAAGCAACATTAAAATATTAAAACACAAAAACCAGTGTATAAGTTATATTAAAATGTATATATTAAATAAGATAAATCAAATATATATAAAATCCCAAAATGTATAAACATAAATCATATAAAATTTAAAAAACCTATTGCTCTCAAATAAGCAAATAGGTTCTTGTGGGGTGGCTCCCCCAGCAAATCAAATAGAGTTAAAAGGTTTGTTTTAAAAAATTTAAAACGGTAGACGTTAAAAGTAGAACATGAGATTAAAATATGATAAACAGAAAATGGTTCATCACACGCGTCACACCATGGATTTAAATCACTTAAAAACAAATGTTTGTGTGTGAAACGTGTGTGTCCGATACGAAGGCGAGTTAATCTAACATCAGCACTTCGTAACGGTAAAACTGATAATGAGGTGAGGGATGGGAAAATAGTATGTAATTTGTTGACGACCTGTAAGTTCCACGATTCCTGCCATAGACCATATATAAAACTTTTTATAGCCTTTCTCACATCTGAGAGAGGGACCGATGGTAATATTGGATCTGATGCAGCCTTTGCTGCTGCATCCGCTCTCTCATTTCCATCAAGACCTACGTGACTTGGTATCCAACAAAATATAATATCATATCCCTTGCCAGCAAGGGAATCTAATGCTCTAAAAATCTTTGACACAACAGGATGGCAAGTAAAACTATTGTTTCTCAATGCTTTCAATACACTCATGCTGTCAGTATATATACAAAATTGACGATGTTCATCTGTATTCACAAGCTGAAGCGCATAAAAGATAGCTGCGGCTTCAGCAGTAAAGATGGAGCAGGACGAATGTAGACTGTGACTAAAAACTGTGTTATTTATAATAACTCCACAGCCCACGTGTCCTGCTGATTTTGAACCATCCGTGAATACAGGTGTGTATGATTGATACTGACAGCGATGGGAGGAAAATAGCGTTTGAAAAACAATAGGTGTTGTGTCTGATTTTAAAAACTGAGCAAAAGAGTTATTAAAATTAATGGTTGGATCATACCAAGGTGGATGAGCAAAATTATCAATAGACTCCATCCGAACATCACATAGGTCTGTGAGCCACAGATATGATTTGGCTCTTGTGAGAAAAGGTGGGATGCTCATTGGTCGAGCATCAAACAGTCTTTTAAGAGAGGCATTAGGAACCATGGAACGTAATGGGTGATGTGGGATCGACATAATTTTTGCGTAATAATTGAGAGTTTGCTGCATTCGTCTCAGGTCTAACGGTAGTTGATGGCATACAACGTAATAGACTCTGGACGGGTGATGTGCGGAATGCCCCAGAGCATATTCTCAAAGCAGAGTGATGAACTGTGTCCAGTCTTCGTAAAATAGAAGATCTAGCCGATCCATAAACAACACACCCGTAGTCAATGCGGGATAAAATCAATGACTTATAAATTCGAAGAAGTGATGTGCGATCTGCACCCCAAGATGTATTTGACAACACCTTGAGGATATTAAGCGATCGCTCACACTTCTTCCGCAAATACAAAACATGCGAAAGAAAGGTTAATTTTCTGTCAAAGATTATTCCCAAAAATTTTATTTCATTGACTACTTGTATTGGGATGTTGTTGATATTAATAACTGGATCATTATGAAGGCTAGTCTCTCTACAGAAGTGGACACATCTACTCTTGCTAGGAGATAAAGTATGGCCATTCTCAGCACACCATGCAGCAAGTTTGTTAACTGCTGTTTGCAGTTGTCTCTCAATTAATCGCATATTAGACCCCTCGCATGATATTTGCAGGTCGTCAACATATAGTGTACCATTTATTGAAGGTGGTAATTGATGTAGGATGTTACTGATGAATAAATTAAAAATGGTGACACTTAAAATAGAGCCTTGGGGAACACCCTCGGCTTGAATAAAAGTATTGGAAAATACAGTTCCAATACGAACTTTAAAAACACGGGAGCTTAAAAATTTTTGAAGGAATATCGGAAGATTACCCCGAAAGCCAAGATCATATAGTGAACGGAGAATTCCATAACGCCATGTACGGTCATATGCCTTCTCGATGTCAAAGAAAATGGAGACCAGATGGTTTCTCCGCACAAAAGCATTGCGGATTTGGGTCTCCAAATATGTGATATTATCAAGAGTGGATCTCCCTTTACGGAAGCCACTCTGATTAATATGTACACATTTATTTTTTCTAAGACATATACGAGACGGGCGTTGACCATACGTTCGAGAGTCTTACATAAGCAACTCGTCAGAGCAATTGGTCGATAATTTGAAGGATCTGAAGGATCTTTACCAGCCTTTAGGACAGGAATCACTATTGCTTCCTGCCATAGAGATGGAAATTCATCTTCAGTCCAGATCCTATTGAAAAGGTAAAGTAAGTTCAACAGGGAGTCTGGACCTAAATGTTGAAGCATGAGATAACTGATTCCATCAGGTCCCGGACTGGTGTTATTGGCCTGCTGTAAAGCTTTCTTCAATTCAAACATTCCAAATTCACAGTTGTACGGTAAGACTTGTCGATGGTTGAAGCGAATTGGTACTCGCTCAGCACGACTCTTAGTCCTCAAAAACGAAGGACTATAAGAGTTCGAGCTTGAGACGTTAGCAAATGCTTCACCAAGGACGTTAGCAATATCCGTAGGAGAAGAGTATATAGCAGCTCCGGATTTTAATATAGGAATAGAAAATTCTCTATAAATTCCATTGGCTGCTTTCACCCTTCTCCACAACTGCTTACTGGAAGTTGAAGATGTTATTGAAGATACATAGCAGGACCAGGATTCCTTCTGACTTCGACGACGAGCTCTGCGAGCTAGTGCTTTTGCTCTCTTAAAGGCGATAAGATTCTCCGTTGTGGGGTACCTCCTAAATATCCCCCATAACTTCCTTTGCTTTTTGTAAGTTTGTTGGCATTCTTTACTCCACCAAGGTTTGCAACGCCTTTTGGGTATAGAGGAACTTTTGGGTATTGCTCTATCAGCTGCATTTATAATTGTTTTAGTGACTTTTCTAACGGCTTCATCAATATTCTCGATCAAAACCATTTGATTATCAATAGCTGCCAATTGTGTAAATGACGTCCAATCTGCCCGACTGTACACGTAAGTAGGTAGACGTTGTACTACACTACTACCTCCAGTCTGGGAGATGACGAGAGGAAAATGATCGCTGTTGTGCAGATCATTTCCTACTAATAGATTTAACAATGGCAGCAATGATGGTGAACAAATAGCAAGATCGAGGGTATGAAATGTTCTTGTGGGTATGTGAAAATATGTTTTCTCGTCGGTATTAAGCAGACAGAGACTATTATCTGAAATAAACCGCTCTATCTGCCGACCGCGAGAATTAGTATCATCATTTCCCCACAAAGAACTATGGCCGTTAAAGTCACCTAACAACAGAAATGGTGTTGGCAGCTGATCTATTAATGCATCAAGTTCCTCTTGGCGGATGACATCATGTGGTGGTAAATATAAACTACAGACTGTAATTAAGCTTGAAGTATGTATTTTTACAGCAACAGCCTGTAGAGTAGTATTTAATGGATGGAGAGTGCTGGGGAAATTATTGGATGTTAATATGCAAACACCTCCAGACGCTGCACCATCGTCACCACAGTCTTTTCGAAAGCTTTTAAACCCACGCATGGTAAAGCTATTGCTAGACTTCAGGAAAGTTTCCTGAAGTGCTATACATGCGGGGTTATAAGCAGATATAATAGACTTGATGTCATCTAAGTGTGAACGCAAACCATGGCAGTTCCAACATATAAAGGAAGTTATTTTTTAAACAGAAGAGCTCCTCCTCCGGAGCCGGAAGGCATGTCCTCCATTGACTCCTCGAATGAAAACTCATCATCCGAAGGATGAAGTTTGACAGCATCCGATTCCAGAGTTAACAAAACTTTACGGGTGGATAAGGAGGATTTTGTAAGACCCTCCTTTGCAGATTTTAATTTAGAGGCCTTAAAGCCTCTTGTTTTTGTACTTGGAGCTCTTCGAACAGTAGGAGGTGACGATCTTAGCTTTTGAGATTTTATTTGGGGCAATCCTATAGAAGAAAGTGACAGAGTATCCGTTTGTGTACTCATACATTTGGTGACCTTTTTGGCTACGGCCGCATAACTCACTCCAGACTGTGGCATACGAGAGGTAACTATTTTCCTCGCCTCAGGAAATGAACATTTATTTTTAACTTTAATCGTGGTGATTTCTTTTTCATAACCCCACTGAGGACAACTTCGAGAATAGGAGGGGTGGTCACCATGACAGTTGACACACCTCTCCTTGGCTGTACAATTCGAGCTATCGTGGCCAACCACCGCGCAGCGAGCGCAGGTGGGTTTGCCTCTGCAAGCATTCCTCGAGTGTCCAAAGCGCTGGCATTGGAAACATCGCAAGGGATTTGGAATATATTGTCGAACAGGTAAATTCATGTATGCAACTTTAATTTTGTCAGGAAGGTCTGGGGTCGCAAAGGTCAGAATGAGATGCTTAGTATCAATAAACTTATCATCTCTTCTGACTCTAATGCGTTCAACACCACAGACCTTTTGACTTTGCAAATTATCCAGAATTTCATCTGTCGAAGTATTCAACAAATCCCTGGCGGAAATCACTCCACGTGAAAAATTCAAATTTCCATGAGGCAAGACAGTTACTTCCATATTTGCCATCAGTCGCATATTAATAATTGTGTCTGCTTGAGTAGAGTTTGCAACCTCTACCAATAGGTCACCTGATCTTAATTTCCGGATATTCCTCACTTCTCCTACAAAACCCGATATTCCTTTTTGAATGAGAAAGGGGGACACTTTTTCAAATGAACCCTCCTTTCTTTTAATTATAAAATATTTGCAATTTGTGTCATTCAATAGATGCTCCCGGGGGAGGAAAGACTTATTTTTTTCCATTTATATAAAGATAAAATTTCAGGACCTGACCGCACCACCCACCACCGAGTCCAACAAGGGGATGCAGACCAGCTGCACCAGTGCTAGCCAGGTCCTATACGCTCACAGTACATCCCTGAAGTGGCCTCCACCCTTAACGAGTCACCCAGTAGATGTACCGATCGCTTGATCCATAAAGCCGATTGATGTGCTGAGGACCACAACACACCTCCCGTTTACCTGAAGCAGAGGCCAAAGTAATGTGTTGGTCTCCGGGGCCTCAATTACCAGGACCCTCCTTTCCAGGGACACGGGTCTCCACGCACGGCAAACACGTGGGTGATTTAATCCTCAAGAGTAGCTAATAGCAACAGAGCGGCGAAAGCTACTCAAGAGGAGCCCTCAACCTCTTGCGAGGCAACCACACTGAGGGAGAAGAGGAAGAGAAAGCAGAAGAGTAGAAGAGAGAGGAAATTAAAGAAGAGGACAGATCACTAGGGTACCTCGGGATTGTGACACCCGTGTTTACCTAAAGAAGGTAAACCCCCTGAGGGGTTTCTGTTTCAGCAATTCGCCAACTGAAGTGGTGAAAAGACTGGCCAAGCCTTTGTTTGGATCTGGTCGTAATATTACTGCTGATAATTGGTTCACTGATATTCATCTGATCGATGACCTGAAAGAGAAAAAACTGTCCTACGTCGGAACTGTGCGGAAAAATAAAAGAGAGTTGCCCCAGCATTTTCTTTCTGTTAAAGGAAAGAAACAATACACCAGCACTTTTGGCTTTAGTGGTGGGAAGACCTTGGTTTCCTATGTGCCAAAAGCGAACAAGAACGTGATTCTGGTGTCTTCGCTTCATGATGACAATGCCATAGATCCTGATTCTGGTGAGCAGAAGAAACCAGAGATAATCACGTTCTACAATTCCACCAAAAGCGGTGTCGATACCGCAGACCAAATGTGCGCTACTTACAGCGTGAGCCGAAATGTCAAGCGATGGCCAATGGTAATATTTTTCACAATGCTGAATGTGAGTGGAATCAACTCTCAAGTGATTTACCTAAGAAATTTATTCGAGCCATGCCGCAGAAGATCTTTCTTGAAAATGTTGGCACAGCAACTGGTACTTGGAGAGCTACACAGAAGAAGTCTGAAGACTACTGGAATAACTACCAACCTCCAAATACGGCTGAAAGAGTACCGTCCTGTCAGAGATGTGTCAGAAAAGCCAGACCCTCCATCTCTCAAAAGACGTAGGTGTTCAACCTGCACCTGGGAAACTGGTATAAGAAGGCTGACAAATTATAAGTGTAAAAAATGTCACAATGCACTCTGCCTAACTCACGCAAATATGATCTG
Source organism: Latrodectus hesperus (assembly GCA_037975125.1). Taxonomy (NCBI): domain Eukaryota; kingdom Metazoa; phylum Arthropoda; class Arachnida; order Araneae; family Theridiidae; genus Latrodectus; species Latrodectus hesperus. The sequence goes on from CM075852.1 coordinate 121,694,667, forward strand.
CGGAACGTGCTGTGCTGCGTGCCAGTATCCCTCTTCCGCTGAACATCGGCAGAATGACTCAGACTCCGAGTGAATTTTGCCTTCTGAACTCTACACTAGTGTCACATTTAAAAAAAATATCCTTTAAATTCAAGTTAATTTAATGCTAATTCAAGCTAGATCAGAAACTTTTGAAAATATTTTCTATACAATAAATGCGTTTTTTTTCCTCTTTTGAAAAGAATTCGTTTTATTTTTATACAAACATCAGTATGGAGGTAAGTGGTTACTTTTAGAATACTCAACTTGAAGTTCAAGGAGCTCCGTAAGAAAATACCCAAAATCTTGTAAAGTAATGAATTGTTGTAAGCTATTTAAGAACATGTTTTTAAAAATATATCACCAAACAAATGAGCTTTTTATTTGAAAGTATATTTTAAATTGTGATATTTGTGTGCATTTTCTTTTTAAATATGGATATCTTAAAAATACTACTGCTCTTGCAACTTTAAACAAGTATAAATTAGTATTTGTTTTACTTGCGCCTCTCAGGCACATTGCGCCCGAAGTGGTTCCTTCCAATATTGCGCCCGACGGAGGGCTAAGGATACATAATTGCTTTTTCGATATTCTTTTATGCTGATTGTTTATCCCTTTTCCTAGATAGGCACTTATCGGAGGTATCAATCTCCTCTCTTCTGCCGGGTCAGAAAAATCGTACTCATTTTTCTTGGTGTCCACATTCGTATTTTTCTTTTTCTTTACTATAAAATAAAAAAAGTCCTTTTTCTATGAGAATTTAATTTAAAGAAGACTTTTAGAGCTACATTTAAAGAAAATGTGCAAGCACTGAAATGTGCTAAAATTATTTTTACCTTTCTTGATAGGGGGGAGAGAACAATTGCTCTCCATCTGATTTAGAATCCCTTATAGCTAGTAAATAATTAAAAAGCTTAAAATTATTTATAAATTAACTCTTAGCGCTTTAAAAGAGAAGTAAGAAAATAGTAAGACTCACCAGCAGATGCTTGCTTTTCCTCCATGCTGGAAGATTATATTTTTCAAAAAATATTTGGCGATATTTATACTCTGAGAAACTGAGTAACCCTGAGTTTGTCGTTTTAGGAATAGCGTAAACAATTAATTTTTAATATGCGATGTTTATACTAAAAGGAAATTTCCTCCGCATTCCTACACTGACATATCCTTGATCTGTTATAATCGAAGGTAAAAAGAACTGCGTCGGTGTTTTTGTAAGTTTCCTAGACTTAAACTCGTTTGGTTGGTTGGGTTTTATGGCGCAAGGTCCAAGAACGGACATGCTGCGCCAAGAATAAAGTTTTGAAGCATATATTTATTTAATATTTTTTTTATTTACATTATTTTTTTTAAACCCAAGCAACATTAAAACTTTTAAAATACAAAAATCAGTGTATATATTTTACATTAAAATCCAATTATAAAGTAAAAAATGAAAATCAAAAATACATATACTATTAAAACTTAGAAAACACAAATTAAATATTATGTAAAAAACCTATTGCCCTCAAAAAGGCAAATAGGTTCCCATGGGGTGATTCCCCAAGTAAATCATATAATGTTAAAATATCACTGTTAAAAAAGTGTAAACGATATTTTTTAAAATATGAACATGAAATTAAAATATGATAAACAGTAAATGGTTCATCACACGCTTCACACCAAGGTTTTAATTCGTTTAGAAACAAATGTCTATGTGTGAAACGTGTGTGTCCGATACGAAGGCGGGTTAATCTTACATCAGCACTTCGTATCGGTAAAACTGACAATGAGGTGAGGGATGAGAAGATAGTATGCAACTTGTTGCCGACCTGCAAGTTCCATGACTCCTGCCAAAGACCATATATAAAACTTTTTATAGCCTTTCTCAAATCTGAGAGAGGAACCGATGGTAAAATTGGATGTGATGCAGTCTTTGCCGCTGCATCTGCTCTCTCATTTCCTTCAAGACCCATGTGGCTTGGTATCCAACAAAATACAATTTCTTTTCCCAAACACGTGGGTGATTTAGTCCTCAAGAGTAGCTAATAGCAACAGAGCGGCGGAAGCTACTCCTGAAGAGCCCTCAACCTCTTAAGAGGCAACCACATTGAGGGAGAAAAGGAAGAAAAATCAGAAGGGTAGAAGAGAGAGGAAAAGAAAGAAGAGGACAGATCACTGGGGTATCTCGGGATTGTGACACCCGTGTTTACCTAAAGAAGGTAACCCCCCTGAGGGGAGCTCCTCTTGGGGATTAAATCACCCACGTGTTTGCCGTGCGTGGAGACCCGTGTCCCTGGAAAGGAGGGTCCTTGTAATTGAGGCCCCCAGAGACCAACACATTACTTTGGCCTCTGCTTCAGGTAAACGGGAGGTGTGTTGTGGTCCTCAGCACATCAATCGGCTTTATGGATCAAGCGATCGGTACATCTACTGGGTGACTCGTTAAGGGTGGAGGCCACTTCAGGGATGTACTGTGAGCGTATAGGACCTGGCTAGCACAGGTGCAGCTGGTCTGCATCCCCTTGTTGGACTCGGTGGTGGGTGGTGCCGTCAGATCCCGAAATTTTAAAACTTTTAAATGGAAAATAAAAATAAATTATTTCTCCCACGGGAGCAACAAATGAAAAATCTTAATTGTGAACACTTTATTATTAAAAGAAAGGAGGGAAGCTTTGAAAGTGTCTCCCCCTTTCTAATTCAAAAAGGAGTATCGGCCACTGTAGGGGAGGTGAAAAATATCCGAAAAGTAAGATCTGGTGATTTGATGATCGATCGAGGTTGCTAATGCTACTCCGGCAGCTGTTATAAGCAATTTGAAATTACTAGGAAATCTAGAGGTAACTATGTCGCCTCACGGTAGCTTGAACTTTTCTCGGGGTGTTATTTCCGCAGGAGATTTGCTGTATACGCCAACGGATGAGATTCTTGAAAATTTGCAAGAAGAGAAGGTCTGTGCTGTAGAACGCATTACAGTTAGAAGGGATGGAAAGTAAATGAATACTATGCATCTCATTCAGACTTTTGCGACGCCAGAACTTCCGCAGCATGTTAAAGCTGCATACATGAATTTACCCGTCCGGCAATACATACCAATCCCTTACGATGTTTTCAGAGCCAACGTTTTGGACACTCGAGGAACGCTTGCAGAGGCCAACTAACCTGCGCGCGATCTGCAGTGGTTGGCCATGACAGCTCTAACTGCACAGCGAAGGAGAGGTGTGTCAACTGTCATGGTGACCACCCTTCCTATTCCCGAAGTTGTCCTATATGGGCACTGGAAAAGGAGATAACTACTCTGAAGGTTACCACCAACTGTTCATACCCAGAGGCTAGAGGACAAGTTACCTCTCGCTGCCCTAAACCTGGAGTAAGCTATGCAACCGCAGCCAAAAAAGTCACCAGATCAGCAAGTACTCAAACGGAATCGGTTTCACTTCCCTTGATCAGATTACCCCAGACAACAACACTAAAGCCAAAATCATCTTCTAACTCTTTTAATAAAAGAAAAGCTCCTTTGGCTAGAACAAAAGTCCCAAAGGCTTATAAATTAAAATCTGCAAAGGAGGGCTCAATCCGACCCTCCATATCCACCCGTTAAGCCTTGTCCCTGGAGGCTGACGCTGTATCTTTACATTCCTCGGACGAAGACTTATCGCTCGAGGAGATGTCAGATGACACGCTTTCCAGTTCCGGGAAAGGAGCTTTTCAAATTAAACAATAACTTAATTTGTTTCTTGGAACTGCCATGGTTTGCGTTCTCATCATGATGACGTCAAGTCTATAATTTCAGCTTACAACCCCGAATGTGTTGCACTTCAAGAAATATTCCTGAAGTCCAGCAATTGTTTCACCATGCGTGGGTGTAAAAGCTTTAGAAAGGACTGTGGTGACGATGGTGCAGTGTCTGGAGGTGTTTGTATACTAACATCTAACAACTATCCCAGCACTGCCCAACATTTAAATACTACACTACAGGCTGTAGCTGTGTGAATTCATACATCATGCTTGTTAATAGTCTGTCGTTTGTATTTGACACCACATGATGTAATCCGCGAAGAGGAACTCGATGCTTTTATAGATCAGCTGCCAACACCATTTCTGTTGTTAGGTGACTTTAACAGCCATAGTTCTTTGTGGGGAAATGATGATACTAATTCTCGCGGTCGGCAGATAGAGCGGTTTATTTCAGATAATAGTCTCTATCTGCTTAATACCGACGAGAAGACATATTTCCATGTACCCACAAGAACATTTCATTCTCTCGATCTGGCCATTTGTTCTCCATCTCTTCTGCCATTGTTTAATCTAATAGTAGGAAATGATCTGCATAACAGCGATCATTTTCCTCTCGTCATCTCCCAGACTGGAGGTAGTAGTGTAAGACAACGCTTACCTACTTACGTGTACAGTCGGGCAGATTGGACATTATATACACAATTGGCAGTTGTTGACGATAAAATGGTTTCGATCGAAGATATTGATATTGCCGTCAGTGAAGTCACTGAAACAATTAAGAATGCAGCTGATGCATCAATACCTAAGAGTTCCTCTACACCACACAGGCGTTGCAAACCTTGGTGGAATAAACAATGCCAAGAAAGATATAAAAAACAGAGGAAGTTATGGGGGCTATTCAGAAGATACCCCACAACGGAGAATCTTATCGCCTTTAAGAGAGCAAGAGCTCTAGCTCGCAGAGCTCGTCGTCGAAGTCAGAAGGAATCTTGGTCTCGCTATGTATCTTCAATTACATCTTCCACATCCAGTAAACAGTTGTGGAGAAGAGTGAAAGCCGCCAATGGAATATATAAAGAATTATCTATTCCCATTTTAAAATCCGGAGCTGCTATATACTCTTCTCCTAAAGACATTGCTAATACCCTTAGTGAAACCTTTGCAACCGTCTCCAGCAACGACTCTTACAGTCCTTCGTTTTTAAGGACTCAGAGTCGCGCTGAACGAACACTAATTCGTTTCAACCATGGTGAAGCCTTGCCTTACAACTGTGAATTTCGGATGTTGAAATTGAAGAGAGCATTACAGCAGGCTAATAATACCAGTCCAGGACCTGATGGAATCAGCTATCAAATGCTTCGTCATTTAAGTTCAGACTCCCTATTGAACATATTACTTTTGTTCAATAGGATCTGGAATGACAAGAAATTCCCATCAGCTTGGAATGAAGCGATAGTGATTCCGGTTCTTAAGGCTGGTAAAGATCCTTCAGATGCTTCAAATTATCGACCAATTGCTCCGACGAGTTGCTTCTGTAAGACTCTCGAACGTATGGTCAACGCCCGTCTCGTATATGTCTTAGAAAAAAATAAGTATATACATATTAATCAGAGTGGCTTCCGTAAAGGGAGATCCACTCTTGATAACATCACATATTTGGAGACCCAAATCCGCATTGCTTTTGTGCGGAGAAACCATCTGGTCTCCATTTTCTTTGACATTGAGAAGGCATACGACCGTACATGGCGATATGGAATTCTCCGTTCATTATATAATTTTGGCTTTCGGGGTAATCTTCCGATATTCCTTCAAAATTTTTTAAGCTCCCGTGTTTTTAAAGTTCGAATTGGAATAGTATTTTCCAATACTTTTATTCAAGCCGAGGGTGTTCCCCAAGGCTCCATTTTAAGTGTCACAATTTTTAATTTATTCATCAGTAACATTCTACATCAACTACCACCATCAATAAATGGTGAATTTTGTCTGTGTTGACAACCTGCAAATATCATGTCAGGGTTCGAATATGCGGTTAATTGAGAGACTACTGCAAACAGCAGTTAACAAGCTTGCTGCATGTTGTGCAGAGAATGGCCATACTTTATCTCCTAGCAAGAGTAAATGTGTCCACTTCTGCAGAAAGACTAGCCTGCATAATGATCCAATAATTTACATCAACAGCACTCCAATACAAGTAGTCAATGAAATAAAATTCTTGGGCATTATCTTTGACCGAAAATTAACTTTTCTTCCGCATGTTTTACATTTGCGGAAGAAGTGTGAGCGATCGCTTAATATCCTCAAGGTGTTGTCAAATACATCTTGGGGTGCAGGCATATGACCGTACATGGCGATACGGAATTCTCCTTATATTATATGATTTTAGCTTTCGGGGTAATCTTCCGATATTCCTAAAAAATTTTCTATGCTCCCGTTTTTTTAAAGTACGTATTGGAACAGTATATTCCAATACTTTTATTCAAGCCGAGGGTGTACCCCAAGGCTCTATTTTAAGTGTCACACTTTTTAACTTGTACATAAGTTGCATATTTCATCAAATTTCACCTCCTGTGTATGGCACGCTTTATGTTGATGACCAGCAAATCTCATGTGAGGGTTCTAACATGCGTTTAATTGAGAGACAATTACAAACAACTGTTAACAAACTTGCTGCATGGTGTGCTGAGAATGGCCACACATTGTCTCCTAGCAAGAGTAATTGTGTCCATTTCTGCAAGAAAACCAGCCTACATAATGTTCCTACTATCTATATAAATAATATACCTATCCCTGTTGTCAACGAGATAAAATCTTTGGGTATAACATTTGACCGAAAGTTAAATTTTCTTCCGCATGTGCGAGCGATCGCTTAATATCCTCAAGGTGCTTTCTAATACATCTTGGGGTGCTGATCGCACGGCACTACTTCACGTCTACCAGTCCTTAATTTTATCTCGTATTGACTATGGGTGTGCTGTATATGGATCTGCTAGGTCTTCTGTTCGACGCAGATTGGATACAATACATCACTCTGCTTTGAGAATATGCTCAGGCGCATTCCGCACATCACCCGTCTAGAGTCTATATGCAATATGTCAACAACTGCCTTTAGACCTGAGACGAATGCAGCTGTTTCTCAATTATTATGCAAAAATCATGTCGGACCCTAATCATCCATTACGTTCCATGACTACTACACCTGCACTAATGAGGCTGTATGACGCTTGTCCATACAGCATTCCACCTTTTGTCACACGAACAAAAGCTAGTCTTTCATTATCTGACCTATGTGGTGTCCGTTTTGTCAAAACGGACTATTTATCTCATCCACCTTGGTATGATCCACAGATCAAAATCATCAATCCTTTTGCTCGTTATAGAAAATCAGACACAGCAACCACTGTTTTCCAGCAGCTATATGCCTCACATCGGTGTCAGTACTCCACGTACACACCAGTTTTCACAGATGGATCAAAATCTGCAGGACATGTTGGATGTGCTGTAGTTATTGAAAACAAAACTCTTAGCTACAGCCTCCATCCGTCCTGTTCCATCTTCTCTGCTGAAGCAACTGCTTTATATCAAGCTCTTCAGCAGATGAATACAAGTGATACCTTTAAATACTGTGTGTACACTGACAGTTTGAGTATGTTGGAAGCTATGCGGAACAGTAGTTTTGACTGCCATCCTGTTGTGTCTAGAATTTTCCGAGCATTAGATTCCCTTGCTGGCAAGGGATACGACATAATTCTCTGCTGGGTCAAAAGTCACGTAGGTCTTGATGGCAATGAGAGGGCTGATGCAGCTGCTAAATCTGCATCCGGCTCGTCTCTTCCATCCATTCCTTTGTTGGATGTGAAAAGGTATGTTAAAAAATTTACTAAAGATCTTTGGCAGGAGTCATGGAACATGCAGGTTACTAATAAATTGAATGCCATATTTCCATACATCACCTCACTAACAGTTTTACCGATACGAAGTGCTGATGTTAGATTAACCCGCCTTCGTATCGGACACACACGTTTCACACACAGACATTTTTGTTCTTAAACGAATTAAATCCATGGTGCGAAACGTGTGATGAACCTTATACAATACATCATATTTTAATTTCATGTCATGATTTTAACCATTTACGTTTACATTTTTTTAAAACTGATATTTTAACATTAGTTGATTTATTAGGAGAACCTCCAAATAGAAATCTATTTGCCTTTTTGAGAACAATAGGTTTTCTCCATTTTATTTAAATTGTATATTTAAAATTTATATTCTAATTAACAGTTTTAAAATCTGAATTTTATGTACACTATATACACTCTTTTTTGTATTTTAATGCTTTTAATGTTGCTTGGGTTTTCCTTATTTTAATTTTAAAAAAAATCAAATTTTGGCGCAGTTTGTCTTTTTCGGACCTTGCGCCAGAAAACCCAATCAACCAACCAACCAACCTATTCTGGCCAGTATGAAATCATTGGCAAACTTGGAAGTGACTGTCTCGCCTTATGGTAACCTTAATTTCTCTTGTGGTGTTATCTCGGCAAGGGATTTTTTATATTCGCCGACGGAGCAGATTCTGGATAATTTACAGAATCAGAAGGTCTGTGGCGTAAGACGCATTACAGTCAGACGAGATGGCAAAGTTATTGACACTAAGCACCCAGTTCTGACTTTTGCGACGCCAGACCTTCCCCAGTATGTAAAAGCTGCGTATATGAACCTACCCGTCAGGCCTTATATACCAAATCCCTTACGATGTTTCCAATGCCAGCGCTTTGGACACTCGAGAAACGCCTGCAGAGGCAAACTCACCTGCGCTCGATGCGCGGTGGTTGGCCACGATAGCTCGAACTGCACGACAAAGGAGGAATGTGTCAACTGTCATGTAGACCACCACTCCTATTCTCGAAGTTGTCCTCAATATATGTTGGAAAAAGAGATAGCCACAATTAAGGTTAACAATAAATGTTCCTATCCTGAGGCAAGATGATTGGTCACTTTACATACTCCACAGCCAGGAGTCAGTTATGCCACTGCTGCCAGAAAAGTCACCAAATCGAGCAGCACACAAACTGAAATCTTTTCTGTTTCCCCAGTTAGATTACCCTAACCATCAGAAAAGCCAAAATTTAAGAAAACTCCTGTATTTACTAGAAAAGCTCCTTTCACTAAAACAAAAGCAGAGAAAGCTTTGATATTAAAAAAAGCTAAAAAACCTTCCATCTCCACCCATAATACTTTCTCTTGCTTGGAGACTGAAGCGGCTTCTTTACTTCCCTCGGACGATGATACATCGCTCGAGAATATGACCGACGACCCGCTTTCCAGCTTCGTGAAAGGAGCTCTACAATTTAAAAAATAACTTCCTTTATTTCTTGGAACTGCCATGGTTTGCGATCATATCTTGATGACATCAAGCCTCTCTTAACAACTTATAACCCCGCATGTGTTGCACTTCATGAGACATTCCTGAAGTCTTCCAACAGTATTTCTGTGCGAGGGTTTCAATGCTTTAGAAGAGACTGTGGTGATGATGGTACAGTGTCTGGTGGTGTTTGTATTTTCATATCAAATAATTTCCCCAGCACTGTCCATCCACTAAATACTACTCTACAGCCTGTAGCTGTTAAAATTCACACTACATGTATGATTACAGTCTGTAGTCTATATTTACCACTACATAATGTCATCCGCCAAGAGGAACTCGACGCATTAGTTGATCAGCTGCCTACACCATTCCTGTTACTCGGTGACTTTAACGGACATAATTCTTTGTGGGGAAGTCAAGATATCAATTATCGCGGTAGACAGATAGAACAGTTTATTTCTGATAACTGTCTCCGTCTGCTTAATACCGACGAGAAAACATATTTTCATGTACCCACAAGAACGTTTCATTCCCTCGATTTGGCCATCTGTTCTCGATCTCTTCTGCGATTGTTAATTCTAACAGTAGGAAATGATCTACACAACAGCGGCCCTCAGCGGGTTTACCTTCTTTAGGTAAACACGGGTGTCACAATCCCGAGGTACCCTAGTGATCTGTCCTCTTTCTTTTTTTCCTTCTCTCTTCTACTCTTCTGCTTTTTTTTCCTCTTCTCCCTCAGCGTGGTTGCCTCGCAAGAGGTTGAGGGCTCCCCTTGAGTAGCTTTCGCCGCTCTGTTGCTAGTAGCTACTCTTGGGGACTAAATCACCCACGTGTTTGCCGTGCGTGGAGACCCGTGTCCCTGGAAAGGAGGGTCCTGGTAATTGAGGCCCCTAGAGACCAACACATTACTTTGGCCTCTGCTTCAGGTAAACGGGAGGTGTGTTGTGGTCCTCAGCACATCAATCGGCTTTATGGATCAAGCGATCGGTACATCTACTGGGTGACTCGTTAAGGGTGGAGGCCACTTCAGGGATGTACTGTGAGCGTATAGGACCTGGCTAGCACTGGTGCAGCTGGTCTGCATCCCCTTGTTGGACTCGGTGGTGGGTGGTGCCGTCAGGTCCCGAATTTTCCATTTCTAATATGGAAACATTTGCTATTTCTTCTCTCCCACGGGAGCAATCATTTGTCTTTATTACAAGCTAAGTTTTATGTTGTAAAACGGAAGGAGGGTACCTTCGATAAATGTATCCCCTTTCCTAATCCAAAAAGCAATCAGTGGAAATATCGGCGAAGTGAAGAGCATTAGGAAAATGCGTTCCGGTGATTTAATGGTTGAAGTCGCTTCAGAAGCACAAGCTAACGCTATAAACAACTTGTCTATGCTTGCTAACATAGAGGTGTCTGTCTCTCTTCAAATGAACCTTAACTTTTCTCGTGGTGTGGTATCCGCAAGGGATTTGCTTAACACGCCTACGGATGAGATCTTAGAAAAACTCAAAGATCAAAAGGTCTGTGCTGTAAGACGCATAACTATCAGACGAGATGGGCAGATTATTAATACTAAACATCTCGTACTGACTTTTGCGACGCCAGACCTACCGCAGCATATTAAAGCTGCGTATATGCATCTACCCGTAAGGCCATTTATTCCAAATCCTTTGCGTTGTTTCCAGTGCCAGAGATTTGGTCACTCCAAAGCGAATTGCAGAGGCAAACTGACTTGCGCTCGCTGCGCAGCAGTTGGCCACGACAGCTTGTCTTGTACTGCAAAGGAGAGGTGCGTCAACTGTAAGGGTGACCACCCCTCCTACGCAAGGAGTTGTCCTATCTGGATACTGGAAAAGGAGATCACAACCACTAAAGTTAAGAACAATTGTTCATATCCTGAGGCGAGACGTACTGTTACATCACGTACACCTCAAGCAGGAGTTAGCTATGCTTCTGTCGCCGCAAAAGTCACCCGAACGACTAGCACGCAAACTGATGCTCTTTCACTTCCAATAGTCAAATTAACCCCTACCTCTGAGAAAAGGCCAAAATCAACCTCCACAACCATTCCCCGTAGAAAAGCTCCGATTGCAAAATCTAAAGCCCTAAAGGCTTTAAAACTAAAATCTTCTAAAGAGGGCAATATTAGGCCCTCAATATCTACCCGTAAAGCCTTAACCCTGGAGGCTGACGCTGTTTCATTACATCCCTCGGACGATGATCTATCGCTAGAGGAGATGTCAGATGACATGCCTTCCAGCTCCGGGAAAGGAGCTTTTCAAATTCAATAATAACTTCCTTTGTTTCTTGGAACTGCCATGGTTTGCGTTCTCATCATGATGACATCAAGTCTATAATTTCAGCCTACAACCCCGCATGTGTTGCACTTCAGGAAACATTCCTGAAGTCAAGCAACAACTTCTCCATGCGTGGGTTTAAAAGCTTTAGAAAGGACTGTGGTGACGATGGTGCAGTGTCTGGAGGTGTTTGTATATTAACATCTAATACTTTTCCCAGCACTACCCATCCATTGAATACTACTCTACAGGCTGTTGCTGTGAGAATTCACACATCATGTTTGTTGACAGTCTGTAGTTTATATTTACCACCACATGATGTCATCCGCCAAGAGGAACTTGATGCATTAATAGATCAGCTGCCAACACCATTTCTGCTGTTGGGTGACTTTAACGGCCATAGTTCTTTGTGGGGAAGTGATGATACTAATTCTCGCGGTCGGCAGATAGAGCGGTTTATTTCAGATAATAGTCTCTGTCTGCTTAATACCGACGAGAAAACATATTTCCATATACCCACAAGAACATTTCATTCTCTCGATCTGGCCATTTGTTCATCATCTCTTCTGCCATTGTTAAATTTAAATGTAGGAAATGATCTGCATAATAGCGATCATTTTCCTCTCGTCATCTCCCAGACTGGAGGTAGTAGTGTAAGACAACGCTTACCTACTTACGTGTACAGTCAGGCAGATTGGACGTTATTTACACAATTGGCAGTTGTTGATGATAAAATGTTCTCGATCGAAGATATTGATATTGCCGTTAGTAAAGTCACTGAAACAATTAAGAAAGCAGCTGATGCATCAATACCTAAGAGTTCCTCTAAATCACACAGGCGTTGCAAACTTTGGTGGAACAAACAATGCCAAGAAACATATAAAAAACAGAGGAAGCTTTGGGGAATATTTAGGAGGTACCCCACAACGGAGAATCTTATCGCCTTTAAGAGAGCAAAAGCATTAGCTCGCAAAGCCCGTCGTCGAAGTCAGAAGGAATCCTGGTCCTGCTATGTATCTTCTATAACATCTTCAACTTCAAGTAAGCAGTTGTGGAGAAGGGTGAAAGCAGCCAATGGAATTTATAGAGAATTTTCTATTCCTATTTTAAAATCCGGAGCTGCTATATACTCTTCTCCTACGGATATAGCTAACGTCCTTGGTGAAGCATTTGCTAACGTCTCAAGCTCGAACTCTTATAGTCCTTCGTTTTTGAGGACTAAGAGTAGAGCTGAGCAAATACCAATTCGCTTCAACCATCGACAAACTTTACCGTACAACTGTGAATTTGGAATGTTTGAATTCAAGAAAGCTTTACAGCAGGCCAATAACACCAGTCCAGGACCTGATGGAATCAGTTATGTCATGCTTCAACATTTGAGTCCAGACTCCCTGTTGAACTTACTTTACCTGTTCAATAGGATCTGGACGGAAAATGAATTTCCATCTATATGGCAAGAAGCAATAGTGATTCCTGTCCTAAAGGCTGGTAAGGATCCTTCAGATCCTTCAAATTATCGACCAATTGCTCTGACGAGTTGCTTGTGTAAGACTCTCGAACGTATGGTCAACGCCCGTCTCGTATATGTCTTAGAAAAAAATAAATGTATACATATTAATCAGAGTGGCTTCCGAAAAGGGAGATCCACTCTTGATAATATTACATATTTGGAGACCCAAATCCGCAATGCTTTTGTGCGGAGGAACCATCTGGTCTCCATTTTCTTTGAAATCGAGAAGGCATACGACCGTACATGGCGATATGGAATTTTCCGTTCATTATACAATTTTGGCTTTCAGGGTAATCTTCCGATATTCCTACAGTATTTTTTAAGCTCCCGTGTTTTTAAAGTCCGTATTGGAGCTGTATTTTCCAATACTTTTATTCAAGCTGAGGGTGTTCCACAAGGCTCCATTTTAAGTGTCACCATTTTTAACTCATTCATCAGTAGCATCTTATATCAATTACCACCATCAATAAATGGTACATTTTATGTTGACGACCTACAAATATCATGTCAGGGTTCAAATATGCGATTAATTGAGAGACAACTGCAAACAGCAGTTAACAAGCTTGAAGCATGGTGTGCTGAGAATGGCCATACCTTATCACCAAGCAAGAGTAAATGTGTCCACTTCTGTAGAAAGACTAGCCTGCATAATGATCCAATAATTTACATCAACAACACGCCAATACAAGTGGTCAATGAAATAAAATTCTTGGGCATTATCTTTGACCGAAAATTAACTTTTCTTCCGCACGTTTTATATTTCCGGAAGAAGTGTGAGCGATCGCTTAATATCCTCAAGGTGTTGTCAAATACATCTTGGGGTGCAGATCGCACATCACTACTCCGAATTTATCAGTCATTGATCTTGTCCCGCATTGACTACGGATGTGTTGTTTATGGATCAGCTAGATCTTCCGTTTTACGAAGACTGGACACAGTTCACCACTCTGCTTTGAGGAATGTTCTGGGGCATTCCGCACATCCCCCGTCCAGTGTCTATACGTTGTATGCCATCAACTACTGTTAGACCTGAGACGAATGCAGCAAACTCTCAATTATTACGTAAAAATTATGTCGGTCCCAGATCACCCATTACGTTCCATGGTTACTACTGCCTCTCTTAAAAGACTGTTTGATGCTCGACCAATGAGCATCCCACCTTTTCTTACAAGAGCCAAATCATATCTGTTGCTCACAGACCTATGTAATGTTCGGATGGAGTCTATTGATAATTTTTCTCATCCACCTTGTTATGATCCAACCATTAATTTTAATAACTCTTTTGCTCAGTGTTCAAAATCAGACACAACACCTATTGTTTTTCAAACGCTATTTTCCTCCCATCGCTGTCAGTATCAATCATACACACCTGTATTCACGGATGGTTGATAATCAGCAGGACACGTGGGCTGTGGAGTTGTTATAAATAACACAGTTTTTAGTCACAGTCTACATTAGTCTTGCTCCATCTTTACTGCTGAAGCCGCAGCTATCTTTTATGCGCTTTAGCATGTCAATACAGATGATCATTGTCAATTTTGTATAAATACTGACAGCATGAGTGTATTGGAAGCATAGAGAGACAATAGTTTTACTTGCCATCCTGTTGTGTCAAAGATTTTTAGAGCATTAGATTCCCTTGATGACAAGGGATATGATATTTTGTTGGATACCAAGTCTCGTAGGTCTTGAAGGAAATGAGAAAGCGGATGCAGCTGCAAAGTCTGCATAAGACCCCATTATACCATCGGTTCCTCTCTCTGATGTGAGAAAGGATATAAAAAGTTTTATTAATGGTCTTTGGCAGGAATCGTGGAGCTTGCAGGTCGGCAACAAGTTGCATATTATCTTCCCATCCCTCACCTCATTGTCAGTTTTACCGTAACGAAGTGCAGATGTTAGATTAACTCGCCTTCGTATCGGACACGCACGTTTCACACACAGACATTTGTTTTTAAATGAACTAAATCCATGGTGTGAAACGTGTGATGAACCTTTTACTGTTTATCATATTTTAATTTCATGTCATGATTTTAACCAACAACGTTTACACTTTTCTAATACAGATTTTATAACTTTACTTGATTTAATAGGGGATCCACCCCATAGAAACCTATTTGCTTTTTTAAGGGCAATAGGTTTTTTACATTATATTTATTTTTTATTTTAAAATATTTTGTGATATACTTTATATTTTATTAATAGATTTTAAAATTATATATACACTTATTTTTGTCTTTTAAAGTTTTAATGTTGTTTGGGTCAAAAAAAAAATAATTAGATCAATATATATATATATATATATATATATATATATATATATATATATATATATATATATATATATATATATATATATATATATATATGTATATATATATATATATATATATATATATATCAGAAATAGTTTTCTTGGAGCAGCATGTCCAATTTTGGACCTTGCGCCATAAAACCCAACCAACCAACCTACGCAGACGATACAGCCATATTAACCCGTAATTTAACCCCTAAAGCAGTTTGTTCCAAATTACAGAAATACCTCAATAGCTTAACAACATATCTAAATGACTGGAAGATCAAAATTAATGCCTCAAAATCAGCTGCAATTTTTTTTCATCGGAAAAGGAATCCCACCTCACCTCAATCAATCTCACCATTTCCAATGAATTAATACCCTGGGAGAAAGACGTCATATATCTAGGTGTAACGTTAGACGCTCACCTGAAATTTACAAAACATGCCACCAGCGCACTGAAAACGGCGACTGCGGCAAGTAAAGCCCTCTCCTGCTACCTAAATTCCAGGAGTCGCCTAACAATTAAGACCAAGGCTCTGACATATACCTCGATTATAAGACATATTTTCACCAATCGCATTTCAGTCTGGTGCCAAACAACTAGGAGAATCTCTCTGCAAACCTTCCAGAACAAAATCCTTAGAAAAATCACCCGTGCCCTATGGTAGATAAGAAAAGAAACAATACACAACGATTTAAAAATCCCCACAGTATTCGAATTTGTAAAGAAAATTTCAACAAAGATGTATATTAATCTGGCAAAAATAAATAACCAAGCTATTTCAAATATCACACAATATACACCAGGCACAAGCCCATCATTTAAACACCCTAGAGACATTCTCAATAAGAAAAATTTTACAGTAAATTTCATCACTGAAAAACCCCATCTTCAAAATTACACGACTTATTCATTCCCCAGAGACACTTTTGACTATTGTTTTATAAATTCTTCTCCTTATAATAATCAAATTTTTCTTCATGTAAAACTATATATATATATAATTAACTATAACCTGGCTTCCAAATTTTCACCCACCTAATATTAAATATTTTATTATTTCTTTAAAATATTCATCCAATAGCTCTGCTTGTTTACAACATTAGAAAACAAAAATTTAGATTTTTCTTCCTTTGGCCTAGAAAGAACGACCAATTACAACCAAGAATTTTCCCCAGCCGAAACCCAACATCCCCTCTCTATCACTGCTTGTTTCCTACCCCCACAGATCCCTTTGCGACTGCTGCCGAAGACTGAGATTCGTTTTAAAACTAACTTTTAAACTTAATTTTAACTGATACACTTCAAATATACCATAATTATTTTAATTAACCCAATTTGCAATAATTTTTTTAGAATCTGAACATAGTAGAATTTTAACTCGCTACTCTACCAATAACTTAAGCATCAAATCATAAACCTAATTTACTTCTTACTATTTTTGTTCTAATATCATTTTATTACACTTACAGCATTTAATTCCAAATAAAATTCACTTTATTAATCAAATATTATTACTTTATTCATATTCTAAACTTTCATCAAAAAATGTCTATCTCTCAAGCCACGCCCCGGCTTAGGTCGATAGGCGAATGAGAGGAGAGCTCTTTACCGTGGGACATGTCCCCACTCCACACCCATCACATTTTACAAAAAACAACTAAGAGCAATCATTTTAAGTCAATATAATACAATAATTAAGAATGGAGGTAAGGTAGTGTCTACCAGGAATTCCGTGAACCTATGTAAACTGTAAGGTAAGGGGAATGTGTGTTCTCTGAGAGTTCAAGTGATTCCACGAATAAACATAATAGTAAAGAATGTGTTAAGTCTATTCACGAGAGGAGAAACGCCTTAAAACAGAAGGAGAATTTTTTTTGTGTGTGTTTTAAAAGAAACCACACATTGCGTATAACTGTGTTTCAAAAATCCGGTGTAATAGTTGTAAGGGAAAACACAATAGTTCATTGCATGAAATTACAAATAAAACTGATGTGAAATCGGATACTGCTGTCACTTCTTTTTCAGAAGAAGACGAAATTGATATTTATTTGCAAACCGCAACTACAAATATTGTAGGAAATAATAGAAATAAGAAATTTCGATGTATGGTAGATAATGGTAACTGCCGATCTTTTATTCTTGAGTGGGTTTCCAAAGAGTTAAATTTAGAAATAATAGGGCAAGAATATTTGTGAAAAATTATATGTTTGGTTCTACTGCACCAATTATTGTAAAAAGAAATAAAGTAAGAATTGAAATAAATTGTCCGTTTATGTAAAAACTTTTGTAATCGAAACTTTAGAAACATCGAATATTAGTAATGCTCATATAAGTGCACACGCAAAAGATACAAATATATATACAGTGTAATAAAAACAGAATAAAAATAGCGGATCAAAGCTTCAATGAACGGCATTTACAGCTTTCTTTGTTAATAGGTAGTGATTATTACTGAAAATTGTGACTGGTAAGGTTCGTAGATTATTAGGAACTTTACTTGCATGTGAAACAATGTTCGGCAAGACGATTAATGGTTCAGTTTCTACATCAAATAGAATAATTACACAGCAGTAAGCGAACGTTATGAAAGTCACTATTCATACGATAGAAAGCAATCCAGATGTTGAATCTAACATGATATTGCATAAATTTTGGTAGATTGAATCAATTGCAATTAAAAATTAAAATAATAATACTGATAAGGAAAACGAAATTTTAAAGCAGTTTTAAGAATTCATAAGTCTAATAGATAACCGTTACCAAGTTAGATATCCCCTTAACCCCTTGCCTGCCGCGGGCGCATATATACGCTGCGCTAAGCCGATATATATACGGCTTTCCGAAGTACGGTTCTCTGGATTATTAGGAGCATTTAATCTGCTTAGAATTATGTATTTAACCTCCATTAACTACGGACGCTATTCTACAGAAGCTATCATCTTTTCGCAATCTGCATCATCTTCCTGTAAGTGTGAAGTCACCGGAAACCAATACGGTGAAAACGCAAGGGGCAGTTTTGTTTCTCTTTTGCTTTTCAGATGTCTCTGGCATCGATGGAGACCTCAGAGTCCCATCCCCTTCCCCTCTTTTTTCCACCCGACCCCGCAAATGAGGCGGAGCTCACACAAATAAATCGAGAACTATACATTCTCCACCAAATCTATCAGCTAAAATCTGCTTACGCTGGAAATGAAAACACTGCTGGCTCTTAAACTCATGTTTAATCATGAGGACCCAGCCTACAACCAGTTAAAAAACGAAACAGCACAGCTGTACAACACACTTAAAACACTTGCTCTGAATAATAACATTCAGCTTTTCATGCTCCCGGCTAATTACGAAGAAATGAAAAAGATAGTCGAGGAGAGAACTGCAGTTCTCACGGTAAATAAATCTAAAATCAGCTCTTCGACTAACGAGGAAAATTACGGATTTCAGCAAATATCGCGGAAGAAACGCACTAAGAAAACCTCAAAAACAACAATACCATCGAGTCTCAATCAGAGGACGAGATGCAGCATGAAACACATGCCAAAAAGAGTAAACAGCAGGCAGCCACGGAGGAACTTGCTTCCCCCACCCCGCCACAGCCAAAAATCCCTTCATTCTTTATAGAACCGAGGAGCGACTGGTTGGTTGGTTTTAATGGCGCAAGGTCTAAGTAAGGACAAGCTGCGCCAGACACAAAGTCCTATTTATCTGCTTCCTCTGTTCAAACCATTAAAATGTTAAAACTATATTAAAATATCAAAATAAAATATAAATATTTGTACTCTCTAAAATGCATAGGATTTAAAATTAAACAAATTATTTTAAAATTTCTAAATTAGATAAAATTCATAAAACCAATTGCTTTTAAAAACGCAAAGAGATTGCAATGTGGTGGTTCACCTAACAAATCTTGTAAGGTTAAAATATTACTGTTAAAAAATGTAAGACGATAATTGTTAAAATCTGGGCATACAATTAAAATATGACGCACTGTGTATGGTTCATCACACGTCCCACACGAAGGATTTAATTCACTTAAGAATAAATGCCTATGAGTAAAACATGTGTGACCAATACGAAGGCGAGTCAAGTTAACATCAGCGCCGCGCAGCGTTAAAATTGATAATGGGATGATTAATGGAAAAATGGAATAAAGTTTGTTGCAGACTTGCAAATTCCAGGTTGGTTGGTTGGTTGGGTTTTATGGCGCAAGGTCCAAAAATGGACATGCTGCGCCAAGAAAAAAGTTTTTGAAGAATATTTTTTTTATTTAATATTTTTCTTTCTTATTTTTTTTTCATATATATATTAAAACCCAAGCAACATTAAAATATTAAAACACAAAAATCAGTGTATAAGTTATCTTAAAATGTATACCATAAATAAAATAAATCAAATATATATAAAATCTTAAAATGTATAAATGTAAATCATATGAAGTTTAAAAAACCTATTGCTCTCAAATAAGCAAATAGGTTTTGGTGGGGTGGTTCCCCCAACAAATCAAATAGAGTTAAAAGGTTTGTTTTGAAAAATTTAAAACGGTAGACGTTAAAAGTAGAACATGTGATTAAAATATGATAAACAGTAAATGGTTCATCACACGTCTCACACCATGGATTTAAATCACTTAAAAACAAATGTTTGTGTGTGAAACGTGTGTGTCCGATACGAAGGCGAGTTAATCTAACATCAGCACTTCGTAACGGTAAAACTGATAATGAGGTGAGGGATGGAAAAATGGTATGTAATTTGTTGACGACCTGTAAGTTCCATGATTCTTGCCATAGACCATATATAAAACTTTTTATAGCCTTTCTCACATCTGAGAGAGGAACCGATGGTAATATTGGATCTGATGCAGCCTTTGCTGCTGCATCCGCTCTCTCATTTCCATCAAGACCTACGTGACTTGGTATCCAACAAAATATAATATCATATCCCTTGCCAGCAAGGGAATCTAATGCTCTAAAAATCTTTGACACAACAGGATGGCAAGTAAAACTATTGTTCCTCAATGCTTCCAATACACTCATGCTGTCAGTATATATACAAAATTGACGATGATCTTCTGTATTCACATGCTGAAGCGCATAAGCGATAGCTGTGGCTTCAGCGGTAAAGATAGAGCAGGACGAATGTAGACTGTAGCTAAAAACTGTATTATTTATAACAATTCCACAGCCCACATGTCCTGCTGTTTTTGAACCATCTGTGAATACAGGTGTGTAAGATTGATACTGACAGCGATGGGAGGAATATAGCATTTGAAAAACAATAGGTGTTGTGTCTGATTTTAAAAACTGAGCAAAAGAGTTATTAAATATAATGGTTGGATCATACCAAGGCGGATGAGAAAAAGTATTAATTGTCTCTATCCGAATATCACATAGGTCTGTGAGCCACAGATATGATTTGGCTCTTGTGAGAAAAGGTGGGATGCTCATTGGTCGAGCATCAAACAGTCTTTTAAGAGAGGCATTAGGAACCATGGAACGTAATGGGTGGTGTGGGGTCGACATAATTTTTGCGTAATAATTGAGAGATTGCTGCATTCGTCTCAGGTCTAAGGGTAGTTGTCCACAAACAGCATATAGACTCTGGACGGGTGATGTGCGGAAGGCGCCAGAACATATCCTCAAAGCAGAGTGATGAACTGTGTCCAACCTTCGTAAGACGGAAGATCTAGCTGATCCGTAAACAACACTTCCGTAGTCAATGCGGGACAAGATCAATGACTGATATACTCGAAGAAGTGATGTGCGATCTGCACCCCAAGATGTATTTGACAACACCTTGAGGATATTAAGCGATCGCTCACACTTCTTCCGCAAATGCAAAATATGCGGAAGAAAAGTTAATTTTCGGTCAAAGATAATGCCCAAGAATTTTATTTCATTGACTACTTGTATTGGAGTGTTGTTGATGTAAATTATTGGATCATTATGCAGGCTAGTCTTTTTACAGAAGTGGACACATCTACTCTTGCTAGGAGATAAAGTATGGCCATTCTCAGCACACCATGCAGCAAGCTTGTTAACTGCTGTTTGCAGTTGTCTCTCAATTAAACGCATATTCGAACCCTGACATGATATTTGCAGGTCGTCAACATAGAGTGTACCATTTATTGATGGTGGTAGTTGATGTAGAATGTTACTGATGAATAAATTAAAAATTGTGACACTTAAAATGGAGCCTTGGGGGACACCCTCGGCTTGAATAAAAGTATTGGAAAATACAGTTCCAATACGAACTTTAAAAACACGGGAGCTTAAAAAATTTTCAAGGAATATCGGAAGATTACCCCGAAAGCCAAAATTATATAATGAACGGAGAATTCCATATCGCCATGTACGGTCGTATGCCTTCTCGATGTCAAAGAAAATGGAGACCAGATGGTTTCTCCGCACAAAAGCATTGCGGATTTGGGTCTCCAAATATGTGATATTATCAAGAGTGGATCTCCCTTTACGGAAGCCACTCTGATTTATATGTATATATTTATTTTTTTCTAAGACATATACGAGACGGGCGTTGACCATACGTTCGAGAGTCTTACAGAAGCAACTCGTCAGAGCAATTGGTCGATAATTTGAAGGATCTGAAGGATCTTTACCAGCCTTAAGAACCGGAATCACTATCGCTTCACTCCAAGCCGAAGGAAATTTCTTTTCATTCCAGATCCTATTGAACAAAAGTAATATGTTCAATAGGGAGTCTGGACTTAAATTTCGAAGCATTTGATAGCTGATTCCATCAGGTCCTGGGCTGGTATCATGGGCCTGCTTTAATGCTCTTTTCAATTCCAACATCCTAAATTCGCAGTTGTAAGGCAAGGCTTCACCATGGTTGAAACGAATTGGTGTTCGCTCAGCACGACTCTTAGTCCTTAAAAACGAAGGACTGTAAGAGTCGTTGCTTGAGACGCTAGCAAAAGTTTCACCAAGGGTATTAGCAATGTCTTTAGGAGAAGAGTATACAGCAGCTCCGGATTTTAAAACAGGAATAGAGAAATCCTTATAAATCCCATTGGCTGCTTTCACTTTTCTCCACAACTGTTTACTGGATGTGGAAGATGTAATTGAAGAGACATAGCGAGACCAAGATTCCTTCTGACTTCGACGACGAGCTCTGCGAGCTAGAGCTCTTGCTCTCTTGAAGGCGACAAGATTCTCCGCTGTGGGGTACCTCCTAAATAACCCCCATAACTTCCTTTGTTTTTTATAACTCTCTTGGCATTCTTTGTTCCACCAAGGTTTGCAACGCCTGTGTGTTATAAAGGAACTCTTAGGAATTGATGTATCAGCTGCATTCAATATTGCTTCGGTGACCTTATATATGGCATCATCAATATCGTCGATCATAACCATTTCATTATCAACAACTGCCAATTGTGTAAATAACGTCCAATCTGCCCGACTGTACACGTAAGTAGGTAGACGTTGTCCTACACTACTACCTCCAGTCTGGGAGATGACGAGAGGAAAATGATCGCTGTTATGCAGATCATTTCCTACTATTAGATTTAACAATGGCAGAAGAGATGGAGAACAGATGGCTAGATCGAGAGAATGAAACGTTCTTGTGGGTACATGGAAATATGTCTTCTCGTCGGTATTCAGCAGACAGAGACTATTATCTGAAATAAACCGCTCTATCTGCCGACCGCGAGAATTAGTATCGTCATTTCCCCACAAAGAACTATGGCCGTTAAAGTCACCTAACAACAGAAATGGTGTAGGCAGCTGATCTATTAATGCATCGAGTTCCTCTTGGCGGATGACATCGTGTGGTGGTAAATATAAACTACAGACTGTAATTAAGCATGAAGTGTGAATTTTCACAGCTACAGCCTGTAGTGTAGTATTTAAATGTTGGGCAGTGCTGGGATAGTTGTTGGATGTTAATATGCAAACACCTCCAGACACTGCACCATCGTCACCACAGTCTTTTCTAAAGCTTTTAAACCCTCGCATAGTAATGTTATTAATTGACTTCAGGAATGTTTCCTGAAGTGCAACACATGCGGGGTTATAAGTTGTTATGAGAGACTTGATGTCATCAAGATGTGATCGCAAACCATGGCAGTTCCAAGATACAAAGGAAGTTATTGTTTAATTTTAAAAGCTCCTTTACTGGAGCTGGAAGGCGGGTCTTCTGTCATATCCTCGAACGATCCATCATCGTCCGAGGGAAATAGAGAAACCGCGTCAGTCTCCAGGCATGAGAAAGCATTATGGGTGGAAATAGATGCTTTTGCTTTTCTCAATTTTAAAGCTTTTTCTGCCTTTGATTTTGCAAAAGGAGCTTTTTTTGAAAATGTAGGAGATTTTTTGAATTTAGGCTTTTCTGATATTTGGGGTAATTTTACTGGGGAAACCAAAATTGGCTCAGTTTGTGTGCTGCTCGATTTGGTGACTTTTCTGGCAGCTGTGGCATAACTGACTCCAGTCTGGGGAGTACGGGAAGTGACCAATCGTCTCGCCTCCGGATAGGAACACTTTTGGTTGACCTTAATTGCAGTAATTTCTTTTTCAATCAGGTATTGAGGACAACTTCGAGAATAGGAGGGGTGGTCACCGTGACAGTTGACACACCTCTCCTTCGCATTGCAGTTCGAACTATCGTGGCCAATCACCGCGCAGCGAGCACAGGTGATTTTGCCTCTGCAAGCGTTTCTCGAGTGTCCGAAACGCTGACATTGAAAACATCGCAAGGGATTTGGGATGTAAGGCCTGACGGGTAAATTCATGTACGCAGCTTTTACATGCTGCGGAAGGTCTGGCGTCGCAAAAGTCAAGACGAGGTGTTTGGTATCAATAATGTTACCTTCCCGTCTGACTGTAATGCGTCGAACGCCGCAGACCTTCTGATCCTGTAAGTTGTCCAGAATCTCCTCCGTCGGCGAGTATAACAAATCCCTTGCGGAAATCACACCATAAGAGAAATTAAGGTTTCCGTGAGGTGAGACAGTCACTTCCATGTTAGCCAAAGATTTCATACTGGCCAGAATGGCTGCTTGTGAGTCTGATGCAGCCTCTACAAGCAAGTCACCAGAGCGCATCTTCTGAACTTTTTTAACTTCCCCAACTATTCCCGATATTCCTTTTGCTATGAGGAAAGGAGATACAGTTGTGAAATTTCCCTCCTTCCTCTTGATAACAAAATATTTTGGTTTAAGTTGTTCAAGTTGCTGCTCCCGCGGGAGAAAAGTTTGATTTTTATTCTCCATTTAAGAAAATTAAAATTTCGGGACCTGACCGCACCACCCACCACCGAGTCCAACAAGGGGATGCAGACCAGCTGCACCAGTGCTAGCCAGGTCCTATACGCTCACAGTACATCCCTGAAGTGGCCTCCACCCTTAACGAGTCACCCAGTAGATGTACCGATCGCTTGATCCATAAAGCCGATTGATGTGCTGAGGACCACAACACACCTCCCGTTTACCTGAAGCAGAGGCCAAAGTAATGTGTTGGTCTCTGGGGGCCTCAATTACCAGGACCCTCCTTTCCAGGGACACGGGTCTCCACGCACGGCAAACACGTGGGTGATTTAGTCCTCAAGAGTAGCTAATAGCAACAGAGCGGCGAAAGCTACTCAAGGGGAGCCCTCAACCTCTTACGAGGCAACCACACTGAGGGAGAAGAGGAAGAAAAAGCAGAAGAGTAGAAGAAAGGAGAAAATAAAGAAGAGGACAGATCACTAGGGTACCTCGGGATTGTGACACCCGTGTTTACCTAAAGAAGGTAAACCCCCTGAGGGGTTGCAAATTCCAGGACTCCTGCCAAAGAGATTTTATAAAATGTTTAATTCCCTTTCTCACATCCATTGATTGAACTGAAGGTAGAGTGTGAAAGCGGGTGCCGACCTAGCTGCTGCATCAGCCTTCTCATTACCATCGATTCCAATGTGATTTGGTATCCAGCAAAACCGTATTACAAATTCCTTGCTAGTTAGAGTATCCATAAGTTTGAAATTTTTGGACACAACAGGGTGACAGTTAAAGTTACTATTTCACAGAGCTTCCAAAACACTATTACTGTCAGTATAAACACAGATGTTACATTCATTTCTTGTACTCACCAGCCGATTGGTTGGTTGGTTGGGTTTAATGGCGCAAGGTCCAAGTAAGGACAAACTGCACCAGACAAAAAGTCGTCTTTGTCTACTTCTTTTGCTCAAACCATTAAAATGTTAATATTATATTAAAATATGAAAATAAAGTATAAATATGGATATCATCTAAAATGTATAAGCTTTAAAACTAAACTTTTTAATTTAAAATTTCTATAATTAGATAAAATTAGTAAAACCAATTGCTTTTAAAACGCAATGAGATTGCGATGCGGTGGTTCAACAAGCAAATCTTGTAAGGTTAAAATATTACTGTTAAAAAATCTGAAGCGATAATAGTTAAAATCTGGACACACAATTAAAATATGAAGCACTGTGTATGGTTCATCACACGTGCCACACCAAGGATTTAAGTCACTTAAGAATAAATGCCTATGAGTAAAACGTGTGTGAACAATACGAAGGCGGGTCAGTTTAACATCAGCGCTTCGCAGCCTTAAAATTGATAATGGGATGATTAATGGAAAAATGGAATAAAGTTTGTTGCAGACTTGCAAATTCAAGGATTCCTGCCAAAGGGATTTTATAAAATGTTTAATTCCCTTTCTCACATCCATTGATGGA
The DNA here is from genome assembly GCA_037975125.1 of Latrodectus hesperus. NCBI lineage: Eukaryota > Metazoa > Arthropoda > Arachnida > Araneae > Theridiidae > Latrodectus > Latrodectus hesperus. Next base: position 121,720,560 of record CM075852.1, read on the forward strand.
ACTGAAGGTAGAGTAGGAGTAGGTGCCGACCTAGCTGCTGCATCAGCCTTCTCATTACCATCTATTCCCATGTGACCTGGTATCCAGCAAAACCGTATTACAAATCCCTGCCTAGTTGGAGTATCCATCAGTTTGAAAATCTTGGACACAACAGGGTGACAGTTAAAGTTACTATTTCTGGAAGCTTCTAATACACTATTACTGTCAGTGTAAACACAGATGTTACATTCATTTCTTGTACTCACCAGCTGAAGTACATGGTATATAACAGTAGCCTCAGCAGTGAAGATGGAGCAGGACTTGTACAGGCTGTAACTAAAGGAGGTATAATCAAAATAAATCCCACAGCCAACATTTCCTGTTCTTTTGGATCCATCTGTGAATACAGGAGTGTACCGTTCACACTGAGAGCGATGGAATGCAAAAAGCTATTGATAAATAGTCGCAGTTGTGTCCGACTTATTGTAAATTTCAAAGGGATTGATAACAATGATATCTGGATCATACCAAGGCGGATGTGCGAAGAAGTCTGTGGACTCAATTCGGACATTACATAGGTCAGAAAGTAAAACACTAGATTTAATGCGAGAAAGAAAAGGTTGAATGTGTGATGGTCTAGCAATGTATAATCTCTTAAGAGAGGCATTAGGAAATGTGGAATGCAAGGGATGATGAGGTGAGGACATAATTTTGGAATAATAATTCAGAGACAGCTGCATCCGTCGCAGGTCTAAAGGTAATTGTTGACAGATTACACATAGACTCTTGACGGGTGATGTGGGAAATGCACCAGAACAAATCCTTAAAGCAGAGTGGTGAACAGTATCTAATCTGCGTAAGATGGACAGTCTAGCTGATCCATAAGCAGCACAGCCGTAATCAATTCGAGATAAAATCATTCACTGGTAAATTCGAAGGAGCGATGTGCGATCTGCACCCCAAGATCTATTGGAAAGCACCCTGAGGATGTTAAGCAGTCGCTCACACTTCTTCCGCAGATGTAAAACATGTAGAAGGTAAGTTAACTTCTTGTCGAAAATCACGCCAAGGAATTTTTACTTATTGACTACAGGAATGGGTCTATTATTTATGAGAAGCACTGGATATCATGGAGACTACTTTTCCTGCAGAAATTAACGCAGCAAATCTTACTAGGAGATATACTTAGGCCATTCCGTTCACACCAACCAATTAGATTATTTACAGCTGTTTGCAATTGTCTCTCAATTATATTCATGGTTGGTTGGTTGGGTTTTATGGCGCAAGGTCCAAAAACGGACATGCTGCGCCAAGAATAAAGTTTTGGAAGAATATTTTTATTTTATTTATTATTTTTTTTTACTTATTTTTTTCCATATATATATATATATATATATATATATATATATATATATATATATATATATATATATATATATATATATATATATATATAGTTTTCTTAAAATATATATATTAAATGAAATAAATCAAATATATATAAAATCTTAAAATGTATAAATATAAATCATATAAAATTTAAAAAACCTATTGGTCTCAAATAAGCAAATAGGTTTTTGTGGGGTGGCTCCCCCAGCAAATCAAATAGAGTTAAAAGATTTGTTTTGAAAAATTTAAAACGGTAAACATTAAAATTAGAACATGAGATTAAAATATGATAAACAGTAAATGGTTCATCACACGCCTCACACCATGGATTTAAATCACTTAAAAACAAATGTTTGTGTGTGAAACGTGTGTGTCCGATACGAAGGCGAGTTAATCTAACATCAGCACTTCGTAACGGTAAAACTGATAATGAGGTGAGGGATGGGTAAATGGTATGTAATTTGTTGACGACCTGTAAGTTCCATGATTCCTGCCAAAGACCATATATAAAACTTTTTATAGCTTTTCTCACATCTGAGAGAGGAACTGATGGTAATATTGGATCTGATGCAGCCTTTGCAGCTGCATCTGCTCTCTCATTGCCTTCAAGACCCATGTGGCTTGGTATCCAACAAAATACAATATCTTTTCCCTTGCCAGCAAGGGAATCCAATGCTTTAAAAATTCTCGACACAACAGGATGACAGATAACATTGTTTTTCAAGAATTCAATAATACTCATGCTGTCAGTATATATACAAAATTGACGATGATCATCTGTATTCACATGCTGAAGCGCGTAGTAAATAGCGGTTGCTTCAGCAGTAAAGATGGAGCAGGATGGATGTATGCTGTAATTAAAATCTGTATAATTGGTAAAAATTCCACAGCCCACATGTCCTGCTGTTTTAGAATCATCTGTGAATACAGGTTTATATGATTGATACTGACAGCGATGAGAAAAGTACAGCTGTTGAAAAACAATAGGTGTTGTGTCGGATTTTCTGAACTGAGCAAAGGTATTTATAAAGGTATTTGTTGGTTCATACCAAGGTGGATAGAGAAATTGATCAATTGACTCTATCCAAACATCACATAGGTCTGTGAGCCAGAGATGTGATTTGGCTCTTGTGAGAAAAGGTTGGATGCTAAATTTTCGAACATCATAAAGTCTTTTTAAAGAGGCATTAGAAACCGTAGAACGTAATGGATGATCAGGGGTCGACATGATCTTAGTATAATAATTGAGAGACTGCTGCATACGTCTCAGGTCTAGAGGCAATTAATGGCATATTGCATAAAGACTCTGGACGGGTGATATCCAGTCTGCGTAAAACAGAAAACCTAGCGGATCCGTAAACAACACAACCGTAGTCTATGCGGGATAAAATTAGTGATTGGTAAACTCGGAGGAGTGACGTGCGATCAGCACCCCAAGATGTATTTGAAAGCACCTTGAGGATATTGAGCGATCGCTCGCACTACTTCCACAGATATAATATATGCGGAAGAAAGGTTAATTTACGATCGAATATCACTCCGAGGAATTTTACCTCACTGACCACTGGTATAGGTGTGTTGTTTATACAAATGACGGGATCATTGTGGAGGCTAGTCTTCCTGCAGAAATGTACACAATTGCTCTTGCTAGGAGATAGTGTATGGCCATTCTCAGCACACCATGCAGCAATTTTACTAACAGATGTTTGTAATTGTCTCTCAATTAAATTTATGTTAGACCCTTCACAAGATATTTGCATGTCATCAACGTACAAAGTACCATGCACAGAAGGTGAAAGCTGATGAAGAATGCAACTCATATGAAGATTAAAAAGGGTGACACTTAAAATACTTCCCTGAGGAACACCTTCAGGTTGGTTAAAAGTATTGAACAAAGACGTACCAATACGAACTTTAAAACCACGGGAGCGTAAAAAGTTTTGTATAAATATCGGGAAATTACCCCTAAAGTCAAAATCATACATCCTACGGAGAATTCCATAACGCCACGTACGGTCAAATGCCTTCTCTATGTCAAAGAAAATGGAAACGAGATTATTCCTTCGCACAAAGGCGTTTCGTATCTGCGTTTCCAAATAAGTGATATTATCAAGAGTGGATCTCCCTTTACGGAAGCCACTCTGATTGATATGAATACATTTATTTGTTTCTAAGACATATACGAGAGGGGCGTTGACCATACGTTCGAGAGTCTTACACAAGCAACTCGTCAGAGCTATTGGTCGATAATTTGAAGGAACAGAAGGATCCTTACCAGCCTTAAGGATCGGAATCACTATTGCTTCGCTCCAAAATGATGGAAATTTATTTTCTGTCCAGATCCTACTGAACAGGTAAAGTAAGTTCAACAGGGAATCTGGACTTAAATGACGAAGCATTTGATAGCTGATTCCATCTGGTCCTGGGCTAGTATCATGGGCCTGCTGCAATGCTCTCTTCAATTCCAACATCCAAAATTCACAGTTGTAAGGTAAAGCTTGTCGATGGTTGAACGAATTGGTGTTCGCTCAGCACGACTCTTTGTCCTTAAGGTTGGTTGGTTGGTTTTAATGGCGCAAGGTCCAAGTAAGGACAAGCTGCGCCAGACACACAGTCGTTATTATTTACTTTCTTTGTTCAAACCATTAAAATGTTAATATTATTTTAAAATATCAAAATAAAGTATAAATATGTATATCATCTAAAATTAATAAGATTTAAAATTTGAAAATTTGTAGTTTAAAAATTTCTAAGTTTAGATAAAATTTATAAAACCAATTGCTTTTAAAAACGCAAAGAGATTGCGATGCGGTGGTTCACCTAGTAAATCTTGTAAGGTTAAAATATCACTATTAAAAAATGTGAAACGATAATTGTTAAAATCTGGACATACAATTAAAATATGACGCACTGTGTATGGTTCATCACATGTCTCACACCAAGGATTTAATTCACTTAAGAATAAATGCCTATGAGTAAAACATGTGTGACCAATACGAAGGCGAGTCAGTTTAACATCCGCGCTTCGCAATGTTAAAATTGATAATGGGATGATTAATGGAAAGATGGAATAAAGTTTGTTGCAGACTTGTAAATTCCAGGATTCCTGCCAAAGAGACTTTACGAAATGTTTAATTCCCTTTTTTACATCCATTGATGGAACTGAAGGTAGAGTAGGAGTTGTAGCAGACCTAGCAGCTGCATCAGCCTTCTCATTGCCATATATTCCCATGTGGCCTGGTATCCAGCAGAACCGTATCTCAAATCCCTTGCTATTTAGAGAATTAATTAATTTGAAAATATTGGATACAACAGGATGACAATTTAGGTTGTTATTTTTCAACGCTACTAGCACACTATTACTGTCAGTGTAGACAAAGTAGTTACGCTCATTTCTAGAACTCACCTGCTGAAGTGCACGGAATATAGACATGGCTTCAGCAGTAAAGATGGAGCAGGACTTGTGGAGAGTAAAACTAAATGAGGTATTATCAAAATAAATACCACAGCCAACGTGTCCTGCAGTTTTGGATCCATCTGTGAATATAGGTGTGTATTGTTTATACTGACAGCGATGAAATGCATAAATTTGTTGAAAAATAGTCGGTGTTGTATCTGCCTTTTTGAAATTTTCAAAGGGATTGATAACAATGATATGTGGATCATACCAAGGTGGATGTGCGAACAAGTCTGTAGACTCAATCGGAACATCAATAAGGTCAGACAGGAAAACATAGGATTGAATGCGGGAGAGAAATGGTTGAATGCTTGATGGTCTAGCATTATATATTCTCTTTAGAGCAGCATTAGGAATCGTGGAATGTAAGGGATGATGAGGTGAAGACATAATTTTTGAATAATGATTAAGAGACAGCTGTATCCGCCGCAGATCTAAGGGTAACTGTTTGCAGATTACATATAGACTCTGGACGGGTGATGTGCGAAAAGCTCCACAGCATATCCTTAAAGCAGTGTGGTGAACAGTGTCCAATCTGCGTAAGATGGAGAGTCTAGTTGACCCATAAGCAACACAGCCGTAGTCAATTCGAGATAAAATTACAGATTGGTAAATTCTTAGGAGTGATGTACGATCTGCTCCCCAAGATGTATTCGAAAGCACCCTGAGGATATTCAGCAGTCGCTCACATTTCTTCCGCAAATGTAAAACATGCGGGAGGAATGTTAACTTTTTATCAAAAATCACACCAAGGAATTTTATCTCATTTACCACAGGAATAGGTCTACTTCTTATGTGAAGTACAGGATCTTCATGGAAACTAGTTTTCCTACAGAAATGGACACAGCAACTCTTACTTGGAGATATACTAAGGCCATTCCGTTCACACCAGATAGTTAAATTATTTACAGCTGTTTGCAACTGTCTCTCAATTATATTGATGTTTGAACCCTGATATGAAATCTGCAAGTCATCAACATATAAATTACTATGAACAGAAGATGGTAACTGATGAAGTATGTTACTGATGAAAAGGTTAAAAAGGGTGACACTTAAAACGCTACCTTGAGGGACCCCCTCAGCTTGTATAAAAGTATTGGAAACTGTAGTTCCAACACGTACTTTAAAAAACCTAGTGGCCAAGAAATTTCGAATGAATATAGGAAGATTACCCCTAAAACCAAGATTATGCATAGTATGGAGAATGCCATAACGGCAAGTCCGATCGTATGCTTTCTCAATATCGAAGAAGATTGCAACAAGATGATTTCTCCTCACAAAAGCATTTCGAATTTGAGATTCTAGATCTATAATATTATCAATGGTGGATCGTCCTCTTCGAAAACCGCTTTGATGATGAGGTATGCAATCATTCTTCTCTAAGACATAATTAAGTCTAGCATTGATCATGCGCTCGAAAGTTTTGCACATACAACTCGTAAGAGCTATTGGACGATAACTCAGAGGATCAGATGAATCTTTGCCAGGTTTCAAAATTGGAATCACTATCGCTTCTTTCCATGATGTAGGATAAGCATGCTCAATCCAGATTCTATTAAACAATGAGAGTATGTTTAATAAAGAATCATGATTTAGATGACGGAGCATTTGATACGAGATTCCATCAGGTCCTGGGGTTGTGTCGTTTGCCTGAGATAAGGCAGTCTTCAATTCTGACAATTTAAAAGCACAATTGTAGGGTGGATTTTGTCGATCATGAAAATTTACAGGTTTCCGCTCAGCAATTCTTTTAATCCTTAGAAAAGTAGGATTATATGAATCAGAGCTGGAAACACTAGCAAAAGTTTCACCGATGACATTAGCAATATCTACCGCTGAGGAGTGTATTGCAGCTCCGGATTTTAATACAGGAATGGAATAATCCTGATAAATACCATTGGCTGCTTTAACTTTCCTCCACAATTGTTTGCTTGTTGTCGATGAATTGATTGACGACACATAGCGAATCCAAGATTCTCTTTGACTCTGACGTCTAACTCTTCGAGCTTGAGCTTTGGCTCTTTTAAAAGCAACAAGATTATCTGTGGTAGGGTATCTTCGAAATATATTCCATTGCTTCCTTTGTTTCTTATAGGAGAGATGGCACTCTTCATTCCACCAAGGTTTTCGGTGTTTATGTGGAAAGGTGGAATTTTTAGGGATAGCAACATCCGCAGCTCGGATTATTGTGTCAGTGACATACTTAACGGCATCATCTATGACATCTGTCTTAACTCTTGTCTCACTGATCACAGCCAATTGCGTGAAAAGCGTCCAATCGGCTCGACTGTACACATAATTAGGTGGATGTTGACGCACACTATTATTTCCAGCCTGAGACACGATTAGAGGGAAATGATCACTATTGTAGAGGTCATTTCCAACAGCAAAATTCAGCAATGGCAGGAGTGATGGAGAACAAATAGCTAAGTCAAGAGAGTGAAATGTCCGTGTAGATTCGTGGAAATAAGTCTTCTCGTCGGTATTCAGCAGACAGAGGCAATTGTCAGATATAAATTGCTCTATCTGACGACCGCGAGAATTCGTATCATCACTACCCCACAGAGGACTATGTCCGTTAAAATCACCAAGCAATAAAAATGGAGCTGGGAGTTGGTCAAGTAAGTCGTTTAGTTCCTCAGCTTGGATGACATCATTCGGTGGTAAGTAGAGGCTACAAACTGTAATCAGACATGCGGTGTGAACTCTCACAGCCACAGCCTGGAGTGTAGTTCTTAACTGATGTGCTGTACTGGGATAATTGTTTGATGTAATTATACAAACTCCACCAGACACAGCAGCATCACCACCATAATCCTTTCTAAAGCATTGAAACCCACGCATTTTAGTGATAACAGTGGGCTTCAGGAATGTTTCCTGGAGAGCCACACATGCGGGGTTAAAGCGAGAGATAATGGATTTGATATCATCAATGCGAGACCGAAAACCACGACAATTCCAGGAAACAAAGGAAGTCATCAATGGAATATATTCTAACCTTTATCACTGTTGCTCATCGTCATCTCAGATGAATCTTCCGAATTGAAATCATCATCTGATGGATGCAGTTTGACAGTATCTGCATCCAGACAGAGAAGAGCTTTTTTCGTTATTATGGAAGACTTTCGAACGCCTTCCTTGGCCATTTTTAATTTTCTAGCCTTTAAGGCTTTTGATTTTGCCAAAGCTGATTTGGCGATTACGGGCGTAGTATTTTCTATTGTTTTTTGCTTCGGAAGAAAGCTAACTGTAGGAGCAGAATTTGTTTCCGTTTGAGTGCTGCAGGATCGGGTTACTTTTTTTGTTATTGTAGCATAACTAACACCAGGAGTGGGAGTGCGGGAACTAATTATCCGACGAGCTTCTAAATAGGAAACATTGTTCTTAATTTTGATGGTGACAATTTCCTTTTCCTGTTGCCAAACGGGACAAGATCTAGAATAAGAAGTGTGGTTACCTTTACAGTTAACACACACTTCTTTGGCTTCGCAGGTAGTACTTTCATGGCCAACGTCAGAACAACGGGCACAAGTGAGTTTTCCTCTGCAAGCCATTTTAGAGTGTCCAAATCGTTGACACTGGAAGCATCTTAGAGGATTAGGGATAAAAGGCCGAACAGAACATCGCATATAAGCCACTTTAATATTTTGCGGCAAGTCTGGTGTCGAGAAAGTCAAAATGAGATGCTTTGTGTTTAGGACTATGCCATCTCTTTTGATCGTAATTCTTTTTACAGCGCAGACTTTTTGGGTTTTCAAATTTTCCAATATTTCATCGGTTGGGGTGTGAAACAAGTCCTCCGAAGAGATAACACCTCGTGAAAAATTTAAATTTCTATGTGGTTCGACAGTTACCGCAATGTCACCAATTGCTTTCATGTTTTGCATCAGGACTGACTGTTTGTCGGATGCAGTCTCTATCAACAGAACACCCGATCGCAACTTCTTAATAGATTTAACAGCTCCAATATGTGAAGCTATACACTTTTCAATAAGAAAAGGGGAAACATATTCAAATGTATTTCCAATTCTTTTTATTATAAAAAATTTGGCGCTACATGTTAACATTTGTTGCTCCCGAGGGAGTGAAGAGAAAGTATTTTTATCCATATAGGAGGAATATAAATTCAGGGACCAGACGGCACCACCCACCATGGAGCCCTACGAGGGGATGCACATTAATTGCACCAATGCTAGTCGGTCCCCATACGCTCACGGTACATCCCTGAAGTGGTCTCCACCCTTAACGAGTCACCCAGTAGATGTACCGATCGCTTGATCCATAAAGCCGATTGATGTGCTGAGGACCACAACACACCTCCCGTTTACCTGAAGCAGAGGCCAAAGCAATGTGTTGGTCTCTGGAGGCCTCAATTACCAGGATCCTCCTTTCCAGGGACACGGGTCTCCACGCACGGCAAACACGTGGGTGATTTAGTCCTCAAGAGTAGCTAATAGCAACAGAGCGGCGAAAGCTACTCAAGGGGAGCCCTCAACCTCTTACGAGGCAACCACACTGAGGGAGAAGAGGAAGAAAAAGCAGAAGAGTAGAGGAGAGAAGAAAAAGAAGAGAAAAGATCACTAGGGTACCTCGGGATTGTGACACCCGTGTTTACCTAAAGAAGGTAAACCCCCTGAGGGCCTTTGTCCTTAAGAACGAAGGATTATAAGAGTCTTTGCTTGAGACGCTAGCAAAGGTTTCACCAAGGACGTTAGCGATGTCCTTAGGAGATTGGTTGGTTGGTTGGTTGGGTTTTAAGGCGCAAGGTCCAAAATTGGACATGCTGCGCCAAGAATAAGTTGTATGTATATTTATTTCATTTTAATTATTTTTTTATTTATTTTCAAAAACCCAAGCAACATTAAAATATTAAAAAACAAAAATAAGTGTATATATTATATTAAAATCTAGTTATAAAATATAGAAAATGAAAATAACAATTATTTGTATAATTTTTTTTAAAATCTAAAATACAGATTAAATATAATGTATAAAACCTATTGCCCTCAAGAAAGCGAATAGGTTTTTATGGGGTGGATCCCCTATTATATCAAATAAAATTATAAAATCAGTTTTAAAAAAGTGTAAACGTTGTTGGTTAAAATCTGGACATGATATTAAAATATGATAAACAGTATAAGATTCATCACACGTTTCACACCAAGGATTTAATTCATTCAAAAACAAATGTCTGTGTGTGAAACGTGTGTGTCCGATACGAAGGCGATTCAATCTAACATCTGCACTTCGTACCGGTAAAACTGACAATGAGATGAGGGATGAGAAAATGGTATGTAATTTGTTGACGACCTGCAAGTTCCATGATTCTTGCCAAAGACCATATATAAAATTTTTTATAGCCTTTCTCACATCTGAGAGAGGAACCGATGGTAATATTGGATCTGATGCAGCCTTTGCAGCTGCATCTGCTCTCTCATTTCCTTCAAGACCCAAGTGGCTTGGTATCCAACAAAATACAATTTCTTTTCCCTTGCCAGCAAGGGAATCCAATGCTTTAAAAATTCTCGACACAACAGGATGACAAATAACGCTATTGTTTTTCAAGGCTTCAATAATACTCATGCTGTCAGTATATATACAATATTGATGATAGTCATCTGTATTCACATGCTGAAGCGCGTAGTAAATGGCAGTTGCTTCAGCAGTAAAGATGGAGCAGGATGAATGTAGGCTGTAATTAAAATCTGTATTATTGGTAAAAATTCCACAGCCCACATGTCCTGCTGTTTTAGAACCATCTGTGAATACAGGTTTATATGATTGATACTGACAGCGATGAGAAGTATATGGCTGTTGAAAAACAATAGGTGTTGTGTCGGATTTTTTGAACTGAGCAAAGGTATTTATAAAGGTATTTGTTGGTTCATACCAAGGTGGATAGAGAAATTGATCAATTGACTCTATCCGAACATCACATAGGTCTGTGAGCCAAAGATGTGATTTGGCTCTTGTGAGAAAAGGTGGGATGCTCAATGACCGAGCATCATATAGTCTTTTAAGAGAGGCATTAGGTACCATGGAACGTAGTGGATGGTCATGGGTCGACATGATTTTAGAATAATAATTGAGAGACTGCTGCATTCGTCTCAGGTCTAACGGTAATTGATGACATATAACGTATAGACTCTGGACGGGGATGTGCGAAATGCGCCTGAACATATTCTCAGAGCAGAATGATGGATAGTGTCCAGTCTGCGTAAAACAGAAGACCTAGCGGATCCGTAAACAACACAGCCGTAGTCTATGCGGGATAAAATTAAAGATTGGTAAACTCGGAGGAGTGACGTGCGATCAGCACCCCAAGATGAGTTTGAAAGCACCTTGAGGATATTAAGCGATCGCTCGCACTTCTTCCGCAGATATAATATATGCGGAAGAAAGGTTAGTTTACGGTCAAATATCACTCCGAGGAATTTTACCTCACTGACCACTGGTATAGGTGTGTTGTTTATACAAATGACGGGATCGTTTGTTTGTTTGTTTTGTTTGGTTGGGTTTTCTGGCGCAAGGTCCAAAAAGGACAAACTGCGAAAAAATATGATTTTTTTTTTTTTTAAAGATTAAAATAAGGAAAACCCAAGCAACATTAAAAACATTAAAATACAAAAAAGAGTGTATATAATGTATATAAAATTCAGATTTTAAAACTGTTTATTAGAATATAAAATTTAATTAAATATACAATTTAAATAAAATGGAGAAAACCTATTGTTTTCAAGAAGGCAAATAGATTTCTATTTGGAGGTTCTCCCAATAAATCAACTAATGTTAAAATATCAGTTTTAAAAAATGTAAACGTAAATAGTTAAAATCATGACATGAAATTAAAATATGATGTATTGTATAATGTTCATCACACGTTTCACACCAAGGATTTAATTCATTTAGAAACAAATGTCTATGTGTGAAACGTGTGTGTCCGATACGAAGGCGGGTTAATCTAACATCAGCACTTCGTATCGGTAAAACTGTTAATGAGGTGATGTATGGAAATATGGCATGCAATTTATTAGTGACCTGCATGTTCCATGACTCCTGCCAAAGATCTTTTGTAAATTTTTTAACATACCTTTTCACATCCAACAAAGGAATGGATGGAAGAGACGGGCCAGATGCAGATTTAGCAGCTGCATCAGCCCTCTCGTTGCCATCAAGACCTACGTGACTTGGGACCCAGCAGAGAATTATGTCGTATCCCTTGCCAGCAAGGGAATCTAATGCTCGGAAAATTCTAGACACAACAGGATGGCAGTAAAAACTACTGTTCCGCAAAGCTTCCAACACACTCAAACTGTCAGTGTACACACAGTATTCACGAGTTTCACATGTATTCATCTGCTGAAGAGCTTGGTAAATAGCAATTGCTTCAGCAGAGAAGATGGAACAGGACGGATGGAGGCTGTAGCTAAGAGTTTTGTTTTCAATAACTACAGCACAACCAACATGTCCTGCAGATTTTGATCCATCTGTGAAAACTGGTGTGTACGTAGAGTACTGACAGCGATGTGAGGCATATAGCTGCTGGAAAACAGTAGTTGCTGTGTCTGATTTTCTATAACGAGCAAAAGGATTGATGATTTTTATCTGTGGATCATACCAAGGTGGATGAGATAAATAGTCCGTTTTGTCAAAACGGACACCACATAGGTCAGATAATGAAAGACTAGCTTTTGTTCGTGTGACAAAAGGTAGAATGCTGTATGGACGAGCGTCATACAGCCTCATTAGTGCAGGTGTAGTAGTCATGGAAAGTAATGGATGATGAGGGTCCGACATGATTTTTGCATAATAATTGAGAGACAGCTGCATTCGTCTCAGGTCTAAAGGCAGATGATCGCATATCGCATATAGACTCTGGACGGGTGATGTGCGGAATGCGCCTGAGCATATTCTCAAAGCAGAGTGATGTATTGTATCCAATCTGCGTAAAACGGAAAACCTAGCTGATCCATACACAGCACACCCATAGTCAATACGAGATAAAATTAATGACTGGTAGACGCGAAGTAGTGCGGTGCGATCAGCACCCCAAGATGTATTAGAAAGCACCTTGAGGATAATAAGCGATCGCTCGCACTTCTTCCGCAAATGAAGAACATGCGGAAGAAAATTTAACTTTCGGTCAAAAGTTATTCCCAGAAATTTTATCTCGTTTGACAACAGGAATAGGTGTATTATTTATGCAGATATTAGGATCATTATGCATGCCAGTCTTCCTGCAGAAATGGACACAATTACTCTTGCTAGGAGATAATGTGTGGCCATTCTCAGCACACCATGCAGCAAGTTTGTTAACAGTTGTTTGTAGTTGTCTCTCAATTAAACGCATGTTAGAACCCTCACATGATATTTGCAGGTCATCAACATATAGCGTGCCATAAACAGGAGGTGAAATTTGATGTAGGATGCAACTGATGTAAAGGTTAAAAAGTGTGACACTTAAAATAGAGCCTTGGGGTACACCCTCGGCTTGAATAAAAGTATTGGAAAAAGCTGTTCCAATACGTACTTTAAAAAAACGGGAGCGTAGAAAATTTTTTAGGAATATCGGAAGATTACCCCTAAAGCCAAAATCATATAATGTACGGAGAATTCCGTATCGCCATGTACGGTCATCTTTAGAAAAGACTGTGGTGACGATGGTGCAGTGTCTGGAGGTGTTTGCATATTAACATCCAACAACTATCCCAGCACTGCCCAACATTTAAATACTACACTACAGGCTGTTGCTGTGCAAATTCACACATTATGCTTGTTGACAGTCTGTAGTTTCTATTTACAACCACATGATGTCATCCGCCAAGAGGAACTCGATGAATTAGTTGATCAGCTACCGACACCATTCCTATTGTTAGGTGATTTTAACGGCCATAATTCCTTGTGCGGAAATGATGATACTAATTCTCGTGGTCGTCAGATAGAGCAATTTATTTCTGATAATAGTCTCTGTCTGATTAATACCGACGAGAAGACATATTTCCATGTACCCACAAGAACGTTTCATTCTCTCGATTTAGCCATCTGTTCTCCATCTCTTCTGCCATTGTTAAATCTAATAGTAGAAAATGATCTGCATAACAGCGATCATTTTCCTCTCGTCATCTCCCAGACTGGAGGTAGTAGTGTAGTACAACATCTACCTACTTACGTGTACAGTCGGGCAGATTGGACGTAATTTACACAGTTGGCAGTTATTGATAATGAAATGGTTTTGATCGAGAGTATTGATGAAGCCGTTATTAAAGTTACTAAAACAATTATAAATGCAGCTGATATAGCAATACCCAAAAGTTCCTCTATACCAAAAAGGCGTTGCAAACCTTGGTGGAATAAAGAATGCCAACAAACTTACAAAAAGCAAAGGAAGTTATGGGGGATATTTAGGAGGAACCCCACAACGGAGAATCTTATCGCATTTAAGAGAGCCAAAGCATTAGCTCGCAGAGCTCGTCGTCGAAGTCAGAAGGAATCCTGGTCTTGCTATGTATCTTCTATAACATCTTCAACTTCCAGTAAGCAGTTGTGGAGAAGGGTAAAAGCAGCCAATGGAATTTATAGAGAATTTTCTATTCCTATATTAAAATCCGGGGCTGCTATATGCTCTTCTCCTTCGGATATTGCTAACGTCCTTGGTGAAGCATTTGCTTACGTCTCAAGCTCGAACTCTTATAGTCCTTCGTTTCTGAGGACTAAGAGTCGGGCTGAGCGAGTACCCATTCACTTCAACCATCGACAAGTCTTACCGAACATCTGCGAATTTGGAATGTTTGAATTGAAGAAAGCTTTAGAGCAGGCCAATAACACCAGCCCAGGACCTGAAGGAATCAGTTATCTTAATGCTTCAACATTTAAGTCCAGACTCCCTGTTGAATTTGCTTTACTTGTTCAATAGGTTGGTGGTTGGTTGGGTTTTATGGCTTAAGGTCCAAAATTGGACATGCTGCGCCAAGAGTAAGATTTTGTTTCTTTATTATTAATTTATTTTTCTTTCTTTATTTATTTTTCAAAAAACCCAAGCAACATTTAAAAAATTTTAAAATACAAAAATCTGTGTATATAATATTTTAAAATAAATTTCATAGGATAAAATATATGTATAATTTTAAAATTTAACAAACAAATCAAATAAAATGTATGAATCCTATTGCTCTTAAAAAAGCGAATAGGTTTTTATGGGGTGGATCCCCTATTAAATCAAATAAAGTTATAAAATCAGTATTAAAAAAGTGTATACGTAAATGGTTAAAACATGAACATGAAATTAAAATATGATGCACAGTATAAGGTTCATCACACGTTTCACACCGAGGATTTAATTCACTCAAAAACAAATGTCTGTGTGTGAAACGTGTGTGTCCGATACGAAGGCGAGTAAATCTAACATCTGCACTTCGTAGCGGTAAAATTGATAATGAGGTGAGGGATGAGAAAATGCTATGTAATTTGTTTCCAACCTGCAAGTTCCAAGATTTTTCCCATAGGGAACATATAAATCTTTTTATACCCTTTCTCACATCTGAGAGCGGAACTGATGGTAGAATTGGATCTTCAGCAGCCTTTGCAGCTGTATCCGCTTTCTCGTTTCCATCAAGACCTACGTGACTTGGTACCCAACAAAATATTATTTTGTATCCCTTGCCAGCAAGGGAATCCAATGCTGAGAAAATTTTCGACACAACAGGATGGCAGGTAACGCTATTGTTCTTCAAAGCTTTAATAATACTCATGCTGTCAGTGTAAATACAAAATTTATGAGAGTCATCTGTATTCACGTACTGAAGCGCGTAGCAGATGGCGGCTGCTTCAGCAGTAAAGACGGAGCAGGATGGATGTAGGCTGTAACTAAAAGCTGTATTATTGATAAATACTCCACAGCCCACATGTCCTGCTGTTTTAGAACCGTCTGTGAATACAGGTTTGTATGATTGATACTGACAGCGATGAGAAGAATATAGCTGCTGAAAAACAATAGGTGTTGTGTCAGATTTTCTGTAGTGAGCAAAGGTATTGATAAAATTATAGGTTGGGTTATACCAAGGCGGATGAACAAATTGATGTACACACTCAATCCGAATATCCTGTAGGTCTGTGAGCCACAGATGTGATTTGGCTCGTGTCAGAAAAGGTGGGATGCTCATTGGACGAGCATCATATAATCTCATGAGAGAGGTATTTGGAACCATAGAACGTATCGGATGTTTAGGGGTCGACATAATTTTAGCATAATAATTGAGAGACTGCTGCATTCGTCTCAGGTCTAACGGTAATTGATGACATATCACGTATAGACTCTGGACGGGTGATGTGCGGAATGCCCCAGAGCATATCCTCAAAGCAGAGTGATGAACTGTGTCCAGTCTTCGTAAGATAGAAGATCTAGCCGATCCATAAACAACACTTCCGTAGTCAATGCGGGATAAAATTAATGACTGATAAATGCGAAGTAGTGATGTGCGATCTGCACTCCAAGATGTATTTGACAACACCTTGAGGATATTAAGCGATCGCTCACACTTCTTCCGCAAATGTAAAATATGCGTAAGAAAGGTCAATTTTCGGTCAAAGATAATACCCAGGAATTTTATTTCATTGACTACTTGTATTGAAGTGTTGTTGATTTAAATAGTTGGATCATTATGCAGGCTAGTCTTTCTACAGAAGTGGACACATTTACTCTTGCTTGGTGATAAGGTATGGCCATTCTCAGCACACCATGCAGCAAGCTTGTTAACGGCTGGTTGTAATTGTCTCTCAATTAATCGCATATTAGACCCCTCGCATGATATTTGCAGGTCGTCCACAAACAAAGTACCATGTACTGATGATGGAAGCTGATGAAGTATGTTACTGATAAAGAGACTAAAAAGTGTGACGCTTAAAATAGAGCCCTGAGGAACACCCTCAGATTGTGTAAAAGTATTGGATGTATAGCTTCCAATACGTACTTTAAAACCTTGGGAGTATAAAAAATTCTGTAGAAATATCGGCAGATTACCCCGAAAGCCAAAATCATATAATGTACGGAGAATTCCATATCGCCATGTATGGTCATAAGCCTTCTCTATGTCGAAGAAAAAGGAAACTAAGTGATTTCTCCGCACAAAAACGTTGCGGATTTGAGTTTCCAAGTATATCATATTATCAAGAGTGGATCTTCCTTTACGAAGGCCACTCTGATTTTTATGGATATAATTACTAGTTTCTAAGACATAGATGAGACGAGCATTGACCATACGTTCGAGAGTCTTACAGAAGCAACTCGTCAGAGCAATAGGTCGATAATTTGAAGGGTCTGAAGGATCCTTACCAGCCTTGAGGACAGGAATCACTATTGATTCTTGCCATAAAGATGAAAATTTATTTTCAGTCCAGATCCTATTGAACAAATATAATATGTTCGATAGGGAGTCTGAACTTAAATTTCGAAGCATTTGATAGCTGATTCCATCAGGTCCTGGACTGGTATTATTGGCCTGCTGTAATGCTCTCTTCAATTCCAACATTCCAAATTCGCAGTTGTACGGTAAGACTTGTCGATGGTTGAAGCGAATTTGTACTCGCTCAGCATGACTCTTAGTCCTCAAGAACGAAGGACTATAAGAGTTCGAGCTTGAGACGCTAGCAAAGGTTTCAGCCAGGACGTTAGCGATGTCCTTAGGAGAAGAGTATATAGCAGCTCCGGATATTAAAATAGGAATAGAAAATTCTATATAAATTCCATTGGCTGCTTTCACCCTTCTCCACAACTGCATGCTGGAAGTTGAAGATGTTATAGAAGATACATAGCAGGACCAGGATTCCTTCTGACTTCGACGACGGGCTCTGCGAGCTAATGCTTTTGCTCTCTTAAAGGCGATAAGATTCTCCGTAGTGGGGACCTCCTAAATATTCCCCATAACTTCCTCTGTTTTTTATATGTTTCTTGGCATTGTTTGTTCCACCAAGGTTTGCAACGCCTGTGTGGTATAGAGGAACTCTTAGGTATTGATGCATCAGCTGCATTCTTAATTGTTTCAGTGACTTTACTAACGACAATATCAATATCTTCGATCGAAACCATTTTATCATCAATAACTGCCAATTGTGTAAATAACGTCTAATCTGCCCGACTGTACACGTAAGTAGGTAAGCGTTGTCTTACACTACTACCTCCAGTCTGGGAGATGACGAGAGGAAAATGATGGCTGTTATGCAGATCATTTCCTACTATTAGATTTAACAAAGGCAGAAGAGATGGAGAACAAATGGCTAGATCGAGAGAATGAAATGTTCTTGTGGGTACATGGAAATATGTCTTCTCGTCGGTATTAAGCAGACAGAGACTATTATCTGAAATAAACCGCTCTATCTGCCGACCGCGAGAATTAGTATCATCATTTCCCCACAAAGAACTATGGCCGTTAAAGTCACCTAATAACAGAAATGGTGTTGGCAGCTGATCTATTAATGCATCGAGTTCCTCTTGGCGGATGACATCATGTGGTGGTAAATATAAACTACAGACTGTTAATAAGCATGCAGTATGAATTCTTACAGCAACAGCCTGTAGAGTAGTATTCAATGGATGGGCTGTGCTGGGAAAAGTATTAGATGTTAATATACAAACACCTCCAGACACTGCACCATCGTCACCACAGTCTTTTCTAAAGCTTTTAAACCCACGCATGGTGAAACTATTGCTGGACTTCAGGAATGTCTCCTGAAGTGCAACACATGCGGGGTTGTATGCTGAAATTATAGACTTGATGTCATCATGATGAGAACGCAAACCATGGCAGTTCCAAGAAACAAAGGAAGTTATTATTCAGTTTGAAAAGCTCCTTTCCCGGAGCTGGAAGGCATGTCATCTGACATCTCCTCGAGTGACAGATCTTCGTCTGAGGGATGTAGATACACAGCGTCAGCCTCCAGGGTTAAGGCTTTACGGGTGGATATTGAGGGCCTAATATTGCCCTCTTTAGCAGATTTTAGTTTTAAAGCCTTTACAAAATTAGATTTTGCAATCGGAGCTTTTCTACGGGGAATGGTTGTGGAGGTTGATTTTGGCCTTTTCTCAGAAGTAGGGGGTAATTTGACTATTGGAAGTGAAAGAGCATCAGTTTGCGTGCTAGTGGTTCTGGTAACTTTTGCGGCAACAGAAGCATAGCTAACTCCTGCTTGAGGTGTACGTGCAGTAACAATGCGTCTCGCCTCAGGATATGAACAATTGTTCTTAACTTTAGTGGTTGTGATCTCCTGTTCCAGTATCCAAATAGGACAACTCCTAGCGTAGGAGGGGTGGTCATCCTTACAGTTGACACACCTCTCCTTTGCAATACAAGACAAAGCTGCGCAGCGAGCGCAAGTCAGTTTGCCTCTGCAAGTCGCTGGAGTGACCAAATCTCTGGCACTGGAAACAACACAAAGGATTTGGAATAAACGGCCTAACGGGTAGATGCATATACGCAGCTTTAATATGCTGCGGTAGGTCTGGCGTCGCAAAAGTCAGTACGAGATGTTTAGTATTAATAATCTGCCCATCTCGTCTGATAGTGATGCGTCTTACAGCACAGACCTTTTGATCTTTGAGATTTTCTAAGATCTCATCCGTTGGCGTGTTAAGCAAATCCCTTGCGGATACCAAACCAAGAGAAAAGTTAAGGTTCATATGAGGAGAGACAGACACCTCAATATTAGCAAGCATAGTCAAGTTGTTAATAGCGTTAGCTTGCGCTTTTGAAGCAACTTCAATCATTAAGTCTCCAGAACGCATTTTCCTAATGCTCTTCACTTCCCCGATATTTCCACTTATTGCTTTTTGGATTAGGAAAAGAAATACTGTATCGAATGTACCCTCTTTCCGTTTCACAACATAATATTTTGCATGTGATAATGACAATAATTGCTCCCGTGGGAGAGAAGAGAATATAAGTGTTTCCATGTTAGAGATGGAAAATTCGGGACCTGACGGCACCACCCACCACCGAGTCCAACAAGGGGATGCAGACCAGCTGCACCAGTACTAGCCAGGTCCGATACGCTCACAGTACATCCCTGAAGTGGCCTCCACCCTTAACGAGTCATCCAGTAGATGTACCGATCGCTTGATCCATAAAGCCGATTGATGTGCTGAGGACCACAACACACCTCCCGTTTACCTGAAGCAGAGGCCAAAGTAATGTGTTGGTCGCTGGGGGCCTCAATTACCAGGACCCTCCTTTCCAGGAACACGGGTCTCCACGCACGGTAAACACGTGGGTGATTTAGTCCCCAAGAGTAGCTAATAGCAACAGAGCGGCGGAAGCTACTCAAGGGGAGCCCTCGACCTCTTGCGAGGAAACCACACTGAGGGAGAAGAGGAAGAAAAAGCAGAAGAGTAGAGGAGAGAAGAAAAGAAAGAAGAGGACAGATCGCTAGGGTACCTCGGGATTGTGACACCCGTGTTTACCTAAAGAAGGTAAACCCCCTGAGGGGTTGGAGCTCGAAGTGAGCAGACGTATATTTTCTACTCTCTTGTGCTTTGATTAAACGGTTGAACGAGTGGCGTTTCCCCGGACCCTGTACGGAGTCGCGCGGTTAGAACCAGTTTCTACCAGTCGGCAGGGCCGACGCTAAGCCTTTTTGGGATACATGCGGTACAAGAAAAGTGGATTTCCAGCCAGAATTGTGTCATCCAAGTGATAATATTAGTGTGAATAGTGCCCCAAAGCCAAAATACACCGAATTTGGAGCAGCTAGTGGAGATTCCTTCCAGGAAATTACCTCATAAGAGTGCAAAATAGTGAACCGTAGTTCCAGTGATATAAGTTATACCAGTGCTTCATCTGTCAGTAATGTGTGTGCCGAAAGTATGCCTTCATCTTTGGATAAATCGATAAATTGTGCGGGAAAAGTGTGTGATAAAATAAATAAATCAAATAGTGATAATATTGTGAAATTGGACTCCAGCGTCGCTATGGAGTCCAATACCGATTGTTCCAGTGCCATGGACACCGATGCCGGGGTCGAGATGATCAGTCAAGATATCCAGAGTGCTATAGTGAATCAAACTATATTTGATTGGGATATGGATCCTGAAATCATTAGTAAATCTTTTCATGTTCCATTTGCTACAATATTGGACGACGCAGCCATAATAGGATGCCCGATACCGGAGGAAATAACAGTTCAATTGAACGAGGAAATAGAAGAGGCCATTATCGATCCGAAATTCGTAATTATATTCGCGAACTTAATGCAGAGACTGAAAAAACTGTGTGTAAATGCAAGGAAATACGCCTTTCAAGGAAAGACTTTACCAAAGGACTTAGAATTTAAAATAGGCACAACATGTGCTGAAATACTTCATTATGCAGGTGAGTGCTTTACATTTTTCCTTAACTGTGATTCATTGCCTAAAAATGTTGATTTTTATGTTAAAAGTAATAATGTATCTAACATAGCATCTAAAAATAATAACAAGTCTAAAAATAAAAAGATTAAATCTGTTAAATGTAACGTTGAAGATAATATTAATGCTGATAATTCTAAAAAACATGAAATAAAAAATTCTGATATTAATAATTGTGCTTCTATTAATAATATATGTGTAAATAGTACTGTTAAAAATAGTAAAATTAATGCAACTAATTATAATGTTGATAAAACTGTATGTGATAATGATAGCATGCTAAATGATATGCCAAATAGCTCTAAAAATAGTACTGGTAAAAATAGTAAAGTAAATGTAACTCATTATAATGTTGATAAGACTGTATGTAATAATGATAGTATGATAACTGATAAGCCATCTTGTTCAAAAAATAGTACCCATACTGACTTAAACGGCAAACAATTTAATAGTAATATAAACAAACAAAATATTAATACTGCCAATGTTAACACTGAAGGTAAAAATAATAATAACATAATAATTGAAAACTCACATGAAAAACCCTCTACCAGCAATGGTACAAATATAGAGAATATTAATTCTAAAAATAATATTTCAAGTATTATTAAACCATCACGAGAAGGCGGGTGAGATCTGTGTCCGGTGGAAGGGTTCATTCTTTCAGAGGTTTGAACAGTAAAACGATCACGCCGTTTAGGGTTAAAACAAATTCTTCGCCCGTTCTTCTCTTTGGCGAAGAACACGATTTTCTCCTCCTCATTCTCTGCTTTCTACTTAGCCTAGAAGGTTGTATTATCAGCGCTCTTGATTTTTAGTATTTTTGATTGATTTAAAACTGTTCTTTTCAGAACAACACATAATGTCTCTAAAAGGGAAAACATTGCGTTCTAAAGAACGTAACATCGTTAATAACATGCGCATATTTTTTGAAAATGAAGCAAAGTCTACTTCGCTTTCGATACCAATTCAGAAAGCACAGGAGCGTACTGCGGCTGCTACTGGCGTTTCTCTTAGAACTGTCCAAAGAATTAAAAAGGAATCCACAACTGATAGCAGGCTTTCAACTCCAGGGAAACAGCGTAGTCGACCTGCAGAACGGAATGTAGTTTTGGACAATTTTGATTTATGTATCATTCGAAATACAGTAAATGAATTTTATGCATCTAATAAAGTTCCATCCATTTCATTATTATTGCCAGTGTTGAAAGAAAAGATTAATTTTTCTTGGAAAAGGGAATCTTTAAGGAAAGTCCTGCATCAAATTGGATTTCGTTGGAAACGATGCCAAAATAAAAGAAAACTACTGATTGAACGGCCAGATATAATTTCGTGGAGATGCCGGTACTTGAGAGAAATAAAAAAATATCGAGAAATCCAAAAAAGCATTATTTATGTGGATGAAACTTGGATTGACAGCAACCTTTCCTTCTCAAAATGCTGGCAAGATGAAAAACTTGGTGCTTTCGTAAAAGATGGTGCTGGAAATCGGTTAATTGTTGTGCATCGTTGCAAGTTGTTGTGGGATCGAAAGATGGATTTGTGCCAAATGCAGAATTAATATTTAAAGCAGGCTGTGCAACAGGTGATTATCATGGGCAAATGAATTACGAAAATTTTGAAAAGTGGATACGAGAAAAATTGCTACCTAATATCCCTTGTAATTCCATCATAATAATGGATAATGCATCGTACCATACGAAGATTTTGAATCCAGTACCAACGAAATATTCAACGAAAGCTAAAATGTGTAAATATTTGGATGACAAAAATATACAGTATGACAGCACTATGAGAAAGCCTGAACTGTTTCAATTAATTAAAATGAATGCTCCACTTAGCAAAAAATATCCCATTGACGAACTTTTAAAAGCAGAAGGTCATTCCGTTCTAAGATTGCCTCCTTATCATTCTGACTTAAATCCTATTGAGTTAGCTTGGGCAGCAGTAAAGCGCCATGTTCGCGAAAGAAAAGTCGAAGCTGATCTCAGTTTGAAAACAATGAAGGAGTTGACGTCAAATGCAATTAAAAATATCTCTGGGGAAACCTGGCAAAAATACTGCTGTCATGTAGAAAAAATCGAAGGAGAATATTGGAAAATTGATGGACTTGTGGAGACTACAATTGAAACATTGAATTTCGATATAGGATCCGAATCAGAAACTGATACTGCTTCTGAAACTGGTACAATTGATTGGGATTCGGATACTTCTATGGATACTTATTAATAAAATAATAACTATAAGAACTGAAATTTTAAAATAATAAATACAGATCAGCTTTGGAAGTTCTCAAAATTATGTAGATTTTTTATAAGAAGGTTGACTCAGCCAAACAGATAGCATTCTGCGAAATGAGGAGTTTGGTTCTGAAATTAGTTGGTTCAAATCTGAATGAACCAAACGGAGTGACTGTGTAAGGTTTTCAGGGTTTTCCTTGCACGTTAACGAGAATTCGGGTCACTTTTCATTAGAAAGACCTCCTGAAGGCATTTTCGCTTCTTCGGCAACTACAAAAACTATATTTCCCTTATATTAACATATAATATTTATGCGAAATCTGTATAAATTTTACTTTTAAAAATTTTGAAAATTCTTTGTTATCCAATTTTTTATTTGATATTATACACAAAAATGTTTCAATAAAACAGGTTATACAATCAAAATTGTTAAAAACTATTTAAATGATAGATTTTACTGAACAAAATATAAATATTTTATATTCCCTCAAATTATTTTAAATGATTCCATTGGTGCACAATATATTCCATACTATAAACCTATATGAATTAAAATTAATTCTAAAACATTTTAAAATATTAGTACGTCGTAATATGATGAAATATGTATCTTGAATAAAAAAGGCTGTAAAAAGTTAATTTATTACTTACGGAGTTTCTTTTTAGCCTAAAATGTTTCTTATGTAAAAAGTGTCTTCATCTAAATTAACTTAACAACAAGCATATTCTAGAAAATCTCACCCTTTCCTATTTTCTCAAAAATTATTGCGATAACACAATAAAAATATACAAATTTTGGACATAAAAATTATCTATCGTTCGGTGTTAACTTATTGGCCTTAAAAACAGGTTTTGTTCCTGTTCTTGTGAAATAAATAAATTCTAAAATCTACCTAATAATGAAATTTTCATGGCAAAATAAAAATATTTTCATTCTAAATGTTTTTCTAACATAGCTTAATATATGTATTTATATATTTCAATTCTCGTATTTGAATTCTTCGAAAAAGCACAACACATACATATTTTATTTTCATTCTACATCAGAAAGTGCTAATTAGCCAAATAAGGTAACCTAGATTGAGGCGCTTTCTCCTCGTTTTCTCCTCCGCTCGCTAAATTGTTGAAGTAGACTTCTCTGATAACACGTGACTCTTACGTCACACCCGCCATCTCCTGGTGGTCGCACTATAATAATATATTTAAAGTGCCTGAAATTCCCCCTGCAACAAAAGTTACTAAACCTGTCAAGATGATTGATGGCTCCACAGGAGCGAGACCAAAAAGAGTAGTCCCCCAAGCCCGTAATGAAACTGAAGATGATAGTGAATTCATACCTTATTCGAATAGAAGAAAAAGGAAATTCAAAAGAATTAAAACTAGTAAAAATAATTATACTGAAACATCTAATCGCTACGATTCTCTGGAATCGGATACCGATGTTGACAATAGATTGCCGGATAACGGCGTAAACAATAGCCAAATCTCTGATAATAATAACACAGACATAACAAAACCAGTACCTAAACCACCTGCAGTATGCGTTAAAACTGATAGAAAGCTAGGAGAATTAATGAAATACATAAATGAAAAATTAAATTTTACGGTCACTGGTAGACCTGCAGGAGAATTTTTAAAATTACACATAAATAAACCTGAGGAACACATAATACTTACAAAATTTTTAGACGAAGAAAAAATCCCGTATTGGAATATAAATCCAGCATCTGCAAAACCATATAAGATAGTTATTCGAGGTTTACCAATAGATACTGAGAAATCAGAAATAGAAAATGAATTAAAATCTTATGGATTCAATATAATTAAAATAGCACAATTAATGCAAAGAGGAGACAGAAGTAAACCCATGCTCCTTTTCCAGGTGCAACTGTACAAATCAGATAATTATCAAAAAATACACGAAATTAATCAATTACTATATTTTGATGTTACCATTGAAAAATACTTAAATACAAATACGGTGAAGCAATGTCACAATTATCAGATGTTTGGACACGGTAGTGCTAACTGTAGAATGACACCTAGATGTATAAAATGTGGAAACAATAATCATACTTCACAATGTGACAAAGCAAAACAAAAAGAAAAATTTGAAAATCCAAAGTGTTGTAACTGTGGAGGCCCACACCCCCCAGCTATAGGGGTTGCCCCAAGGCTCCTAAACCAAAAAAAACTAAGAGAATTTCCTAATAGAAACAAAATAAATTACACGGAAAATATCCCAATACAAAACAAGCAGCAAATAAATAACACCCCATCTTATGCAGCCGCACTAAAGAATGAAGAAAACTTCAAGTTTACCAAAACAACAAACAAAAGATAATTCTAACAATGAACAAGATGAAATAAACATATCTAGCATAGCTAGTGATATTATGAAAATAATAAAATACCTTAGTGGGGACAAGGACATTATAAATTTTATAAAATTCATAGCAAACAACTTAGACAAATTGAAGGAAGCAGAAAATCCAACAAATAAATTCTTCATACCCATTGAGCTATTTCACCAAAATGCAAAAAATAATACACATTAAATTTATATTTCAATAAACTGAAACAAACGAACCCAAATTATCAATCTAAACTAGTCTTATTAAAACCAAATTAACTAATTTAATTTAATTTAAATAATTGTTAAACAAACCATAATACTACCAATAGTATATATAAGTATATATTTAATATGATAATGGATCACTTTTGAGAAAAAGGCACGAGCCTTGTCAATGGAAATATGTAAACAAAGCATGAATAATGTAAACAAAAAATTTTAACTGTTAATGCATACTATCATTGTAAATAATAACAGAAATTGTAAATAATTATGTACTATGGTCAACAAATTGTATGTAACCAAGGAAAATATGTAAACAAGAAGTATATGTAACCAAGGAAAAAAACCATGTAAACAAAATCAAATAATATGTATATTAGCACACGCCTGCGAGCGGAATGTGCCTGTGTAATTTGTAAATTTTTTTGATTTTTAAATAAATACGGACCGCCATGGTGGGAAACTGATTCTCGCCCAAAATATGAATACCAGCAGAGTAGGGGTCCCCCCTGCTCCCTATTATAATTTGAGATTATAAAATATAAACTCAAAATAAATAAATAAAGGGAAAAAAAAGATATATATATATATATATATATATATATAAATATATATAAAATAATAATAAAAATAAATAAATATAAGGAACTTATAAAATTCAGAACCTGCAGAATAGTAGTCCCCCCCCCAGTATTATATTAAGAGGTACGTGCTTCGGCACAGGTACTCTGCTGGTACAGCAAAAACCAGGTCCGGTTGGTACGTTACAAATGAAACCATACATAATGATCTAAAATATCCTACTATTTTTGATTTCACCCTCAAAATTTCGAAAAATTTTTATAATAATATCACAAAAATCAACAACCCAGCAATATCTACCATTCCAATTTACATCCCAGAAAACTCCCCAGCACTAAAAAGACTAAGAAATATACTATATGAAGAAGATTTCACAGTAAATTTCAAAGCAAAAAGAAGACGTATAAATTATCAAGAATACTCCTTTCCAATTGACTCTTTCGATTAATATTCAAATCCATTTTCCAAACTAAATAAAATATTTTACAAAAATTTTAAATTAACCTCAAAAATCAAAATTTTACTCTGGTATTCTCTCACTGCACAGTCCCTCAGGGGGTTTACCTTCTTTAGGTAAACACGGGTGTCACAATCCCGAGGTACCCTAGTGATCTGTCCTCTTCTTTAATTTTCTTTCTCCTCTACTCTTCTGCTTTTTTTCCTCTTCTCCCTCAGCGTGGTGGGTGGTGCCGTCAGGTCCCGAATTTTCCATTTCTAATATGGAAACATTTGCTATTTCTTCTCTCCCACGGGAGCAATCTTTGTCTATTATTACAAGCTAAGTTTTATGTTGTAAAACGGAAGGAGGGTACCTTCGAAAATGTATCCCCTTTCCTAATCCAAAAAGCAATCAGTGGAAATATCGGCGAAGTGAAGAGCATTAGGAAAATGCGTTCCGGTGATTTAATGGTTGAAGTCGCTTCAGAAGCACAAGCTAACGCTATAAACAACTTGTCTATGCTTGCTAACATAGAGGTGTCTGTCTCTCCTCATATGAACCTTAACTTTTCTCGTGGTGTGGTATCCGCAAGGGATTTGCTTAACACGCCTACGGATGAGATCTTAGAAAATCTCAAAGATCAAAAGGTCTGTGCTGTAAGACGCATAACTATCAGACGAGATGGGCAGATTATTAATACTAAACATCTCGTACTGACTTTTGCGACGCCAGACCTACCGCAGCATATTAAAGCTGCGTATATGCATCTACCCGTAAGGCCATTTATTCCAAATCCTTTGCGTTGTTTCCAGTGCCAGAGATTTGGTCACTCCAAAGCGAATTGCAGAGGCAAACTGACTTGCGCTCGCTGCGCAGCAGTTGGCCACGACAGCTTGTCTTGTACTGCAAAGGAGAGGTGCGTCAACTGTAAGGGTGACCACCCCTCCTACGCTAGGAGTTGTCCTATCTGGATACTGGAAAAGGAGATCACAACCACTAAAGTTAAGAACAATTGTTCATATCCTGAGGCGAGACGTACTGTTACATCACGTACACCTCAAGCAGGAGTTAGCTATGCTTCTGTCGCCGCAAAAGTCACCCGAACGACTAGCACGCAAACTGATGCTCTTTCACTTCCAATAGTCAAATTACCCCCTACCTCTGAGAAAAGGCCAAAATCAACCTCCACAACCATTCCCCGTAGAAAAGCTCCGATTGCAAAATCTAAAGCCCTAAAGGCTTTAAAACTAAAATCTTCTAAAGAGGGCAATATTAGGCCCTCAATATCCACCCGTAAAGCCTTAACCCTGGAGGCTGACGCTGTTTCATTACATCCCTCGGACGATGATCTATCGCTAGAGGAGATGTCAGATGACATGCCTTCCAGCTCCGGGAAAGGAGCTTTTCAAATTCAATAATAACTTCCTTTGTTTCTTGGAACTGCCATGGTTTGCGTTCTCATCATGATGACATCAAGTCTATAATTTCAGCCTACAACCCCGCATGTGTTGCACTTCAGGAAACATTCCTGAAGTCAAGCAACAACTTCTCCATGCGTGGGTTTAAAAGCTTTAGAAAGGACTGTGGTGACGATGGTGCAGTGTCTGGAGGTGTTTGTATATTAACATCTAATACTTTTCCCAGCACTACCCATCCATTGAATACTACTCTACAGGCTGTTGCTGTGAGAATTCACACATCATGTTTGTTGACAGTCTGTAGTTTATATTTACCACCACATGATGTCATCCGCCAAGAGGAACTTGATGCATTAATAGATCAGCTGCCAACACCATTTCTGCTGTTGGGTGACTTTAACGGCCATAGTTCTTTGTGGGGAAGTGATGATACTAATTCTCGCGGTCGGCAGATAGAGCGGTTTATTTCAGATAATAGTCTCTGTCTGCTTAATACCGACGAGAAAACATATTTCCATATACCCACAAGAACATTTCATTCTCTCGATCTGGCCATTTGTTCACCATCTCTTCTGCCATTGTTAAATTTAAATGTAGGAAATGATCTGCATAATAGCGATCATTTTCCTCTCGTCATCTCCCAGACTGGAGGTAGTAGTGTAAGACAACGCTTACCTACTTACGTGTACAGTCGGGCAGATTGGACGTTATTTACACAATTGGCAGTTGTTGATGATAAAATGGTCTCGATCGAAGATATTGATATTGCCGTTAGTAAAGTCACTGAAACAATTAAGAAAGCAGCTGATGCATCAATACCTAAGAGTTCCTCTAAATCACACAGGCGTTGCAAACCTTGGTGGAACAAACAATGCCAAGAAACATATAAAAAACAGAGGAAGTTTTGGGGGATATTTAGGAGGTACCCCACAACGGAGAATCTTATCGCCTTTAAGAGAGCAAAAGCATTAGCTCGCAGAGCCCGTCGTCGAAGTCAGAAGGAATCCTGGTCCTGCTATGTATCTTCTATAACATCTTCAACTTCAAGTAAGCAGTTGTGGAGAAGGGTGAAAGCAGCCAATGGAATTTATAGAGAATTTTCTATTCCTATTTTAAAATCCGGAGCTGCTATATACTCTTCTCCTACGGATATAGCTAACGTCCTTGGTGAAGCATTTGCTAACGTCTCAAGCTCGAACTCTTATAGTCCTTCGTTTTTGAGGACTAAGAGTAGAGCTGAGCGAGTACCAATTCGCTTCAACCATCGACAAACTTTACCGTACAACTGTGAATTTGGAATGTTTGAACTGAAGAAAGCTTTACAGCAGGCCAATAACACCAGTCCAGGACCTGATGGAATCAGTTATGTCATGCTTCAACATTTGAGTCCAGACTCCCTGTTGAACTTACTTTACCTGTTCAATAGGATCTGGACGGAAAATGAATTTCCATCTATATGGCAAGAAGCAATAGTGATTCCTGTCCTAAAGGCTGGTAAGGATCCTTCAGATCCTTCAAATTATCGACCAATTGCTCTGACGAGTTGCTTATGTAAGACTCTCGAACGTATGGTCAACGCCCGTCTCGTATATGTCTTAGAAAAAAATAAATGTATACATATTAATCAGAGTGGCTTCCGTAAAGGGAGATCCACTCTTGATAATATTACATATTTGGAGACCCAAATCCGCAATGCTTTTGTGCGGAGGAACCATCTGGTCTCCATTTTCTTTGACATCGAGAAGGCATACGACCGTACATGGCGATATGGAATTCTCCGTACATTATATGATTTTGGCTTTCGGGGTAATCTGCCGATATTCCTACAGAATTTTTTATGCTCCCGTGGTTTTAAAGTACGTATTGGAAGCTATACATCCAATACTTTTACACAATCTGAGGGTGTTCCTCAGGGCTCAATTTTAAGCGTCACACTTTTTAGTCTCTTCATCAGTAACATACTTCATCAACTTCCATCATCAGTACATGGCACTTTGTTTGTCGACGACCTGCAAATATCATGTGAGGGGTCTAATATAAGATTAATTGAGAGACAACTGCAAACAGCAGTTAACAAACTTGCTGCATGGTGTGCTGAGAATGGCCATACCTTATCACCAAGCAAGAGTAAATGTGTCCACTTCTGTAGAAAGACTAGCCTGCATAATGATCCAATAATTTACATCAACAACACTCCAATACAAGTAGTCAATGAAATAAAATTCTTGGGCATTATCTTTGACCGAAAATTAACTTTTCTTCCGCACGTTTTATATTTGCGGAAGAAGTGTGAGCGATCGCTTAATATCCTCAAGGTGTTGTCAAATACATCTTGGGGTGCAGATCGCGCATCACTTCTTCGAGTATATCAGTCATTGATCTTGTCCCGCATTGACTACGGAAGTGTTGTTTATGGATCAGCTAGATCTTCCGTGTTACGAAGGTTGGACACAGTTCATCACTCTGCTTTGAGGATATGCTCTGGGGCATTCCGCACATCACCCGTCCAGAGTCTATACGTGATATGTCATCAATTACCGTTAGACC
The DNA here is from genome assembly GCA_037975125.1 of Latrodectus hesperus. Taxonomy (NCBI): domain Eukaryota; kingdom Metazoa; phylum Arthropoda; class Arachnida; order Araneae; family Theridiidae; genus Latrodectus; species Latrodectus hesperus. Next base: position 121,751,579 of record CM075852.1, read on the forward strand.
TGAGACGAATGCAGCAGTCTCTCAATTATTATGCTAAGGTCATGTCGACCCCTAATCATCCGATACGTTCCATGGTTCCAAATACTTCTCTCATGAGACTATATGATGCTCGTCCAATGAGCATCCCTCCGTTTCTCACACGAGCCAAATCACATCTGTGGCTCACAGACCTATGTGATATTCGGATTGAGTCTGTTGATCAATATGCTCATCCGCCTTGGTATAATCCAACATATACTTTTATCAATGCCTTTGCTTACTATAGAAAATCTGACACAACACCTATTGTTTTTCAGCAGCTATATTCTTCTCATCGCTGTCAGTATCAATCATACAAACCTGTATTCACAGACGGTTCTAAAGCAGCGGGACATGTGGGCTGTGGAGTTTTTATCAATAATACAGCTTTTAGTCACAGCCTACATTCATCCTGCTCCGTCTTTACTGCTGAAGCAAATGCCATCTGCTACGCGCTTCAGCATGTGAATACAGATGATTGTCATGACTTTTGTATTTACACTGACAGCATGAGTATGATTGAAGCCTTGAAAAACAATAGCGTTAACTGTCATCCTGTTGTGTCGAGAATTTTCAAAGCATTGGATTCTCTTGCTGGCAAGGGAAAAGAAATTGTATTTTGTTGGATACCAAGTCACGTAGGTCTTGATGGAAACGAGAGAGCGGATGCAGCTGCAAAGGCTGCTGAAGATCCAGTTTTACCATCGGTTCCGCTCTCAGATGTGAGAAAGAGTATAAAAAGCTTTATTTGTTCCCTTTGGGAAGAATCATGGAACTTGCAGGTCGGAAACAAACTACATACCATCTTCTCATCCCTCACCTCATTATCAGTTTTACCGTTACGAAGTGCAGATGTTAGATTAACTCGCCTTCGTATCGGACACACACGTTTCACACACAGACATTTGTTCCTAAATGAACTAAATCCATGGTGTGAAGCGTGTGATGAACCATTTACTATATATCATATTTTAATTTCATGTCATGTTTTTAACCAACAACGTTTACACTATTTTAATACTGATTTTATAACATTATTTGATTTAATAGGGGATCCACCCCATAGAAACCTATTCGCTTTTTTAAGAGCAATAGGTTTCATACATTTTATTTGATTTAACTATTAAATTTTAAAATTGTACATACATTTCATTTTATAAAATTTATTTTAAAATATTATATACACAGATTTTTGTATTTTAAAAATTTTAAATGTTGATTGGGTTTTAAAAAAATAAATAAATAATAAAATAATTAAATAAATATTTAAAGCAACAAAAACGTCTTGGCGCAGCATGTCCAATTTTGGACCTTGCGCCATAAAACCCAACCAACCAACCAACCAACTCACTGCACAGAACTACATACTGGCTCAACTCCAAAAACCAATCAACACCAAGCTCCCCACACCCCCTCCAGCACCTCAGATTTTCTCTTCCCCCCCGGACCCTTTGCGACTGCTTGAGACTCGAGACTGGTTTTTAAACTTTCAGAATAATTACACATGTTTTTCATTTAATTTCACTAGTTTTACACTTTAAGCTTATTGTTCTTACTATAATACAAATTAATTACTCAGAAACACACACCAATACCCAAAACATTAACCCAACAACACGAACTACTACAAAATAAATCCTAAATTAAATTTTAAATTTCCTAATAGAGCTTAACATTACGTCGTTTATCCCAAATATAAAATAATTGCATTAATATATAAACATAATTTATTACTTTATTTAAAACATTTTTTCACATCAAGTAACTGCTCGATTCGTAACCACGCCACCCGGGACAACCAATCAGATGAGAGCATTCCCTCAGTGGAAAAAGACTTCGACTTCGCAACTAAGATTTCACTTTTTCTCAGTTAAATAATACAATCTCAATCTAATTTCTACAAAAATCAATGATCGGAGGTAATCCAGAGTCTGGCAGGTACTCCATTAACAAATATGGCGTAAGCGTAAACGGTTCTCTGCAATGTTCTCTTATCAGTAAAGCTAGACACATGGCTTTGGCACGTGTCTAGCTTTACTGATAAGAGTTTTACTGATAACAGAATGTCCTTGACATTGTTTACGATGGACTTGCCTATTTCAAAGGGGTGATTTGGTGAGGGGAAATATTTCTAGGAACAGGTTGGTTGGTTGGTTGAGTTTTATGGCGCAAGGTCCAAATAAGGACAAGCTGCGCCAGAATATTTTTTTTATATAATATTTTTTAATTAATTTTTTTGAAACCAATCAACTTTTAAAATTTCTTTAAAAATATAAGAAATATTTATAAGATTATTAACATAAAATATAAACAAACACCCAACATATAAATGATTAAATTATATCTAAAACATATAAGATGAAAAAAACTAAACTAAATCTGTAAAATGTTATAAATAATTAAATAAAAATCTTTAATTTAAAATTATATATAATCAATAAAACCAATGCTTCTTAAAAAAGCAAAAATATTTCGATGCGGTGGTTCGCCCAGCAAATCCCGCATCGTTAAAAGATCAGTCTTAAAATATTTAAAACGATGTTGGTTAAAATCAGAACATGAAATTAAAATATGAAACACAGTGTATGGTTCATCACACGTTTCACACCAAGGTTTTAATTCATTTAGGAATAAATGTTTGTGAGTGAAACGTGTGTGTCCAATACGAAGGCGGGTTAATTTAACATCCGCACTTCGTAAAGGTAAAACTGGAAATGAAATGAGAGATGAGGTTATGGTATACAATTTGTTGCTGACTTGCATTCTCCATGATTCCTGCCAAAGTTTATGGACAAAACTTTTCACACCTTTTCTCGCATCACAAAGTGGAACGGAAGGCTGAAGTGGAGTAGATGCAGACTTTGCAGCTGCATCAGCCTTTTCGTTACCATCAAGACCTACATGCCCTGGGATCCAACAAAAAACAATATCATATCCCTTGCACTTTAGAGAGTCTACTTCATCGAAAATCTGCGACACAACCGGATGACTAGTAACATTAACATTTTCCACAGCATCTAAAACACTCATGCTGTCAGTGTAAATACAAAATTTGTTTGATTCTTTACTAACCACATACTGAAGCGCACTTAGTATAGCAGTTGCTTCAGCAGTGAAGATGGAGCAGGACATATTAAGGCTGTAACTATGAGCTATATTATCAATATAAACTCCACAGCCAACATGTCCTGCAGATTTTGAACCATCTGTAAATATAGGTTGATAAGAATCAAACTGACAGCGATGAGAAGAATAGAGCTGATGGAAAACAATAGGAGACGTGTCCGATTTTTTGAATTCTGCAAAGGGATTGATTATTTTACATTGTGGCTCATACCAGGGTGGATGTGAAGTTCGATTTGTGATACTTATTCGAACATCATGCAGGTCAGATAGTAACACATGAGGTTTTATTCTAAGGAGGAAAGGTGGAATGCTCCTTGGACGAGCATTATAGAGTCTTTTAAGGGCAGATGTAGGAATCATGGCACGTGATGGATGATGAGGGTCAGACATGATCTTAGCATAATAATTGAGAGACTGCTGCATTCGTCTCAGGTCTAAAGGCAGTTGTTGACAAATTGCATATAGACTCTGGACGGGTGATGTGCGGAATGCGCCCGAACATATTCTCAGAGCAGAATGATGAATAGTGTCCAATCTTTGTAAAACAGAAGACCTAGCGGATCCATAAACAACACAACCGTAGTCTATACGGGATAAAATTAGTGATTGGTAAACTCGGAGGAGTGACGTGCGATCAGCACCCCAAGATGTATTTGAAAGCACCTTGAGGATATTGAGCGATCGCTCGCACTTCTTCCGCAGATATAATATATGCGGAAGAAAGGTTAATTTACGGTCAAATATCACTCCGAGGAATTTTACCTCACTGACCACTGGTATAGGTGTGTTGTTTATACAAATGACGGGATCATTGTGGAAGCTAGTCTTCCTGCAAAAATGGACACAATTGCTCTTGCTAGGAGATAGTGTATGGCCATTCTCTGCACACCATGCAGCAATTTTATTAACAGATGTTTGTAATTGTCTCTCAATTAAATTCATGTTAGACCCTTCACAAGATATCTGCAAGTCATCAACATACAATGTACCATAAACAGAAGGTGATAATTTATGGAGTATGCTGCTAATATGAAGGATAAAAAGGGTGACACTCAATATACAACCCTGAGGTACACCCTCAGCTTGATTAAAATGATCAGAATAAAATGTTCCTATCCGAACTTTAAAACCACGGGAGCGTAAAAAGTTTTGTATAAACATCGGCAAATTACCCCTAAAGCCAAAATCATACATCCTACGGAGAATTCCATAACGCCACGTACGGTCATAAGCCTTCTCTATGTCGAAGAAAATGGAATCGAGATGATTCCTCCGCACAAATGCATTGCGGATCTGCGTTTCCAAGTATGTAATATTATCAAGAGTGGATCTTCCTTTACGGAAGCCACTCTGATTGATATGGATATATTTATTTGTTTCTAAGACATAGATGAGGCGGGCATTGACCATACGTTCGAGAGTCTTACACAAGCAACTCGTCAGAGCTATTGGTCGATAACTTGAAGGAACAGAAGGATCCTTACCAGCCTTAAGGATTGGAATCACTATTGCTTCGCTCCAAAATGATGGAAATTTATTTTCAGTCCAGATCCTATTGAATAGATAAAGTAAGTTCAACAGGGAATCTGGACTTAAATGACGAAGCATTTGATAGCTGATTCCATCTGGTCCTGGGCTAGTATCATGGGCCTGCTGTAATACTCTCTTCAATTCCAACATCCGAAATTCACAGTTGTAAGGCAAAGCTTGTCCATGGTTGAAACGAATTGGTGTTCGCTCAGCACGACTCTTTGTCCTTAAGAACGAAGGACTATAAGAGTCGTTGCTTGAGACGCTAGCAAAGATTTCACCAAGGACGTTAGCAATGTCCTTAGGAGAAGAGTATATGGCAGCTCCGGATTTCAAAATAGGAATGGAAAATTCTCTATATATTCCATTGGCTGCTTTCACTCTTCTCCACAACTGTTTACTGGATGTGGAAGAAGTAATAGAGGATACATAGCGAGACCAGGATTCCTTCTGACTTCGACGACGTGCTCTGCGAGCTAATGCTTTTGCTCTCTTAAAGGCGATGAGATTCTCCGTTGTGGGGTACCTCCGAAATAACCCCCATAACTTCCTCTGTTTTTTATAAGTTTGTTGACATTCATTATTCCACCATGGTTTACAACGCCGGTGTGGTAATGAGGAACTTTTTGGTATTGATGTATCAGCTGCATTAATAATTGTTTCAGTGACTTTAAATACAGAATTATCAATATCATCGATCATAACCATTTCGTTATCAATATCTGCCAATTGTGTAAATAACGTCCAATCTGCCCGACTGTACACGTAAGTAGGTAGACGCTGTTCTACACTACTACCTCCAGTCTGGGTGATGACGAGAGGAAAATGATCGCTGTTGTGCAGATCATTTCCTACAATTAAATTTAACAATGGCAGAAGAGATGGTGAACAAATGGCCAGATCGAGAGAATGAAATGTTCTTGTGGGTACATGGAAATATGTCTTCTCGTCGGTATTAAGCAGACAGAGACTATTATCTGAAATAAACCGCTCTATCTGCCGACCGCGAGAATTAGTATTATCATTTCCCCACAAAGAACTATGACCGTTAAAGTCACCTAACAACAGAAATGGTGTTGGCAGCTGATCTATTAATGCATCAAGTTCCTCTTGGCGGATGACATCATGTGGTGGCAAATACAAACTACAGACTGTCAACAAGCATGATGTGTGAATTCGCACAGCTACAGCCTGTAGTGTAGTATTTAAATGCTGGGCAGTGCTGGGATAGTTGTTAGATGTTAATATGCAAACACCTCCAGACACTGCACCATCATCACCACAGTCTTTTCTAAAGCTTTTAAACCCACGCATGGAAAAGTTATTGCTGGACTTCAGGAATGTTTCCTGAAGTGCAATGCATGCGGGGTTGTAGGCTGAAATTATAGACTTGATGTCATCATGATGAGAACGCAAACCATGGCAGTTCCAAGAAACAAAGGAAGTTATTGTTTAATTTGAAAAGCTCCTTTCCCGGAGCTGGAAGGTATGTCATCTGACATCTCCTCGAGTGACAGATCTTCGTCGGAGGGATGTAGATAAACAGCGTCAGCTTCCAGGGTTAAGGCTTTACGGGTGGATATGGAAGACCTAAAATTGCCCTCCTTAGCAGATTTTAGTTTTAAGGCCTTGAGGGCTTTAGATTTAGCCATCGGAGCTTTTTTACGGAGAGTAGTTGTGGATGTTTTTTGCCTTTTCTCAGATGTAGGGGGTAATTTGACTATTGGAAGCGAAAGAGCATCCGTTTGTGTACTAGTCGTTCTGGTGACTTTTGCGGCGACAGTCGCATAGCTGACTCCTACTTGAGGTGTGCGAGCTGCAACAGCCCGTCTCGCCTCAGGATAGGAACAATTATTCTTAACTTTGGTGGTTGTGATCTCTTTTTCCAGTATCCAGATAGGGCAACTTCTAGCGTAGGTTGGTTGGTTGGTTGGGTTTTATGGCGCAAGGTCCAAAAATGGACATGCTGCGCCAACAATGAAGTTTTAAAGGAGTATTTTTATTTTATTTATTTTTTTTTCTGTATATATATTTAAACCCAAACAACATTAAAATATTAAAACACAAAAATCAGTGTATAAGTTATATTAAAATGTATATATTAAATAAGATAAATCAAATGTATATAAAATCCCAAAATGTATAAACACAAATCATATAAAATTTAAAAAACCTATTGCTCTCAAATAAGCAAATAGGTTCTTGTGGGGTGGCTCCCCCAGCAAATCAAATAAAGTTAAAAGGGTTGTTTTAAAAAATTTAAAACGGTAGACGTTAAAAGTAGGACATGAGATTAAAATATGATAAACAGAAAATGGTTCATCACACGCGTCACACCATGGATTTAAATCACTTAAAAACAAATGTTTGTGTGTGAAACGTGTGTGTCCGATACGAAGGCGAGTTAATCTAACATCAGCCCTTCGTAACGGTAAAACTGATAATGAGGTGAGGGATGGGAAAATGGTATGTAATTTGTTGACGACCTGCAAGTTCCACGATTCCTGCCATAGATCATATATAAAACTTTTTATAGCCTTTCTCACATCTGAGAGAGGGACCGATGGTAATATTGGATCTGATGCAGCCTTTGCTGCTGCATCCGCTCTCTCATTTCCATCAAGACCTACGTGACTTGGTATCCAACAAAATATAATATCATATCCCTTGCCAGCAAGGGAATCTAATGCTCTAAAAATCTTTGACACAACAGGATGGCAAGTAAAACTATTGTTTCTCAATGCTTTCAATACACTCATGCTGTCAGTATATATACAAAATTGACGATGTTCATCTGTATTCACAAGCTGAAGCGCATAAAAGATAGCTGCGGCTTCAGCAGTAAAGATGGAGCAGGACGAATGTAGACTGTGACTAAAAACTGTGTTATTTATAATAACTCCACAGCCCACGTGTCCTGCTGATTTTGAACCATCCGTGAATACAGGTGTGTATGATTGATACTGACAGCGATGGGAGGAAAATAGCGTTTGAAAAACAATAGGTGTTGTGTCTGATTTTAAAAACTGAGCAAAAGAGTTATTAAAATTAATGGTTGGATCATACCAAGGCGGATGAGAAAAATTATCAATAGACTCTATCCGAACATCACATAGGTCTGTGAGCCACAGATATGATTTGGCTCTTGTGAGAAAAGGTGGGATGCTCATTGGTCGAGCATCAAACAGTCTTTTAAGAGAGGCATTAGGAACCATGGAACGTAATGGGTGATGTGGGATCGACATAATTTTTGCGTAATAATTGAGGGTTTGCTGCATTCGTCTCAGGTCTAACGGTAGTTGATGGCATACAACGTATAGACTCTGGACGGGTGATGTGCGGAATGCCCCAGAGCATATTCTCAAAGCAGAGTGATGAACTGTGTCCAGTCTTCGTAAAATAGAAGATCTAGCCGATCCATAAACAACACACCCGTAGTCAATGCGGGATAGAATCAATGACTGATAAATTCGAAGTAGTGATGTGCGATCTGCACCCCAAGATGTATTTGACAACACCTTGAGGATATTAAGCGATCGCTCACACTTCTTCCGCAAATACAAAACATGCGAAAGAAAGGTTAATTTTCTGTCAAAGATTATTCCCAAAAATTTTATTTCATTGACTACTTGTATTGGGATGTTGTTGATATTAATAACTGGATCATTGTGAAGGCTAGTCTTTCTACAGAAGTGGACACATCTACTCTTGCTAGGAGATAAAGTATGGCCATTCTCAGCACACCATGCAGCAAGCTTGTTAACTGCTGTTTGCAGTTGTCTCTCAATTAACCGCATATTCGAACCCTGACATGATATTTGCAGGTCGTCAACATAGAGTGTACCATTTATTGAAGGTGGTAATTGATGTAGGATGTTACTGATGAATAAATTAAAAATGGTGACACTTAAAATAGAGCCTTGGGGAACACCCTCGGCTTGAATAAAAGTATTGGAAAGTACAGTTCCAATACGAACTTTAAAAACACGGGAGCTTAAAAATTTTTGAAGGAATATCGGAAGATTACCCCGAAAGCCAAGATCATATAGTGAACGGAGAATTCCATAACGCCATGTACGGTCATATGCCTTCTCGATGTCAAAGAAAATGGAGACCAGATGGTTTCTCCGCACAAAAGCATTGCGGATTTGGGTCTCCAAATATGTGATATTATCAAGAGTGGATCTCCCTTTTCGGAAGCCACTCTGATTAATATGTACACATTTATTTTTTTCTAAGACATATACGAGACGGGCGTTGACCATACGTTCGAGAGTCTTACATAAGCAACTCGTCAGAGCAATTGGTCGATAATTTGAAGGATCTGAAGGATCTTTACCAGCCTTTAGGACAGGAATCACTATTGCTTCCTGCCATAGAGATGGAAATTCATCTTCAGTCCAGATCCTATTGAAAAGGTAAAGTAAGTTCAACAGGGAGTCTGGACCTAAATGTTGAAGCATGAGATAACTGATTCCATCAGGTCCCGGACTGGTGTTTTTGGCCTGCTGTAAAGCTTTCTTCAATTCAAACATTCCAAATTCACAGTTGTACGGTAAGACTTGTCGATGGTTGAAGCGAATTGGTACTCGCTCAGCACGACTCTTAGCCCTCAAAAACGAAGGACTATAAGAGTTCGAGCTTGAGACGTTAGCAAATGCTTCACCAAGGACGTTAGCAATATCCGTAGGAGAAGAGTATATAGCAGCTCCGGATTTTAATATAGGAATAGAAAATTCTCTATAAATTCCATTGGCTGCTTTCACCCTCCTCCACAACTGCTTACTGGAAGTTGAAGATGTTATTGAAGATACATAGCAGGACCAGGATTCCTTCTGACTTCGACGACGAGCTCTGCGAGCTAATGCTTTAGCTCTCTTAAAGGCGATAAGATTCTCCGTTGTGGGGTACCTCCTAAATATCCCCCATAACTTCCTTTGCTTTTTGTAAGTTTGTTGGCATTCTTTACTCCACCAAGGTTTGCAACGCCTCTTGGGTATAGAGGAACTTTTGGGTATTGCTCTATCAGCTGCATTTATAATTGTTTTAGTGACTTTTCTAACGGCTTCATCAATATTCTCGATCAAAACCATTTGATTATCAATAACTGCCAATTGTGTAAATGACGTCCAATCTGCCCGACTGTACACGTAAGTAGGTAGACGTTGTACTACACTACTACCTCCAGTCTGGGAGATGACGAGAGGAAAATGATCGCTGTTATGCAGATCATTTCCTACTATTAGATTTAACAATGGCAGCAGAGATGGAGAACAAATGGCCAGATCGAGAGAATGAAATGTTTTTGTGGGTACATGGAAATATGTCTTCTCGTCGGTATTAAGCAGACAGAGACTATTATCTGAAATAAACCGCTCTATCTGCCGACCGCGAGAATTAGTATCATCATTTCCCCACAAAGAACTATGGCCGTTAAAGTCACCTAACAACAGAAATGGTGTTGGCAGCTGATCTATTAATGCATCAAGTTCCTCTTGGCGGATGACATCATGTGGTGGTAAATATAAACTACAGACTGTAATTAAGCTTGAAGTATGTATTTTTACAGCTACAGCCTGTAGAGTAGTATTTAATGGATGGAGAGTGCTGGGGAAATTATTGGATGTTAATATGCAAACACCTCCAGACACTGCACCATCATCACCACAGTCTTTCCTAAAACTTTTAAACCCACGCATGGTAAAGCTATTGCTAGACTTCAGGAAAGTTTCCTGAAGTGCTATACATGCGGGGTTATAAGCAGATATAATAGACTTGATGTCATCTAAGTGTGAACGCAAACCATGGCAGTTCCAACATATAAAGGAAGTTATTTTTTAAACAGAAGAGCTCCTCCTCCGGAGCCGGAAGGCATGTCCTCCATTGATTCCTCGAATGAAAAATCATCATCCGAGGGATGAAGTTTGACAGCGTCCGATTCCAGAGTTAACAAAACTTTACGGGTGGATAAGGAGGATTTTGTAAGACCCTCCTTTGCAGATTTTAATTTAGAGGCCTTAAAGCCTCTTGTTTTTGTACTTGGAGTTCTTCGAACAGTAGGAGGTGACGATCTTAGCTTTTGAGATTTTAATTGGGGCAATCCTATAGAAGAAAGTGGCAGAGTATCCGTTTGTGTACTCATACATTTGGTGACCTTTTTGGCTACGGCCGCATAACTCACTCCAGACTGTGGCGTACGAGAGGTAACTATTTTCCTCGCCTCAGGAAATGAACATTTATTTTTCACTTTAATCGTGGTGATTTCTTTTTCATAACCCCACTGAGGACAACTTCGAGAATAGGAGGGGTGGTCACCATGACAGTTGACACACCTCTCCTTGGCTGTACAGTTCGAGCTATCGTGGCCAACCACCGCGCAGCGAGCGCAGGTGGGTTTGCCTCTGCAAGCATTCCTCGAGTGTCCAAAGCGCTGGCATTGGAAACATCGCAAGGGATTTGGAATATACTGTCGAACAGGTAAATTCATGTATGCAACTTTAATGTTGTCAGGAAGGTCTGGGGTCGCAAAGGTCAGAATGAGATGTTTAGTATCAATAAACTTATCATCTCTTCTGACTCTAATGCGTTCAACGCCACAGACCTTTTGACTTTGCAAATTATCCAGAATTTCATCTGTCGAAGTATTCAACAAATCCCTGGCGGAAATCACTCCACGTGAAAAATTCAAATTTCCATGAGGCAAGACAGTTACTTCCATATTTGCCATCAGTCGCATATTAATAATTGTGTCTGCTTGAGTAGAGTTTGCAACCTCTACTAATAGGTCACCTGATCTTAATTTCCGGATACTCCTCACTTCTCCTACAAAACCCGATATTCCTTTTTGAATGAGAAAGGGGGACACTTTTTCAAATGAACCCTCCTTTCTTTTAATTATAAAATATTTACAATTGCTATCATTCAACAGATGCTCCCGTGGGAGGAAAGACTTATATTTTTCCATGTATATAAAGTTAAAATTTCGGGACCTGACCGCACCACCCACCACCGAGTCCAACAAGGGGATGCAGACCAGCTGCACCAGTGCTAGCCAGGTCCTATACGCTCACAGTACATCCCTGAAGTGGCCTCCACCCTTAACGAGTCACCCAGTAGATGTACCGATCGCTTGATCCATAAAGCCGATTGATGTGCTGAGGACCACAACACACCTCCCGTTTACCTGAAGCAGAGGCCAAAGTAATGTGTTGGTCTCTGGGGGCCTCAATTACCAGGACCCTCCTTTCCAGGGACACGGGTCTCCACGCACGGCAAACACGTGGGTGATTTTGTCCTCAAGAGTAGCTAATAGCAACAGAGCGGCGAAAGCTACTCAAGAGGAGCCCTCAACCTCTAGCGAGGCAACCACACTGAGGGAGAAGAGGAAGAAAAAGCAGAAGAGTAGAGGAGAGAGGAAATTAAAGAAGAGGACAGATCACTAGGGTACCTCGGGATTGTGACACCCGTGTTTACCTAAAGAAGGTAAACCCCCTGAGGGGAACTTCTAGCGTAGGAGGGGTGGTCACCCTTACAGTTGACACACCTCTCCTTTGCAGTACAAGACGAACTGTCATGGCCAACTGCTGCGCAGCGAGCGCAAGTCAGTTTGCCCCTGCAAGCCGCTTTATAGTGACCAAATCTCTGGCACTGGAAACAACGCAAAGGATTTGGAATAAATGGCCTAACGGATAGATGCATATACGCAGCTTTAATATGCTGCGGCAGGTCTGGCGTCGCAAATGTCAGTACGAGATGTTTGGTATTTATAACCTGCCCATCTCGTCTGATAGTGATGCGTTTTACAGCACAGACCTTTTGATCTTGCAAATTTTCAAGAATCTCATCCGTCGGCTCAAGAATCTCATTTTCAAGAATCATCGTCCGTTTTACAATGTAGAATCTGGCTTTTATTATTGACAAGGTTTGCTCCCGTGGGAGAGTAGAAAATATGTTCGTTTCCATAATGAAAATGGAAAATTCGGGACCTGACGGCACCACCCACCACCGAGTCCAACAAGGGGATGCAGACCAGCTGCACCAGTGCTAGCCAGGTCCTATACGCTCACAGTACATCCCTGAAGTGGCCTCCACCCTTAACGAGTCACCCAGTAGATGTACCGATCGCTTGATCCATAAAGCCGATTGATGTGCTGAGGACCACAACACACCTCCCGTTTACCTGAAGCAGAGGCCAAAGTAATGTGTTGGTCTCTGGAGGCCTCAATTACCAGGATCCTCCTTTCCAGGGACACGGGTCTCCACGCACGGCAAACACGTGGTTGATTTAGTCCTCAAGAGTAGCTAATAGCAACAGAGCGGCGAAAGCTACTCAAGGGGAGCCCTCAACCTCTTACGAGGCAACCACACTGAGGGAGAAGAGGAAGAAAAAGCAGAAGAGTAGAGGAGAGAAGAAAAGAAAGAAGAGGACAGATCACTAGGGTACCTCGGGATTGTGACACCCGTGTTTACCTAAAGAAGGTAAACCCCCTGAGGGGTCTTGGAACAGGGAGAACTGTTTTTGTTCCATGCGTTGCAGTTATTATTTGTGCTTGTTTTCGAGTAGTTCGTAACTTTTTATTCTTTCTCTTTCATTTTCGTTAGAGTGTGTTATAAAAGCTTTTTATTTTTTGTCCAGTATGTCTGATAGTGATGATTATGAACTGGATTACTATTTTCCTTCTTCATCAGGATCAGAAACGTTGGAATATGACATTACATCCGATGAAGAAGATTCCGATTGCGACTATTTGCAAGATGCCCGACGTTGGACACGATTAGATATAAAAAATTTACCTGTGCCACCTCCACGCTTTCCATTTTCAGGACAACCAGGAATACAGAAAAATATAACTGATTTTTCAAACCCACTTCTCTTTTTTGAATTATTTTTTGATGAGGAGCTGGTACTGCATACTGTTACTGAAACTAATCGTTTTGCAGACCAATATATCGAGAAACATCCTACTAAAGAGAAATCAAGAACAAAGTTGAGGCATCCAACAGATCCAGGGGAAATATATGTTTTTTTAGCTATAATGATTTTACAAGGAATAACAGTAAAACCAGAAATTGCTCTTTACTGGTCTAAAAATAACCTGATCGAAACGTCAATTTTTGGAAAACTCAGGAGTCGAAATCGTTTCCAGCTCATCACGAAGTTTTTGCACTTTTCTGATAATGATAATTTTGACGAAAATTCACATCCGAATCCGAAACTTAGAAAAATATGGCCCGTTTTTTCTGACCTGATGAAAAAATTTTCTACTTGCTATACACCCGAAAGAGATCTAAGCATTGATGAAAGCTTGATGCTCTTCAAAGGCAGACTGTCATGGGTACTGTACATACCATTGAAAAGAGCTCGTTTTGGAGTAAAACTGTTTGTATTTGCTAAAGCAGAGTCAGGATACATTCACAATACATTTGTATATACAGGGAAGAGTACAATCTTTGATAAAAAGTATGAGAACTATGGAATCGCTACAAAATCAGTGATGACTCTTGTTAAACCTTTTCTGGGAAAAGGTTATTGTGTAATTGCGGATAATTTCTATCTCTCGCCAGAATTAGCTGACCTTCTTATCAAAAATATCACTGACGTATATGGAACTCTTCGTCCTAATCGACGTGATTTGCCGGAAAATTTCAATAAACTTACTTTCAAGAAAGGTGAAATAGCTGCTTTCCAAAGAGGCAAAATTACGGTATTGAAATGGCGTGATAAAAAATATGTATCTCTTCTTAGCTCTATCCATATAGCAAACTGCTCTGAAACTGCAAAAGAAGTTATGAAACCAGCTGTTGTTATAGATTACAACTTGAAGATGGGTGGGGTAGATAGAGCGGATCAGGCACTAGTTCGTTATCCAACAACTCGAAAAAGACAGAAAAAGTATTATATAACAATATTTTGCCATCTGTTAGATATGACTATTTGGAATGCCTTCGTCTTACAGAAAAGACAACTGCCAAACACCGATAATTACAACTTCCGCATGAATTTGGTGGAACGAATAATTGAGAAATACCAAGGTGCTGCACCACGACCCACCAAACGACAAAGGTTACAAAGTGACTGCCCTTTGCGACTTACTGCTAGCAAGGCTTTCTAGAAATCAAGGCTATGACAGCTGAGAATCATGGGATCGTTGACGTCATAATCGGCGGGAACGTCTAAATTTGTGTTGTGTACCACGCTACGCTTCGATGTGTTGGTAAAGCAAAAAAATTTGAGATGTTAATCTAAATTTTTTGCATCTCAATGCAATTATTTAAAAAAAATACTTATTTTAAACTTGAAGTCAACTGAAATAGGTGAGTTAAATACGTGTTTACTTTTTAAGTATTTTATGCATAATACCCATAGTTTAGAGCATAATTTCTGTTACGATGAATATGAATCTAGTTCTAATGTTCTATTTTCTATAATTTTAATCTAGAGAATTTTTCTTTTTCTGGAATATTGCTATATTCTTTTTATTTATATTTAAAAAATGTTACTGATATATGAAATGTGAATTATATAATATTGCATATACTATAATTTAGAATTATAAAGATATTTAACCAAGTTTCACCTCTCAAAATTTTGACGATAGCATTAGTGATATTATGGTTGATTAGTTCTTAATTGATAATTCTTAAATGAATACTTTTAATTGGAAAATGTTTTAAAACATACGTATCTTATAAGAACTTTATAAGAATCTTATAAAAACTTATAACTAACTTTTTATAAATATTTTAGTAATAAATTCTATAAATATTACATTTTTTTAAACAGAAGAAAATCTTTGAATACATAACTTTGAATAAATAACAATATTAAAAAATTATTCTATAATTCAAAAATTAACAAATACATAATATCTTCCTTAATGAATTGAGCCACTTTTCTATATTAGTTAATAAGATTTTTACTTCCTCTTCTTTTTGCAGAAATATGCCAAGGTATTGTTGTGTACCAAATTGTACATCAAACCGTCTTGGTAAAGATTATGTTACCTGTTTCAGATTTCCAAAATCTGAACAGCTAAAAGCTCTTTGGTGAAGAAAAATATCAAGGAATGATTTTCAGTTAACAAATGACAGTGTTGTGTGTTCCAAACATTTTTTGGATAAAGATATTATTCGCCATGACACTATCACCACTGATGATGGGAAAAGTATTAGTTGTCCTCGACATATTCCTAAACTTTCTGAAGGTGCATAACCTTGTGTGTTTCCTGACTCTCCTAAATATATGAGTAAAATTCCTCAAGAACGATTAGTGACTTTAGAACGTCAAGCAAAGATGAAAAAACTTGATGAAGAAGAATTAAATAAATGGATTGAAAAGGATAAAATAACATCTCTGAATACCATTATCAAAGGTTTAAAAGACAAAGAGTGTTCATTTAATTTTACTCTAGGAAATGATATTTTATTGCATAGTTGTGAAAAATGTATAACTTTCATTTTTATCTCATGTCAACCGAATTTAAAAATAAGTAAAAGCTTAAAAATTGATGAAAATTTAAACATGAAGTTTTCAATTAATTAATGATAATAATGAAGCATTTTTTGAAGTTTTAAAAATATCACATGAATTAAAGTACTGGAGTCAACTGGAAAATGTGTTGAATTATATTTCTTCTTATAATGACTGCACAATATGCCCTATAAAAACAAAATTTACTGAATCAATTGAATGCTGGAAGTCCTTTGTTGAAAATGATTGTATGCCTGAAAAAATTGATTCAGCTAAGTTTTTGTTAGAGCAAATGTCTTATTTGAATAAACCTCTACATGGTACACGATATTCAACTGATTTACTAGTTTTTGCATATTGTATTTACATGAAGTCAACCACTGCTTATAATTATTTGTACTCAAGTAACATTATTCGCTTACCAAGTTTACGACATCTTAAAAGACTTTCTGTTAACTTAAAAGTGTAATCAGGAATAACAGATGAAAATTTTAGTTTTTTGCAAGGTAAGTGTAATAGTTTATCAGAAAAAGAAAGAATTGTAAATTTACTTATTGATGAAATATATATAAGACCTCACATATCTTTTAAAGACCAAACATTGTGTGGATTTACTCATAATAAAAAAGCCCTTGCAACTACAGACAAAGCATTTATGATATCATCCCTTTTTTCTAATGTCAAAGAAATTGCTGCTTTAATACCTGTGTATAAATTAACAGCATGTGAACTTCATGAGCAAACTTTAAAAGTTCTTGAAATTTTAGAAAAAGTTGGATTTACTGTTTTAAGTGTAATTTTAGATAATAATCGTGTAAATACAAACATGTTTTCTCTGTTATGTTGCAGTAATGAAATCAATGTTTGTATTCCAAATCCTTTTAATTGCTCTAAAAAGCTATTTTTATTATTTGATTCAGTACATCTCATTAAATCAAAAAGAATCTGATCAAGCATTTATTATTCTGCTTCAACTGGAATATTTAGTTTCGAAGCAGAAAAAACAACAAACAAAACAGCTGATTTTGCTTCTGCATCATTTTCTTTGTTGAAAAACATTCATGTTAAAGAAATGAATTCATTTTTAAAAGTGGCTCCTAAATTAAATTTAAAAGCATTAAATCCAAACAGTTTTGAAAAACAAAAAGTTACATTAGCATTAAAAGTTTTTGATCGATCAAATGTTGCTGCCTTAAAATTATTATCTGAAGAAAAACACTGTATGGATAAAGAGCTATGTAAACAAACAGCAAATTTTATTGAAAAAAATAATCTCTTGGTGGGAAATAATGAATGTAAAAAGCCCTAATAAAGGTAAGCATTTACGTTTGAATTTCTGTGAACCTATATAACTTTACATAATCAAAGCAGTGTCGAATTTCTACAGAATTTTGTGTTATGGGTAAAAGCATGGGAAAATATGAAACAAAAAAATAATCGTGGAGAGTTATCTCAAGAGACTTTTTTTTTGCTCTTTGCCATACTTCATGTATGATATCAATTATTATGTACCTATTAACTGAATTGAATGTAAATTATATACTATGGGCAATTTTTAAACTGATAATCTTGAAGCTGGATTATGTCAATATCGACAAATGTCTGGTTCGAATTATTATATATCATTGCAGGAAATTTTAGAAGCTGAAAAAAAATTAAGAGTAAAAAATTTATTACATGTTAAATCTAAAATACATGGCAGTTTCAGCATTTCAGATTTGATTGATTCTCACTCCTTTGAAAGTGACATAACTGGGGATATAAATGTTGATACATTTTTAACTGTTTTTGATAACTTACCCTTTGAAAACTTAAACAAAAATGATTTAAAAGTTCTAACATATATTGCAGGATATTGTGTTCTTAAATTAAAATTCTCATGTAATGCATGTATTCCCTCTTATGTAACTTCAAAAAATTTAGAACTTGATGTTAAATCTCATGAGAATTTTCAATATTTATATATGTTTAGAGGAGGTTTGAAAATCCCTTCCTTACATACCTCGGGATTGTGACACCCGTGTTTACCTAAAGCAGGTAAACCACCTGAGGTTGGTTGGTTGGTTGGGTTTTATGGCGCAAGGTCCAAATAAGGACAAGCTACGCCAGAATTTTTTTTTGTATAACATTTATTTATTAATTTTTTTTTAACCAATCAACTTTTAAAATTCTTTTAAAAATATAAGAAATATTTATAAGATTATTAACATAAAAAAATATACACCCAACATATAAATGATTAAAAATTATATCTAAAACATATAAGATAAAAAAAAAACTAAGCTAAATCTGTAAAATGTTATAAGTATTTAATTAAAAATCTTTAATTTAAAATTAAATAAAATCTATAAAACCAATGCTTTTTAAAAAAGCAAAAATATTTTGATGCGGTGGTTTGCCCAGCAAATCCCGCATCGTTAAAAGATCAGTCTTAAAATATTTAAAACGATGTTGGTTAAAATCAGAACATGAAATTAAAATATGAAACACAGTGTATGGTTCATCACACGTTTCACACCAAGGTTTTAATTCATTTAAGAATAAATGCTTATGAGTGAAACGTGTGTGTCCAATACGAAGGCGAGTTAATTTAACATCCGCACTCCGTAAAGGTAAAACTGGAAATGAAATGAGAGATGAAGTTATGGTATACAATTTGTTGCTGACTCGCATTCTCCATGATTCCTGCCAAAGTTAATGGACAAAACTTTTCACACCTTTTCTCGCATCACAAAGTGAAACGGAAGGCTGAAGTGGAATAGATGCAGACTTTGCCGCTGCATCAGCCTTTTCGTTACCATCAAGACCTACATGTCCTGGGATCCAACAAAAAACAATATCATCAAGATCAATGATGTCATCAAGATGTGATCGCAAACCATTGCAGTTCGAAGAAATAAAGGAAGTTATTTTTGATATTGAAAAGCTCCATTACTGCAGCTGAAAGGTGGATTTTCTGTCATATTCTCGAACGATCCATCATCGTCTGAGGGAAATAGAGAAACCGCGTCAGTCTCCAGGAAAGAGAAAGCATTATGGGTGGAAACTGAAGATGATTTTGCTTTTCTTTAATTTTAAAACTTTCTCCGCTTTTGATTTGGCAAAAGCAGCTTTTTTTTTTGAAAATGTTAGAGTTTTTTTTAACTTTGGCTTTTCAGATGTTTAGGGTAATCTTACTGGGGAAACAGAAAACGTTTCAGTTTGTGTGCTGCTCGATTTGGTGATTTTTCTGGCTGCAGTGGCATAACTAACTCCTGATTGAGGAGTGTGAGAAATGACTAATCGTTTCGCCTCAGGATATGAGTATTTATGGTTAACCTTAACCGTGGCTATCTCCTTTTCCAGCAAATATTACAGGCGGCTAGATCCTGCACCCTTGCAAATACGCATTCGTTCTCTGATTGGTCACATTATTTGTTACTAGTGCTGTCATCTATCGGTTATTCAGAAATTTCTAAAGTCATTTTCAAAATTACGGTGCATTCCCGATCACGTTATCTTTCATTAAAATGGGTGTTCATAAATGTGGTAAGTGCAATAAAGTATTTCATCAAAAAAGATATTTGAGTAAACATAACGTCAGAATTCATCAAAAAAATTTAACGGCTTCAAAAACTAAAAAAATATTTAAGAGCAATAAATGTGATAATCTATTTGATTCTTACAGTAACGAAAAGGAACACTGTAAAATTCATTTTACCATTCACAATGGTGAAGAAAATTGTGTTGAAAGATAAAGATTGTTAAGATATAGCCATAAATTCGAAGATCAAGATAAATATGAAGAAAAGACTTTTGAATCACACGAAGGTATGTAATATTAATGTATTAAATCTTGCTATTTTACAGCCATTACTCATATGGCTGTCAAATCACTGAATAAATTATATTTTAAAATATAATTATTTAAATAAATGCTTGTTAACTTATACTCGAAATATATATTAAATACATAACATAGAAAAACAGCAAATCATGATTAATTTTTGTAATATATAGAAGAAATATTAGTTTCCTGTGAAATCTATTTTATTATGTTAATGTATAATATTTTTTATGTACATATATTTCAGATTTTAGTAAATGGCTTGCTTTTGAAGAAGAGCAAACAAAGTCTAATTTTGTTCTGGCTCGAGGAGTGAAAAAATTTAAATCTCATTCAGTGTACCATTATATGTGTAGCAGAAGTGGGCATTATAACAGCAAGTGCACAGGAGAAAGACAGTTGAAAGACCAAGGAAGTAAGAAAGCTGGCTGTCACTGTACTGCTCAAATTATTTTGAAAGAATTCAAAGATCACTTAGTTATGAAATATTTCAAAATACACTATAAGCATGATTTTTTGTTGAGTCATCTGTCTGTGTCTAAAGAAGTGAAACAAAAAATAGCTGGTTAAGTCTTATAACAATATATATATATATATATATATATATATATATATATATATATATATATATATATATATATATGAAGTCATTTAAAGCTGAATAATTGTGAAAAAACAAATAATACTTGATGCTTTATATTATATTCTAAATTGAAAATTGACTATTTCAATTGACAGTATTTTCTAAATAAATTTATCTTTGATTTGTAGTTATTAATATATAGTAACTTAACATAATTGAAGCTTAACAGTTCTAAGACATTTACTCAAGTACACCATTTTATTTAGTTCACCATTTTACTCAAGTTCATCAAATTATTAAATTCAAAATGTATCTATCAAATATGTATAAAAGGATTCAACCATCTCCATTTTAAGCATTTTAATATAAATTTTTGTGTATATTAAAATGCTTAAAATGGAAATGTGATATTTTTAAGTTATAAATTTTTTTCCAATTTTGAAATTCGAAGTAATTATTTAAAAAAAAATTATCAGTGTAACATATTTTCTTCAAAAATATTGCATATATTTTGATGTAAAGATAATTGTTTATTAAATTTGCTGTGTGAAAACTGTAATTATCTAAAAAAAAATTTTTTTCTACGGAAATTATTATTAGGTGTCAATGAAAACCGAATTCTTAGAGATGTTAGAGGTGATTTAGGGGTGAATGGTATTGAAGAAAGGCACCATATTTTAACACGCAAGGATATAACCAATATAAAAAATAGTATTGGTTCTACGACTTTATTTTTTACTCCATTTTCCTGTGATGAAATTGTGGGTTAAAAATATGAAAGAAATTGGAGGTCTAAATTTTAGATTTTAAGGAGCAAAATGTTTCCCATGAACATTTAATGGATAAGGATTTTTTCTAGCATTTATGATGCCTGTTCAGTTGCAAATGTTTGTAGAATTTGGGAATGATAGAATTTGTATCGACTCCACCCATGGAACAACTGGATATGATTTTGAACTTGTAACTTTGATGATAATTGATGAGTTTGAGGAAGGTTTTCCCATAACCTTTTGTTTAACTTCAACAGTTAGTTTTAGTACAATGACTCACTTTTTTAAAAAAATTAAACATGTGGTGCCTGTAGAAATAAAGGCTAAAGTTTTTATGAGCGATGATGCTCCATTTTTTTATAATGCATGGGAAAGTGTCTTTGGGTCTGTTGAAAGGCGTCTTTTATGTGCATAGCATGTTAATAGAGCATGGCAAAGTCATTTAAATTCAATACCTATTGACAAAAGAAAAACCATTTATAAAATTTTAAAAGCTATTACTTATGAATTAGATGAAGATATATTTACTAATTTACTGCAACAATTTTTAATAAAATTAAAAAATGATGCTGACACAGAAAAATTTTATGAATATTTTTTGAAGTACTATAATAACAGAACACATATGTGGGCATATTGTTATAGAAAAGGAGCTAAATTGAACAAAAATATGCACTTAGAACATTTCCATAAGGAAATAAAACATATTTATTTGGATGGAAAAAAAAGCAAAAGGGTTGACAAGTGCTGTGAAAGCTTAAAAAATTACATACTTGATAAGAAATTTGACAGGCTTATTAAACAACATAAGGGAAAAATCACTAAAAAACATACAAGCTCATATCAACGCCATAAAAAAGGGGAGAAAATTACTTCAGATTTTTTGCAGATAGCAAATGATAAATGGTTTGTGAAATCAACTTCGTTTCCTAGCAAATCATATGAAGTTAAGCAATTGCATAGCTGTTCTTCAGTTTCATGTAATATACTTTGTAGAGAATGTATATGCTGTATATCAGCTTATGAATGCACATGTCATGATTATGCAATTCTAAACAACATGTGTAAACACATTCATGCTGTCAATTTGCTTTGCAAGAAAAAAGAAACATACAATGGTCCTCTTAAAGTGATTCCATCACAATCATCTCCAATATTAAAGGATGCAAACAATTCAAATGATAAAATAAGTAATTTTGCCCCTAATAAAGAAAGTATTTTAAATAAAATCAATAAATTATACATGAAAACCCAAATGAAATCTTCAATTGATGGGTTAGTAGCACAACAAATTTACGATACCCTTCATTCTTTAGAACATTTACTTGATAGTGATATCACCAATAGTGTCACATTCAATGCTTCTAAAGAGCCTTCTAATAAGAAAATTATTCCCCAAAAAGATTTTTTCTACAAAGAAACAAAAGGTTAAAAAACAAATGCTAAATAAACCATCCAGGGAAGAACAATTAAATGCTGCTAGCTCACTTTTAAATGAACCTTTTATCAGTATCAGCTGTAACAATGATCATAGTTACACTTAGGTTGGTTGGTTGGTTGGGTTTAATGGCGCAAGGTCCAAAAACGGACATGCTGCGCCAAGAATTAAGTTTAAAAGTAGATATTTAGTAGATATTTTTTTTTATTAATTTATTTTAAAAACCCAAGCAACATTAAAATTTTAAAAATCAAAAATTAGTGTATAAATATATTAAAATCAAATTACACATAAAAGCAAAATCAAAATATATATACTTTTAAAATTTAAAAAAAATAAATTAAATATAATGTATAAAACCTATTGCCCTCAAAAAGGCAAATAGGTTCCTGTGGGGTGGTTCCCCAAGCAAATTAAATAAGGTTAAAATATCACAATTAAAAAAGTGTAAACGATATTGGTTAAAATATTTGCATGAAATTAAAATATGATAAACAGTGAATGGTTCATCACACGTTTCACACCATGGATTTAATTCGTTTAGAAACAAATGTCTATGTGTGAAACGTGTGTGTCCGATACGAAGGCGGGTTAATCTTACATCAGCACTTCGTATCGGTAAAACTTTTAATGAGGTGATGAATGGAAATATGGCACGCAATTTGTTATTAACCTGCATGTTCCAAGACTCCTGCCAAAGATCTTGAGTAAATTGTTTTACACACCTTCTCACATCAAACAAAGGAATGGATGGAAGAGATGGGCCAGATGCAGATTTAGCAGCTGCATCAGCCCTCTCATTGCCATCGAGACCTACATGACTTGGGATCCAGCAGAAAATTATTTCATATCCCTTGCCAGCAAGGGAATCTAATGCTCGGAAAATTCTAGACACAGCAGGATGACAATCAAAACTACTGTTCCGCAAAGCTTCCAACACACTCAAACTGTCAGTGTACACACAGTATTTATAGGTATCACTTGTATTCATCTGCTGAAGAGCTTGATATAATGCAGTTGCTTCAGCAGAGAAGATGGAACAGGATGGATGGAGGCTGTAGCTAAGAGTTTTGTTTTCAAAAACTACAGCACATCCAACATGTCCTGCAGATTTTGATCCATCTGTGAAAACTGGTGTGTACGTGAAGTACTGACAGCGATGTGAGGCATATAGCTGCTGGAAAACAGTAGCTGCTGTATCTGATTTTCTAAAACGAGCAAAAGGATTGATGATTTTAATCTGTGGATCATACCAAGGTGGATGAGAAAAATACTCCGTTTTGTCAAAACGGACACCATATAGGTCAGAAAGTATTAGATTAGATTTTGTTCGTGTGAGAAAAGGTGGAATGCTGTATGCACGAGCGTCATACAGCCTCATTAGAGCAGGTGTAGTAGTCATGGAACGTAATGGATGATGAGGGTCAGACATGATTTTTGCATAATAACTGAGAGACAGCTGCATTCGTCTCAGGTCTAAAGGCAGTTGATGACATATTGCATATAGACTCTGGACGGGTGATGTGCGGAATGCGCCTGAACATATTCTCAAAGCAGAGTGATGTATTGTATCCAATCTGCGTAAAACGGAAGACCTAGCAGATCCATACACAGAACACCCATAGTCAATACGAGATAAAATTAATGACTGGTAGGCACGAAGTAGTGCCGTGCGATCAGCACCCCAAGATGTATTAGACAGCACCTTGAGGATATTAAGCGATCGCTCGCACTTCTTCCGCAAATGAAGAACATGCGGAAGAAAATTTAACTTTCGGTCAAATGTTATACCCAAAAATTTTATCTCGTTGACAACAGGGATAGGTGTATTATTTATATAGATAGTAGGATCATTATGTAGGCTGGTCTTCTTGCAGAAATGGACACAATTACTCTTGCTAGGAGACAATGTGTGGCCATTCTCAGCACACCATGCAGCAAGTTTGTTGACAGTTGTTTGTAGTTGTCTCTCAATTAAACGCATGTTAGAACCCTCACATGATATTTGCAGGTCATCAACATAAAGTGTGCCATAAACAGGAGGTGAAATTTGATGAAGAATGCAACTGATGTATAGGTTAAAAAGTGTGACACTTAAAATAGAGCCTTGGGGTACACCCTCGGCTTGCATAAAAGTATTGGACATAACCGAACCAATACGAACTTTAAAACCACGGGAGCACAAAAAATTTTCTATAAATATTGGCAAATTACCCCTAAAGCCAAAATCATACATCCTACGGAGAATTCCATAACGCCACGTACGGTCATATGCCTTCTCTATGTCGACGAAAATGGAAACGAGATGATTCCTCCGCACAAATGCATTGCGGATCTGCGTTTCCAGGTATGTAATATTATCAAGAGTGGACCTTCCTTTACGGAAGCCACTCTGATTGATATGGATACATTTATTTGTTTCTAAGATATAGATGAGACGGGCGTTGGCCATACGTTCGAGAGTCTTACATAAGCAACTCGTCAGAGCAATTGGTCGATAACTTGAAGGAGCAGAAGGATCCTTATTAGACTTAAGGATTGGAATCACTATTGCTTCGCTCCAAAGTGATGGAAATTGGTGTTCAGTCCAGATCCTATTAAACAATAACAGCAAGTTCAACAGGGAATCTGGACTTAAATGGCGAAGCATTTGATAGCTGATTCCATCTGGTCCTGGGCTAGTATCATGGGCGTGCTGTAATGCTCTCTTCAATTCCAACATCCGGAATTCACAGTTGTAAGGCAAAGCTTGTCCATGGTTGAAACGAATTGGTGTTCGCTCAGCACGACTCTTTGTCCTTAAGAACGAAGGACTATAAGAGTCGTTGCTCGAGACGCTAGCAAAGGTTTCACCAAGGACATTAGCGATGTCCTTAGGAGAAGAGTGTACAGCAGCCCCGCACTTAAGAATAGGAATAGAAAATTCCCTATACATTCCATTGGCTGCTTTCACTCTTCTCCACAACTGTTTACTGGATGTGGAAGAAGTTATTGATGATACATAGCGGGACCAAGATTCCTTCTGACTTCGACGACGAGCTCTGCGAGCTAATGCTTTTGCTCTCTTATAGGCGATAAGATTCTCCGTTGTGGGGTACCTTCTGAATAGCCCCCATAACTTCCTCTGTTTCTTATAGGTGTTTTGACATTCATCATTCCACCAAGGTTTGCAACGCCGGTGTGGTATAGAGGAACACTTAGGTATTGATGCATCAGCTGCATTTATAATTGTTTCAGTGACTTTAGATACGGCATTATCAATATCATCGATCATAACCATTTCATTATCAACAACTGCCAATTGTGTAAATAACGTCCAATCTGCCCGACTGTACTCGTAAGTAGGTAAGCGTTGTCTTACACTACTACCTCCAGTCTGGGAGATGACGAGAGGAAAATGATCGCTATTATGCAGATCATTTCCTACATTTAAATTTAACAAGGGCAGAAGAGATGGAGAACAGATGGCTAGATCGAGAGAATGAAACGTTCTTGTGGGTACATGGAAATATGTCTTCTCGTCGGTATTAAGCAGACAGAGACTATTATCTGAAATAAACCGCTCTATCTGCCGACCGCGAGAATTAGTATTATCATTTCCCCACAAAGAACTATGGCCGTTAAAGTCACCTAACAACAGAAATGGTGTTGGCAGCTGATCTAGTAATGCATCGAGTTCCTCTTGGCGGATGACATCGTGTGGTGGCAAATACAAACTACAGACTGTTAATAAGCATGATGTGTGAATTCGCACAGCTACAGCCTGTAGTGCAGTATTTAAATGCTGGGCAGTGCTGCGATAGTTGTTAGATGTTAAAATGCAAACACCTCCAGACACTGCACCATCGTCACCACAGTCTTTTCTAAAGCTTTTAAACCCACGCATGGAAAAGTTATTGCTGGACTTCAGGAATGTTTCCTGAAGTGCAACACATGCGGGGTTGTAAACTGAAATTATAGACTTGATGTCATCATGATGAGAGCGCAAACCATGGCAGTTCCAAGAAACAAAGGAAGTTATTGTTGAATTTGAAAAGCTCCTTTCCCGGAGCTGGAAGGCATGTCATCTGACATCTCCTCGAGTGACAGATCTTCGTCCGAGGGATGTAGATATACGGCGTCAGCCTCCAGGTTTAAGGCTTTACGGGTGGATATGGAGGGCCTAATAATGCCCTCTTTTGCTGATTTCAGTTTTAAAGCCTTTACGGCTTTAGATTTAGCCATCGGAGCTTTTCTTCGAGTAGTCAATGTGGATGTCGATTTTGGCTTGTGTGCAGGTGTAGGGGGTAATTTAACAATCGGGAGTGAGAGAGCATCTGTTTGTGTACTAGTCGTTCTGGTGACTTTTGCGGCGACAGTTGCATATCTAACTCCAACTTGAGGTGTACGAGCTGTAACAGCACGTCTCGCCTCGGGATATGAACAATTGTTCTTAACTTTAGTGGTTGTGATCTCCTTCTCCAGTACCCAGATAGGACAACTTCTAGCGTAGGAGGGGTGGTCACCTTTACAGTTGACACACCTCTCCTTTGCAGTACAGGACGAACTGTCGTGGCCAACTGCTGCGCAGCGAGCGCAAGTCAGTTTGCCTCTGCATGCCGTTTTAGAGTGACCAAATCTCTGGCACTGGAAACTACGCAAAGGATTTGGAATAAATGGCCTAATGGAGAGATGCATATACGCAGCATTAATATGCTGCGGTAGGTCTGGCGTCGCAAATGTCAGGATCAGATGTTTAGTGTTAATAACTTTATCATCTCTCCTGACAGTAATGCGTTTTACAGCACAGACCTTTTGCTCTTTAAGATTTTCTAGTATTTCATCCGTAGGCGTGTTAAGCAAATCCTTCGCGGATATCACACCACGAGAAAAGTTAAGGTTTGTGTGAGGTGAGACAGACACCTCAAGAGTAGCCAGCATATTCATATTTTCAATTAAATTTGATTGTGTTTTTGATGCAACTTCTACCATTAAGTCGCCAGAACGTAATTTTCTGATGCTCTTCACATCACCGATTGTGCCTTTAATAGCTTTTTGAATGAGGAAAGGGGATACTGTATCAAAAGTACCCTCTTTCCGTTTGATTACATAAAATTGTGCATTCAAAATAGACAATGTGTGCTCCCGTGGGAGAATAGAAATATTTGATTCCATATCTAAAATGGAAAATTCGGGACCTGACGGCACCACCCACCACCGAGTCCAACAAGGGGATGCAGACCAGCTGCACCAGTGCTAGCCAGGTCCTATACGCTCACAGTACATCCCTGAAGTGGCCTCCACCCTTAACGAGTCACCCAGTAGATGTACCGATCGCTTGATCCATAAAGCCGATTGATGTGCTGAGGACCACAACACACCTCCCGTTTACCTGAAGCAGAGGCCAAAGTAATGTGTTGGTCTCTGGGGGCCTCAATTACCAGGACCCTCTTTTCCAGGGACACGGGTCTCCACGCACGGCAAACACGTGGGTGATTTAGTCACCAAGAGTAGCTAATAGCAACAGAGCGGCGAAAGCTACTCAAGGGGAGCCCTCAACCTCTTGCGAGGCAACCACACTGAGGGAGAAGAGGAAGAAAAAGCAGAAGAGTAGAGGAGAGGGGAAAAAAAGAAAGAGGACAGATCACTAGGGTACCTCGGGATTGTGACACCCGTGTTTACCTAAAGAAGGTAAACCCCCTGAGGGGTTACACTTAGATGTCAGATATAAATTTTTTTGTTGTGATTTATTGAATCCTATTTTTATTATTACAAATCGCTTATTGTTCCTATTTTTATTATTACAAATTGCTCTTTTAATAAAGTTAGTTATATGTGATTGAATGAATTTTGACAAAAATTATTTTATGTAAATGATTCAAAATTTTAACATCACAAAGTAAATTAACATTATTATGTGAATAATTAATTACCAATATATTCTCATGTATTAAACCTTTACATTAATATAAATTTTATTGAACTCAAATTAACTATACAAATTTTTGGTAAACTAAAATATTTTTATATTTAACATAACAATTAAATAAATGACATTTTAAAATAATTTATATTACAAATAATATTTTATACAAAATATTAATGAATTTAATTATATTTTTTCGAAATAATAAAAATATTCTTCTGAAACAGTATGTTTATATTAGTTAATAAACATACTTAATGAATTTGTAATAAATATGTAAATAAATATATAAGAAAATCATGTGGCTGAAATAATTTATACTTTTAAAATATAATTTCCGTTTATAGTTTAATTTTTTTCGTATAAATGGCAGCACTAGTAACAAATAATGTGAACAACCAATCAGAGAACGAACGCGTATTTGCAAGGGTGCAGGATCTAGCCGCCTGTCAAATACTGAGGGCAACTTCGAGAATAGGAGGGATGGTTACCTTGACAGTTGACACACCTCTCCTTCGCTGTGCAGTTGGAACTATCATGGTCTACCACCGCGCAGCGTGCGCAGGTGATTTT
Source organism: Latrodectus hesperus (assembly GCA_037975125.1). Classification (NCBI taxonomy): domain Eukaryota; kingdom Metazoa; phylum Arthropoda; class Arachnida; order Araneae; family Theridiidae; genus Latrodectus; species Latrodectus hesperus. The sequence goes on from CM075852.1 coordinate 121,780,818, forward strand.
GCCTCTCCAAGCGTTTCTCGAGTGTCCAAAGCGCTGACATTGGAAACATCGCAAGAGATTTTGAATATATGGCCTGACGGATAAGTTCATGTATGCAGCTTTTACATACTGCGGAAGGTCTGGCGTCGCAAAAGTCAGAACTAAGTGCTTAGTATCAATTACTTTGCCATCCCGTCTGACTGTAATGTGTCTAACGCTACAGTCCTTCTGATTCTGTGAATTCTCCAGAATCTCCTCCGTCGGCGAGTATAATAAATCCCTTGCTGAGATTACTCCACATGAAAAGTTAAAGTTGCTGTGAGGTGAAACAGTCACTTCGAAATTTGCCAAGGTTTTCATGCTAGCCAGATGGTTGGTTGGTTGGTTGGTTGGTTGGTTGGTTTATGGAACAAGGTCCAAAAACGGACATACTGCGCCAAGAAAAAAGTTTACACGCAGATATTATATTATTTTTTTATTTTATTTATTAAAATTATTTTATTTACTATTGTTTTTTTTTTGAAAACCCAAGCAATATTAAAGCTTTAAAAAACAAAAATCAGTGTATACATATTATATTAAAATCCAATTATAAAATATAAAAAAGAAAAATAAAATATATATACTTTTAAAATTTAAAAATACAAATTAAATATAATGTAAAAAACCTATTGCCCTCAAAAAGGCAAATAGGTTCCTGTGGGGTTGTTCCCCAAGCAAATCAGATAATGTTAAAATATCACAATTAAAAAAGAGTAAACGATATTGGTTAAAATATGAGCATGAAATTAAAATATGACTAACTGTGAATGGTTCATCACACGTTTCACACCAAGGATTTAATTCATTTAGAAACAAATGTCTATGTGTGAAACGTGTGTGTCCGATACGAAGGCGGGTTAGTCTTACATCAGCACTTCGTATCGGTAAAACTGTTAATGAGGTGATGTATGGAAATATGGCACGCAATTTATTATTGACCTGCATGTTCCATAACTCCTGCCAAAGAGAATGTATTAATTTTTTGATATTTCTTCTCACGTCAGACAAAGGAACTGATGGAAGACACGGGCCAGATGCAGATTTAGCAGCTGCATCAGCCCTTTCATTACCATCGAGACCTACATGACTTGGGATCCAGCAGAAAATAATGTCATATCCCTTGCCAGCAAGGGAATCTAATGCTCGGAAAATTCTAGACACAACAGGATGGCAGTCAAAACTACTGTTCCGCAAAGCTTCCAACACACTCAAACTGTCAGTGTACACACAGTATTTATAAATTTCACATGTGTTAATCTGCTGAAGAGCTTGATAAATAGCAGTTGCTTCAGCAGAGAAGATGGAGCAGGACGAATGGAGGCTGTAGCTAAAAGTTTTGTTTTCAGTAACTACAGCACATCCAACATGTCCTGCAGATTTTGATCCATCTGTGAAAACTGGTGTGTAGGTGGCGTACTGACAGCGATGTGAGGCATATAGCTGCTGGAAAACAGTAGTTGTTGTGTCTGATTTTCTATAACGAGCAAAAGCATTGATGATTTTAATCTGTGGATCATACCAAGGTGGGTGTAGAAGAAGATCCGTTTTGTCAAAACGGACATCACATAGGTCTGAATATAATAAGTTGGACTTTGTCCGAGTGAGAAAAGGTGGAATGCTGTATGAACGTGCGTCATACAGTCTTATTAATGCAGGAGTAGCACTCAAGGAACGTAGTGGATGATGAGGGTCAGACATGATTTTTGCATAATAACCGAGAGACAGCTGCATTCGTCTCAGGTCTAAAGGCAGTTGATGACATATTGCATATAGACTCTGGACGGGTGATGTGCGGAATGCGCCTGAACATATTCTCAAAGCAGAGTGATGTATTGTATCCAATCTGCGTAAAACGGAAGACCTAGCAGATCCATACACAGAACACCCATAGTCAATACGAGATAAAATTAATGACTGGTAGACACGAAGTAGTGCTGTGCGATCAGCACCCCAAGATGTATTAGAAAGCACCTTGAGGATATTAAGCGATCGCTCGCACTTCTTCCGCAAATGAAGAACATGCGGAAGAAAATTTAACTTTCGGTCAAATGTTATACCCAAAAATTTTATCTCGTTGACAACAGGAATAGGTGTATTGTTTATATATATTGTAGGATCATTATGTAGGCTAGTCTTCCTGCAGAAATGGACACATTTACTCTTGCCAGGAGACAGCGTGTGGCCATTCTCAGCACACCATGCAGCAAGTTTATTAACTGATGTTTGTAGTTGTCTCTCAATTAAACGCATGTCTGAACCCTCACATGATATTTGCAGGTCATCAACATAAAGCGTGCCATAAACAGGAGGTGAAATTTGATGAAGAATGCAACTGATGTAAAGGTTAAAAAGTGTGACACTTAAAATAGAGCCTTGGGGTACACCCTCGGCTTGAATAAAAGTATTGGACATAACAGAACCAATACGAACTTTAAAACCACGGGAGCATAAAAAATTTTCAATAAATATTGGCAAATTACCCCTAAAGCCAAAGTCATACATCCTACGGAGAATTCCATAACGCCACGTACGGTCATAAGCCTTCTCTATGTCGAAGAAAATGGAAACGAGATGATTCCTCCGCACAAAGGCATTGCGGATCTGCGTTTCCAGATAAGTAATATTATCAAGAGTGGATCTTCCTTTACGGAAGCCACTCTGATTGATATGGATAAAGTTATTTGTTTCTAAGACATAGATGAGACGGGCGTTGACCATACGTTCGAGAGTCTTACATAAGCAACTCGTCAGAGCAATTGGTCGATAACTTGAAGGAGCAGAAGGATCCTTATTAGCCTTAAGGATTGGAATCACTATGGCTTCGCTCCAAAGTGATGGAAATTGGTTTTCAGTCCAGATCCTATTAAACAATAACAGCAAGTTCAACAGGGAATCTGGACTTAAATGGCGAAGCATTAAATAGCTGATTCCATCTGGTCCTGGGCTAGTATCATGGGCCTGCTGTAATGCTCTCTTCAATTCCAACATCCGAAATTCACAGTTGTAAGGCAAAGCTTGTCGATGGTTGAAACGAATTGGTGTTCGCTCAGCACGACTCTTTGTCCTTAAGAACGAAGGACTATAAGAGTCGTTGCTTGAGACGCTAGCAAAGGTTTCACCAAGGACGTTAGCGATGTCCTTAGGAGAAGAGTATATAGCAGCTCCGGATTTCAAAATAGGAATTGAAAATTCTCCATATATTCCATTGGCTGCTTTCACTCTTCTCCACAACTGTTTACTGGATGTGGAAGAAGTTATTGATGATACATAGCGGGACCAAGATTCCTTCTGACTTCGACGACGAGCTCTGCGAGCTAATGCTTTTGCTCTCTTATAGGCGATAAGATTCTCCGTTGTGGGGTATCTTCTGAAGAGTCCCCAAAACTTCCTCTGTTTCTTATAGGTGTTTTGACATTCATTATTCCACCAAGGTTTGCAACGCCTGTGTGGTATAGAGGAACACTTTGGTATTGATGCATCAGCTGCATTTATAATTGTTTCAGTGACTTTAGATACGGCATTATCAATATCATCGATCATAACCATTTCATTATCAACAACTGCCAATTGTGTAAATAACGTCCAATCTGCCCGACTGTACACGTAAGTAGGTAAGCGTTGTCTTACACTACTACCTCCAGTCTGGGAGATGACGAGAGGAAAATGATCGCTGTTATGCAGATCATTTCCTACATTTAAATTTAACAATGGCAGAAGAGATGGAGAACAGATGGCCAGATCGAGAGAATGAAACGTTCTTGTGGGTACATGGAAATAAGTCTTCTCGGCGGTATTAAGCAGACAGAGACTATTATCTGAAATAAACCGCTCTATCTGCCCACCGCGAGAATTTGTATCATCACTTCCCCACAAAGAACTATGGCCGTTAAAGTCACCTAACAACAGAAATGGTGTTGGCAGCTGATCTATTAATGCATCGAGTTCCTCTTGGCGGATGACATCGTGTGGTGGCAAATACAAACTACAGACTGTCAACAAGCATGATGTGTGAATTCGCACAGCTACAGCCTGTAGTGTAGTATTTAAATGTTGGGCAGTGCTGGGATAGTTGTTGGATGTTAATATGCAAACACCTCCAGACACTGCACCATCGTCACCACAGTCTTTTCTAAAGCTTTTAAACCCACGCATGGAAAATTTATTGCTGGACTTCAGGAAAGTTTCCTGAAGTGCAACACATGCGGGGTTGTAGGCTGAAATTATAGACTTGATGTCATCATGATGAGAACGCAAACCATGGCAGTTCCAAGAAACAAAGGAAGTTATTGTTGAGTTTGAAAAGCTCCTTTCCCGGAGCTGGAAGGCATGTCATCTGACATCTCCTCGAGTGATAGGTCTTCGTCCGAGGGATGCAGATATACGGCGTCAGCCTCCAGGTTTAAGGCTTTACGGGTGGATATGGAGGGCCTAACAATGCCCTCTTTTGCTGATTTTAGTTTTAAAGCCTTTACGGCTTTAGATTTAGCAATCGGAGCTTTTCTACGAATAGTCGATGTGGATGTTGACTTTGGCTTTTGTACAGATGTAGGGGGTAATTTAACAATCGGGAGTGAGAGAGCATCCGTTTGTGTACTAGTCGATCTGGTGACCTTGGCAGCAACAGTCGCATAGCTGATTCCTACTTGAGGTGTTCGAGCTATAACAGCTCGTCTCGCCTCAGGATATGAACAGTTATTTTTAACTTTCGTGGTTGTGATCTCCTTCTCCAGTATCCAGATAGGACAACTTCTAGCGTAGGAGGGGTGATCACCTTTACAGTTGACACACCTCTCCTTTGCAGTACAGGACGAACTGTCATGGCCAACTGCTGCGCAGCGAGCGCAAGTCAGTTTGCCTCTGCATGCCGCTTTAGAGTGACCAAATCTCTGGCACTGGAAACAACGCAAAGGATTTGGAATAAATGGCCTAACGGAGAGATGCATATACGCAGCATTAATATGCTGCGGTAGGTCTGGCGTCGCAAATGTCAGGATCAGATGTTTGGTGTTAATAACTTTATCATCTCTCCTGACAGTAATGCGTTTTACAGCGCAGACCTTTTGCTCTTTAAGATTTTCTAGTATCTCATCCGTAGGCGTGTTAAGCAAATCCTTCGCGGATATCACACCACGAGAAAAGTTAAGGTTTGTATGAGGCGAGACAGATACCTCAAGGGTAGCTAGCATATTCATGTTTGCAATCAAGTTTCCTTGGGTTTTCGAAGCAACTTCTACCATTAAGTCACCAGAACGTAATTTTCTGATGCTCTTCACATCACCGATTGTGCCTGTAATTGCTTTTTGAATAAGGAAAGGGGATACCGTATCAAAAGTACCCTCTTTCCGTTTGATAACATAAAATTTTGCATTTAATAAGGACAAAGTATGCTCCCGTGGGAGAATAGAAACATTTGATTCCATATCTAAAATGGAAAATTCGGGACCTGACGGCACCACCCACCACCGAGTCCAACAAGGGGATGCAGACCAGCTGCACCAGTGCTAGCCAGGTCCTATACGCTCACAGTACATCCCTGAAGTGGCCTCCACCCTTAACGAGTCACCCAGTAGATGTACCGATCGCTTGATCCATAAAGCCGATTGATGTGCTGAGGACCACAACACACCTCCCGTTTACCTGAAGCAGAGGCCAAAGCAATGTGTTGGTCTCAGGAGGCCTCAATTACCAGGATCCTCCTTTCCAGGGACACGGGTCTCCACGCACGGCAAACACGTGGGTGATTTAGTCCCCAAGAGTAGCTAATAGCAACAGAGCGGCGGAAGCTACTCAAGGGAAGCCCTCGACCTCTTGCGAGGAAACCACACTGAGGGAGAAGAGGAAGAAAAAGCAGAAGAGTAGAGGAGAGAGGAAATTAAAGAAGAGGACAGATCACTAGGGTACCTTGGGATTGTGACACCCGTATTTACCTAAAGAAGGTAAACCCCCTGAGGGGTCATGCTAGCCAGAATGTCTGCTTGTGAGTTTGATGTAGCCTCAATAAGCAGATCACCCGAGCGCATTTTCTGAACTTTTCTGACATCCCCAACTATTCCGGATATTCCTTTTTCATTCAAGAAAGGATGGTTGGTTGGTTGGGTTTAATGGCGCAAGGTCCAAAAACGGACATGCTGCGCCAAGAATTAAGTTAAAAAGTAGATATTTAGTAGATATTTTTTTTTATTAATTTATTTTAAAAACCCAAGCAACATTAAAATTTTAAAAATCAAAAATCAGTGTATAAATATATTAAAATCAAATTACACATAAAAGCAAAATCAAAATATATATACTTTTAAAATTTAAAAAAAAAAAATAAATAAATAAATTAATTAAATATAATGTATAAAACCTATTGCCCTCAAAAAGGCAAATAGGTTCCTGTGGGGTGGTTCCCCAAGCAAATCAAATAAGGTTAAAATATCACAATTAAAAAAGTGTAAACGATATTGGTTAAAATATGAGCATGAAATTAAAATATGATAAACAGTGAATGGTTCATCACACGTTTCACACCATGGATTTAATTCGTTTAAGAACAAATGTCTGTGTGTGAAACGTGTGTGTCCGATACGAAGGCGAGTCAGACGAACATCAGCACTTCGTAACGGTAAGACTGTTAATGTGGTGATATATGGGAATATGGCATGCAATTTATTAGTGACCTGCATGTTCCAAGACTCCTGCCAAAGATCTTGAGTAAATTTTTTAACACACCTTCTCACATCTAACAAAGGAAAGGATGGAAGAGATGGGCCGAGATGCAGATTTAGCAGCTGCATCAGCCCTCTCATTGCCATCGAGACCTACATGACTTGGGATCCAGCAGAAAATAATGTCATATCCCTTGCCAGCAAGGGAATCTAATGCTCGGAAAATTCTAGACACAACAGGATGACAGTCAAAACTACTGTTCCGCAAAGCTTCCAACACACTCAAACTGTCAGTGTACACACAGTGTTTACGAGTTTCACATGTATTCATCTGCTGAAGAGCTTGGTAAATAGCAGTTGCTTCAGCAGAGAAGATGGAGCAGGACGAATGGAGGCTGTAGCTAAGAGTTTTGTTTTCAGTAACTACAGCACATCCAACATGTCCTGCAGATTTTGATCCATCTGTGAAAATTGGTGTGTACGTAGTGTACTGACAGCGATGTGAGGCATATAGCTGCTGGAAAACAGTAGTTGCTGTGTCTGATTTTCTAAAGCAAGCAAAAGGTTTGATGATTTTAATCTGTGGATCAAACCAAGGTGGATGAGACAAATAGTCCGTTTTGTCAAAACGGACTCCATATAGGTCAGATAATGAGAGACTAGCTTTTGTTCGTGTGAGAAAAGGTGGAATGCTGTATGCACGTGCGTCATACAGCCTCATTAGTGCAGGTGTAGTAGTCATGGAACGTAATGGATGATGAGGGTCCGACATGAATTTTGCATAATAATTGAGAGACAGCTGCATTCGTCTCAGGTCTAAAGGCAGTTGTTGGCAGATTGCATATAGACTCTGGACGGGTGATGTGCGGAATGCGCCTGAGCATATTCTCAAAGCAGAGTGATGTATTGTATCCAGTCTGCGTAGAACAGAAGACCTAGCAGATCCATACACAACACATCCATAGTCCATACGAGATAAAATTATTGATTGGTAGACACGAAGTAGTGCCGTGCGATCAGCACCCCAAGATGTATTAGAAAGCACCTTGAGGATATTAAGCGATCGCTCGCACTTCTTCCGCAAATGAAGAACATGCGAAAGAAAATTTAACTTTCGGTCAAATATTATACCTAGAAATTTTATCTCGTTGACAACAGGGATAGGTGTATTATTTATATAGATAGTAGGATCATTATGTAGGCTAGTCTTCTTGCAGAAATGGACACAATTACTCTTGCTAGGAGACAGCGTGTGGCCATTCCCAGCACACCATGCAGCAAGTTTGTTGACAGTTGTTTGTAGTTGTCTCTCAATTAAACGCATGTTAGAACCCTCACATGATATTTGCAGGTCATCAACATATAGCGTGCCATAAACAGGAGGTGAGATTTGATGTAGGATGCAACTGATGTAAAGGTTAAAAAGTGTGACACTTAAAATAGAGCCTTGGGGTACACCCTCGGCTTGAATAAAAGTATTGGAAAAAGCAGTTCCAATACGTACTTTAAAAAAACGGGAGCGTAGAAAATTTTTTAGGAATATCGGAAGATTACCCCTAAAGCCAAAATCATATAATGTACGGAGAATTCCGTATCGCCGTGTACGGTCATATGCCTTCTCGATGTCAAAGAAAATGGAAACCAGATGGTTCCTCCGCACAAAGGCGTTGCGGATTTGGGTTTCCAAGTAAGTAATATTATCAAGAGTGGATCTTCCTTTACGGAAGCCACTCTGATTGATATGAATATTTTTATTTGTTTCTAGGACATATACGAGACGGGCATTGACCATACGTTCGAGAGTCTTACAAAAGCAACTCGTCAGAGCTATTGGTCGGTAGTGTGAAGGAATAGAAGGATCCTTACCAGCCTTAAGGATGGGAATCACTATAGCTTCGCTCCAAAGTGATGGAAATTCGCTTTCAGTCCAGATCCTATTGAACAATAACAATAAGTTCAATAGAGAATCTGGACTTAAATGACGAAGCATTTCATAGCTGATACCATCAGGTCCTGGACTGGTATTATTGGCCTGCTGTAATGCTCTCTTCCATTCCAACATCCGAAACTCACATTTATAAGGCAAAGCTTGTCCATGGTTGAAACGAATTTGTGTTCGCTCAGCACGACTCTTTATCCTTAAGAACGAAGGACTATAAGAGTCGTTGCTTGAAACGCTAGCAAAGGTTTCACCAAGGACGTTAGCGATGTCCTTAGGAGAAGAGTATATAGCAGCCCCGGATTTTAAGATTGAAATGGAGAATTCCTTATATATTCCATTGGCTGCTTTTACTCTTCTCCACAACTGTTTACTGGATGTGGAAGAAGTAATTGAGGATACATAGCGAGACCAGGATTCCTTCTGACTTCGGCGACGAGTTCTGCGAGCTAATGCTTTTGCTCTCTTAAAGGCGATAAGATTCTCCGTTGTGGGGTATCTTCTAAATAACCCCCATAACTTCCTCTGTTTCTTATAGGTTTTTTGACATTCATCATTCCACCAAGGTTTGCAACGCCTGTGTGGTATACGGGAACTCTTAGGTATTGAAGAATCAGCTGCATTAGTAATTGTTTCGGTGACTTTACATACGGCATCATCAATATTTTCGATCATAACCATTTCGTTATCAATATCTGCCAATTGTGTAAAAAACGTCCAATCTGCCCGACTGTACACGTAAGTAGGTAGGCGTTGTCCTACACTACTACCTCCAGTCTGGGAGATGACGAGAGGAAAATGATCGCTATTGTGCAGATCATTTCCCACAATCAAATTCAGCAATGGCAGAAGAGATGGTGAACAAATGGCCAGATCGAGAGAATGAAATGTTCTTGTGGGTACATGGAAATAAGTCTTCTCGTCGGTATTAAGCAGACAGAGACTGTTTTCTGAAATAAACCGCTCTATCTGCCGACCGCGAGAATTAGTATCATCACTTCCCCACAAAGAACTATGGCCGTTAAAGTCACCTAACAGTAGAAATGGTGTTGGCAGCTGATCTATTAGTGCATCGAGTTCCTCTTGGCGGATGACATCATGTGGTGGTAAATACAAACTACAGACTGTTAATAAGCATAAAGTATGAATTCTTACAGCAACAGCCTGTAGATTAGTATTCAATGGATGGGCAGTGCTGGGGAAAGTATTAGATGTTAATATACAAACACCTCCAGACACTGTACCATCGTCACCACAGTCTTTTCTAAAGCTTTTAAACCCACGCATGGATATGTTATTGCTGGACTTCAGGAATGTTTCCTGAAGTGCAACGCATGCGGGGTTGTAGGCTGAAATTATGGACTTGATGTCATCATGATGGGAACGCAAACCATGGCAGTTCCAAGAAACAAAGGAAGTTATTTTTTAATTTGAGAAGCTCCTTTCCCGGAGCTGGAAAGCGTGTCATCTGACATCTCCTCGATCGATAAATCTTCGTCCGAGGGATGTAAAGATACAGCGTCAGCCTCCAGGGACAAGGCTTTACGGGTGGATATGGAGGGTCGGATTGAGCCCTCCTTTGCAGATTTTAATTTATAAGCCTTTGGGACTTTTGTTCTAGCCAAAGGAGCTTTTCTTTTACTAACCGAATTTGAAGATGATTTTGGCTTTAGTGTTGTTGTCTGGGGTAATCTAATCAAGGGAAGTGGAACCAATTCTGTTTGAGTACTTGCTGATCTGGTGACCTTTTTCGTTGCGGTTGCATAGCTTACTCCAGGTTTAGGGCAGCGAGAGGTAACTTGTCGTCTAGCCTCTAGGTATGAACAGTTGGTGGTAACCTTCAGAGTAGTTATTTCCTTTTCCAGTGCCCATATAGGACAACTTCGGGAATAGGAGGGGTGGTCATCATGACAGTTGACACACCTCTCCTTCGCTGTGCAGTTAGAGCTGTCATGGCCAACCACAGCGCAACGTGCGCAGGTTAGTTGGCCTCTGCAAGCGTTCCTCGAGTGTCCAAAACGTTGGCACTGAAAACATCGCAAGGGATTTGGTATGTATGGCCGGACGGGTAAATTCAAATATGCAGCTTTTACGTGCTGCGGAAGGTCTGGCGTCGCAAAAGTCAGAATGAGATGCTTAGTATTCATATACTTTCCATCTCTTCTGACTGTAATGCGTTCTACAGCACAGACCTTCTGTTCTTGCAAATTTTCAAGAATCTCATCCGTCGGCGTATACAGCAAATCTCCTGCGGAAATAACACCTCGAGAAAAGTTCAGGTTACCGTGAGGCGACACAGTTACCTCTAAATTTGCTATTAACTTCAAATTGCTTATAACTCCTGCCTGAGTAGCATTAGCAACCTCAATCATCAAATCACCAGATCGTACTTTTCGTATATTTTTCACTTCCCCTACAGTGGCCGATATTCCTTTTTGAATTAAGAAGGGGAGACACTTTCAAAGCTTCCCTCCTTTCTTTTAACAATAAAGTACTTGCAATTCAGATTTTTCATTTGTTGCTCCCGTGGGAGAAAAGATTTATTTTTGTTTTCCATTTATAAGTTTAAAATTTTCGGGACCTGACGGCACCACCCACCACCGAGTCCAACAAGGGGATGCAGACCAGCTGCACCAGTGCTAGCCAGGTCCTATACGCTCACAGTACATCCCTGAAGTGGCCTCCACCCTTAACGAGTCACCCAGTAGATGTACCGATCGCTTGATCCATAAAGCCGATTGATGTGCTGAGGACCACAACACACCTCCCGTTTACCTGAAGCAGAGGCCAAAGCAATGTGTTGGTCTCAGGAGGCCTCAATTACCAGGATCCTCCTTTCCAGGGACACGGGTCTCCACGCACGGCAAACACGTGGGTGATTTAGTCCTCAAGAGTAGCTAATAGCAACAGAGTGGCGAAAGCTACTCAAGGGAAGCCCTCAACCTCTTGCGAGGCAACCACACTGAGGGAGAAGAGGAAGAAAAAGCAGAAGAGTAGAGGAGAGAGAAAAAAAAGAAAGAGGACAGATCACAAGGGTACCTCGGGATTGTGACACCCGTGTTTACCTAAAGAAGGTAAACCCCCTGAGGGGAAGGCCTACCAAGTATTAATGGTATTTTTATTTTTGTTTATTGCCAAAAATTTGAGTTTCCTGTCTCTGTATGCAGGCTTTCCTGACCACATAATTTGAAATGTATGTTATTTTCATTACGTTTTAACAAATATATTGATAATACTATTTATATATTCTAAGTTTTCATGAGAAATAATTGTGAAAATAAAATTGAATTTTCGAAATTATGAGTTATTTTCAAAATATACGAAATTAGAGCATGTACGTAGACTTTTGAGATTGACTGTACCTCCAGTCTGGGAGATGATAAGAGGAAAATGATCACTATTATGCAGATCACATTTCCTACACTTAAATTTTACAATGGCAGAAGTGAGGGAGAACTATTGGCTAGATCGAGAGAATGAAATGTTCTTGTGGGTATGTGAAAGTAGGTCTTCTCGTCGGTATTACGCAGACAGAGACTATTTTCTGAAATAAACCGCTCTATCTGCCGACCGCGAGGATTAGTATCATCATTTCCCCACAAAGAACTATGGCCGTTAAAGTCACCTAACAGCAGAAATGGTGTTGGCAGCTAATCTTTTAATGCATCAAGTTCCTCTTGGCGGATGACATCGTGTGGTGGCAAATATAAACTACAGACTGTTAACAAGCATACTGTATGGATTCGTATAGCTACAGCCTGTAGTATAGTGTTCAAAGGTTGGGCAGCGCTGGGATAGTTGTTGTATGTTAATATGCAAACACCTCCAGACACTCCACCATCGTCACCACAATCTTTTCTGAAGATTTTAAAACCACGCATGGAAAAGTTATAGCTGGATTTCAGGAATGTTTCCTGAAGTGCAACACATGCGGGGTTGTAGGCTGAAATAATAGACTGATGTTATCATGATGGGAACGCAAACCATGGCAGTTCAAAGAAACATAGGAAGTTATTATTCAGTTTGAAAAACTCTTTTCCTGGAGCAGGGAAGGTATGTCATCTGACATCTCCTCGAGTGATAGATCTTCATCCGAAGGATGTAGATATACGGCGTCAGCCTCCAGGTTTAAGGCTTTACGTGTGGATATGGAGGGCCTAACATTGCCTTCTTTTGCAGATTTTAGTTTTAAGACCTTTAAGTCTTCAGATTTTGCCATTGGAGCTTTTCTACGCGGAATGGTTGTTGAGGTTGATTTTGACCTCTGTACAGATGTAAGGGGTAATTTCACTATTGGAAGTGAAGGAGCATCAGTTTGTGTACTAGCCATTCTGGTGACCTTGGCGGCGACAGAAGCATAGCTAACTCCTGCTTGAGGTGTACCTGCTATAACAGTACGTCTCACCTCATGATATGGATAATTGTTCTTAACTTTAGTAGTTGTGATCTCCTTTTCCAGTATCCAGATAGGACAACTTCTAGCGTAGGAGGGGTGGTTACCATTACAGTTGACACATCTCTCCTTTGCAGTACAAGACGAGCTGTCGTGGCCAACTGTTACGCAGCGAGCGCAAGTCAGTTTGCCCCTGCAAGCCGCTTTGGAGTGACCAAATCTCTGGCACTGGAAACAACGCAAAGGATTTGGAATAAATGGCCAAACGGTTAGATGCATATACGCAGCTTTAATATGCTGCGGTAGCTCTGGCGTCGCAAATGTCAGTACGAGATGTTTAATATTAATAATCTGCCCATCCCGTCTGACAGTGATGCGTTTTACTGCACAGACGTTTTGATCTTTGAGATTTTTTAAGATCACATCAATAGGCGTGTTAAGCAAATCCCTGGCGGATATCACCCCACGAGAAAAGTTAAGGTTCAAATGAGGAGAGACAGGCACCTAAATGTTAGCAAGCATATTCAAGTTGCTTATACCGTTAGCTTGGGCTTCTGATGCAACTTCAACCATTAAATCACCAGAACGCATTTTCCTAATGCTCTTCACTTCGCCGATATTTCCACTGATAGCTTCTTGGATTAGGAAAGGGGATACATTATCGAAGGTACCCTCTTTCCGTTTTACAACAAAAATCTTTGCTTCTAGTAATGACAAAGAGTGCTCCCGTGTGAGAGAAGAAATAACAAATGCTTCCATATTAGAAATGGAAAATTCGGGACCTGACGGCACCACCCACCACCGAGTCCAACAAGGGGATGCAGACCAGCTGCACCAGTTCTTGCCAGGTCCTATACGCTCACAGTACATCCCTGAAGTAGCCTCCACCCTTAAAGAGTCACCCAGTAGATGTACCGATCGCTTGATCCATAAAGCCGAATGATGTGCTGCGGACCACAACACACCTCCCGTTTACCTGAAGCAGAGGCCAAAGTAATGTGTTGGTGTCTGGGGGCCTCAATTACCAGGACCCTCTTTTCCAGGGACACGGGTCTCCACGCACGGCAAACACGTGGGTGATTTAGTCCTCAAGAGTAGCTAATAGCAACAGAGCGGTGAAAGCTACTCAAGGGGAGACCTCAACCTCTTGCGAGGCAACCACAACGAGAGAGAAGAGGAAGAAAAAGCAGAAGAGTAGAGGAGAGAGAAAAAAGAAAGAGGACAGATCACTAGGGTACCTCGGGATTGTGACACCCGTGTTTACCTAAAGAAGGTAAACCCCCTGAGGGGAAGGCCTACCAAGTATTAATGGTATTTTTTTTTTGTTTATTGCCAAAAATTTGAGTTTCCTGTCTCTGTATGCAGACTTTCCTGACCACATAATTTGAAATGTATGTTATTTTCATTACGTTTTAACAAATATATTGATAATACTATTTATATATTCTAAGTTTTCATGAGAAATAATTGTGAAAATAAAATTGAATTTTCGAAATTATGAGTTATTTTCAAAATATACGAAATTAGAGCATGTACGTAGACTTTTGAGATTGACTGTACCTCCAGTCTGGGAGATGATAAGAGGAAAATGATCACTATTATGCAGATCACATTTCCTACACTTAAATTTTACAATGGCAGAAGTGAGGGAGAACTATTGGCTAGATCGAGAGAATGAAATGTTCTTGTGGGTATGTGAAAGTAGGTCTTCTCGTCGGTATTACGCAGACAGAGACTATTTTCTGAAATAAACCGCTCTATCTGCCGACCGCGAGGATTAGTATCATCATTTCCCCACAAAGAACTATGGCCGTTAAAGTCACCTAACAGCAGAAATGGTGTTGGCAGCTAATCTTTTAATGCATCAAGTTCCTCTTGGCGGATGACATCGTGTGGTGGCAAATATAAACTACAGACTGTTAACAAGCATACTGTATGGATTCGTATAGCTACAGCCTGTAGTATAGTGTTCAAAGGTTGGGCAGCGCTGGGATAGTTGTTGTATGTTAATATGCAAACACCTCCAGACACTCCACCATCGTCACCACAATCTTTTCTGAAGATTTTAAAACCACGCATGGAAAAGTTATAGCTGGATTTCAGGAATGTTTCCTGAAGTGCAACACATGCGGGGTTGTAGGCTGAAATAATAGACTGATGTTATCATGATGGGAACGCAAACCATGGCAGTTCAAAGAAACATAGGAAGTTATTATTCAGTTTGAAAAACTCTTTTCCTGGAGCAGGGAAGGTATGTCATCTGACATCTCCTCGAGTGATAGATCTTCATCCGAAGGATGTAGATATACGGCGTCAGCCTCCAGGTTTAAGGCTTTACGTGTGGATATGGAGGGCCTAACATTGCCTTCTTTTGCAGATTTTAGTTTTAAGACCTTTAAGTCTTCAGATTTTGCCATTGGAGCTTTTCTACGCGGAATGGTTGTTGAGGTTGATTTTGACCTCTGTACAGATGTAAGGGGTAATTTCACTATTGGAAGTGAAGGAGCATCAGTTTGTGTACTAGCCATTCTGGTGACCTTGGCGGCGACAGAAGCATAGCTAACTCCTGCTTGAGGTGTACCTGCTATAACAGTACGTCTCACCTCATGATATGGATAATTGTTCTTAACTTTAGTAGTTGTGATCTCCTTTTCCAGTATCCAGATAGGACAACTTCTAGCGTAGGAGGGGTGGTTACCATTACAGTTGACACATCTCTCCTTTGCAGTACAAGACGAGCTGTCGTGGCCAACTGTTACGCAGCGAGCGCAAGTCAGTTTGCCCCTGCAAGCCGCTTTGGAGTGACCAAATCTCTGGCACTGGAAACAACGCAAAGGATTTGGAATAAATGGCCAAACGGTTAGATGCATATACGCAGCTTTAATATGCTGCGGTAGCTCTGGCGTCGCAAATGTCAGTACGAGATGTTTAATATTAATAATCTGCCCATCCCGTCTGACAGTGATGCGTTTTACTGCACAGACGTTTTGATCTTTGAGATTTTTTAAGATCACATCAATAGGCGTGTTAAGCAAATCCCTGGCGGATATCACCCCACGAGAAAAGTTAAGGTTCAAATGAGGAGAGACAGGCACCTAAATGTTAGCAAGCATATTCAAGTTGCTTATACCGTTAGCTTGGGCTTCTGATGCAACTTCAACCATTAAATCACCAGAACGCATTTTCCTAATGCTCTTCACTTCGCCGATATTTCCACTGATAGCTTCTTGGATTAGGAAAGGGGATACATTATCGAAGGTACCCTCTTTCCGTTTTACAACAAAAATCTTTGCTTCTAGTAATGACAAAGAGTGCTCCCGTGTGAGAGAAGAAATAACAAATGCTTCCATATTAGAAATGGAAAATTCGGGACCTGACGGCACCACCCACCACCGAGTCCAACAAGGGGATGCAGACCAGCTGCACCAGTTCTTGCCAGGTCCTATACGCTCACAGTACATCCCTGAAGTAGCCTCCACCCTTAAAGAGTCACCCAGTAGATGTACCGATCGCTTGATCCATAAAGCCGAATGATGTGCTGCGGACCACAACACACCTCCCGTTTACCTGAAGCAGAGGCCAAAGTAATGTGTTGGTGTCTGGGGGCCTCAATTACCAGGACCCTCTTTTCCAGGGACACGGGTCTCCACGCACGGCAAACACGTGGGTGATTTAGTCCTCAAGAGTAGCTAATAGCAACAGAGCGGTGAAAGCTACTCAAGGGGAGACCTCAACCTCTTGCGAGGCAACCACAACGAGAGAGAAGAGGAAGAAAAAGCAGAAAAGTAGAGAAGAGAAAAAAAAGAAGACAGATCACTGGGGTACCTCGGGATTAAGACACCCATGTTTATCTAAAGGTAAACCCCATGAGGCGCTACAGTGCAACGATGGCTAGTTAGTTTACAAGCATTTCACGAGTGATGTAGAACTAATAGCAATATCGAGAGAATGAAATGATGTTGTGGGTTCTTGGAAATAACATTTCGCGTCGTTATTAAGCAAATAGACAATTGTCAAAGATAAACTGTTATATCAGCACAGTGAGAATTAATATCATCACTTCTATACAGAGAATTAAGACTGTCAAAGTTATCTCGCAATATTAATGATGTGGGCAGCTAATAAACTAAAACATAAAATCGCTCTTTGGCGGATGACATTGCGTGGCGGCAAATACAAACTAGTCTTAAGAAACATGTAGTGTGAAATAACATAGGTACAGCCTGTAAGGAGTCATTGATGGTTAGACATAGTGTTAGTGAAATTATTTGACGTATATATATTACCACCAGTTACTGCACCGTTGTTAGCAATCTTTATGAAACCATGTAAAAACTAGATTTCAGGAATGTTTCCTGCAATATAAAACATATGGGTATATGAAATGAATTAAAGACTTGATATCATAAAGAGAAAGTAAACCCTTTCAATTTCAAAAGTTACAGAAGTTAGTTTTTAAACTGAAAAGCTCCTTTATCGGAGCTGAAAAGGGTCTTCTGTCAAATACCGGAAAATTATATCATCGTCAAAGGGAAATAAAGACTCCTGACATTCGAAAGCATTGCGAGGTGAAACGAAAGATTTTTTTTTTCAATCTTTAAAATGCTTTCCCTGGTTTTGATTTTGCGAAAGAAGTGTTTTAGGAAAATATAGATTTTTTAAATTTGGACTTTTGATTGAGTGCTGCTCGATTTGGTGACTTTTCCAGCAGTAGTGACATAAGTAACTCCTGGCCGTGGAATACAAGAAGTGACCAATCGTCATACCTCAGGACATGAACATTTTTGATAAACTTTAATGGTGGCTCTCTTTTTCAGAAAATACTGAAGACAACTACGAGAATAGGAGGGATAGTCATCATGGCTGTGATATATGCTTCTTCGCTGCCATTCAAATTATCGTCGCCAACCACCGCGCAGCGAGCGCAGATTAGCTTGCCTCTGAATGTGTTTCTCGATTGTCTAAAACAAAGACGTTGGAAACATCGCAAGGGATTAGAGATACGACCGAAGAACTCCCAAAATCCTTTCTGTGAATGCAATTAATCCGTAGCTGAGATAACACCATATGCAACATTAAAGCTGCGAAAAGGGGAGGAGCATCCGAAGGGAACAGGCGTGCGTTTTAACTGCTCCTTCATTTGGATCTTAAAAGGCGGTTATTTTTATCATTGTGCTTCGTGAACTATACCATCGGATTAATCTCGACAAGACCAACAATAGGATACCATTTTTATAAGTGTGAGTTTAATAGAAAATTAATAATAAATTTTTAAAAATAACACGTGCAATCACTTAGCGAAATCGATTTAAGTCCAAGCGAAAAACCTGCTCCTGCCGACGGCACTTCACTGACCTTCGGTAAATCGCTCCCTTTCTACCGGAGCGTGGACTGCCCTTTTGCGGCTAAGCTTAGGAGACTTTCCGTGCAGTGGATCGACGACAGATCGGTGAGTAGATTGAAATCGGGATCCACAACTGACCTATCTACACTTGAACGAAACGAGCTAGAATTCAGTTGCACCAGTGATGAACAGGTCATGAATACCTCTACCAAGATCATGGATATGTGCCACCTTAATTTGGAAATGAACGTCGCAAGTCTGCTAGAGGACCTGGAAACAATAATCTCAGCCAAAACGGGGGATAAGTTCCACCTCCCAGGCAACATAAGAACCCAAGCTTATAATATCATTAGCTAATTGAAAGAAAACTTGAACAAGCCGGTGGCTGCAGAAGAAAATCAAAGCCTGGCAGCTCTAACAGCAAAAGTCGAACAAATCAATGATAGCCTCAATGCCATAAAACAAGTGCACACTCAATCCATTATCCTGAAACAGCATAAATCCTGGAACCAAGGGAAAATGACCAACAGTGAAGTCCTTAAGAAGTGTATTGAGGAGGAAAAAAGACTACCATCACTGCTAAACCGCCAGATGACAAGAATATAGAGTCACTCAGGAGCAATCTCCTAAACATTAGTAGCGAGGTATGCCCGAAGAGAGTGATTCGGGGCAGGGGAGCAGCAAAGATTCAATGGTGCTCAGAGGAGGCCAAGCTAAAACTAAAAGAACAACTAACCACCCACCAAATCAATATTGAAGAGCCAGCTATAAAGCTCAGAAAACTGATAATACTAAATCCCCTGAATACAATCAACGAAGACAATATCAAAAAGTTACTTCAAAGCAGTACCCCAGATATCCACCTGGATGCTTAAATAAAAATCACAGAAATCAAGTCACACACACAGAATGAAAATCTGCAGCACCTAGTAATAGAAATAGATAAGGCTACAGGACATATACTTCTAAAACTAAGGACCATACACTTTGGCTTCCACTAGTCATACGTAAGACCATACAGAAATATTAAAACATGCTACAATTGTCATGCGTATGGCCATTTTAGTAAAGACTGCAAATACAGCAGAACTTGTGGCAAGTGCAGTTACAGTCACAGAGAGGAGGAATGCCAAGCAAACTTCCAAGAGTGAATAAACTGTTTAGTTCCTAACAGAGATGGGGCTAGATTTAGAACAAACCATACAGCGTTCTCAATCGGATGTCCGGTGTATCGTGCCAAACTCCACTAAAAACTAGCCCCTCAGGGGGTTTACCTTCTTAAGGTAAACACGGGTGTCAAAATCCCCAGGTACCCCAGTGATCTGTCCTCTTCTTTCTTTTCTTCTCTCCTCTACTCTTCTTTTTCTTCCTTTTTTTCTCCCTCATTGTGGTTGCCTCGTAACAGGTTGAGGGCTCCCCTTGAGTAGCTTTTGCCGCTCTGTTGCTATTAGCTCCTCTTGGGGACTAAATCACCCACATGCCGTGCGTGGAGACCCGTGTCCCTGGAAAGAAGGGTCCTGGTAATTGTGGCCCCCAGAGACCAACTCATTACTTTGGCCTCAGCTTCAGGTAAACGGAAGGTGTGTTGTGGTCCTCAGCACATCAATCGGCTTTATGGATCAAGCGATCGGTACATCTACTGGGTGACTCGTTAAGGGTGGAGGCCACTTCAGGGATGTACTGTGAGCGTATAGGACCTGGCTAGCACTGGTGCAGCTGGTCTGCACCCCCTTGTTGGACTCGGTGGTGGGTGGTGCGGTCAGGTCCCGAAATTTTAAAATTTATACATGGAAAGTAAAACTTTTGCATCTCTTCCATGGGAGCATATGTTGAAAAATACATACTCAAAGTTTTTTATTTTAAAAAGAAAGGAGGGCTCTTTTCAACATGTGTCCCCCTTTCTAATACTTAAAGGGATATCTGAAACAATTGGGGAAGTGAAGGGTATCAGAAAACTACGCTCAGGTGACTTGTTGATAGAGGCTGCTAATTCTACACAGGCAAATATGCTCAGTAACATGAGAACGTTAGGCAATATCGAGGTAACTGTCTCGCCTCATGGCAATTTAAATTTTTCATAGGGAATAATTTCCGCAAGAGATTTGTTGAACTCGTCGGCGGATGAGATTTTAGAAAACCTGCAGAGTCAGTAGGTCTGTGTTGTTAAACGCATTACAGTCAGAAGAGATGACAAGATCTTAAATACAAAACATCTCATTCTGACTTTTGCGACACCAGACCTTCCAGACAATATCAAAGCTGCTTATATGAATATACCCGTCCGGCCGTATATACCAAATCCCTTGCGTTGTTTTCAGTGCCAACATTTTGGGCACTCGAGAGGTGCTTGCAGAGACAAACTGACTTGTGCACGTTGCGCGGCAGTTGGCCACGATAGCTCGGACTGCACAGCAAAGGAGAGATGTGTCAACTGTCAAGGTGAACATCCCTCCTACTCTCGAAGTTGCCCTATATGGGTACTTGAAAAAGAAATTACTACCTATAAAGTGAAAAACAAATGTTCTTACCCTGAGGCCAGAAAACAAGTTACCTCAAGAACGCCACAGCCTGGTATGAGTTATGCAGCAGCTGCAAAAAAAGTCACCAAGAGTGTTAGTACTCAAACTGATTCTCTGTCACTTCCTATTATGAGATTACCCCAAACAACAACTCAAGCGCCAAAGTCAATACTTCCTTCAAGTCGGAAAGCTCCTTCGGCAAGATCAAGAGCCCTTAAAGCATTTGAGCTAAAATCAGCAAAGGAGGGCTCTCGTAAGTCCAATTTATCCACCCGTAAAGCCATTTTATCCCTGGAAGCTGATGCAGTGTCTCTTGACCCTTCGGACGAAGATTTTTCGTTCGAGGAATCGATTGAGGACCCGCCATCTAGCTCCGGGGGAGGAGCTTTCCTATTTAAATAATAACTTCCTTTATTAGTTGGAACTGCCATGGTTTGCGTTCACGTCATGATGACATAAATCTATAATTTCAGCCTACAACCCCGCATGTGTTGCACTTCAGGAAACATTCCTGAAGTCCAGCAATAACTTCTCCATGCGTGGGATTAAAAGGTTTAGAAAAGATTGTGGTGACGATGGTGCAGTGTCTGGAGGTGTTTGCATATTAACATCCAACAACTATCCCAGCACTTCCCAACATTTAAATACTACACTATAAGCTGTAGCTGTGCAAATTCACACATCATGCTTGTTGACAGTCTGTTGTTTACATTTACCACCACATGATGTCATCCGCCAGAAGGAACTCGGCGAATTAGTTGATCAGCTGCCGACACCATTCCTATTGTTAGGTGATTTTAACGGCCATAATTCCTTGTGGGGAAGTGATGATACTAATTCTCGTGGTCGTCAGATAGAGCAATTTATTTCTGATAATAGTCTCAGCCTGATTATAGCGACGAGAAGACATATTTTCATGTTCCCACAAGAACATTTCATTCCCTCGATCTTGCAATTTTCCACCATCATTGTCGCCATTGTTAAATTTAACTGTAAAAAATGATCTGCATAATAGCGATCATTTTCCTCTCGTCATCTCCCAGACTGGAGGTAGTAGTGTAGTACAACGTCTACCTACTTACGTGTACAGTCGGGCAGATTGGACGTCATTTACACAGTTTTCAGTTATTGATAATGAAATGGTTTTGATAGAGAGTATTGATGAAGCCGTTATTAAAGTCACTAAAACAATTATAAATGCAGCTGATACAGCAATACCCAAAAGTTCCTCTTTACCAAAAAGGCGTTGCAAACCTTGGTGGAATAAAGAATGCCAACAAACTTACAAAAAGCACAGGAAGTTATGGGGGATATTTAGGAGGTACCCCACAACGGAGAATCTTATCGCATTTAAGAGAGCCAAAGCATTAGCTCGCAGAGATCGCCTTCGAAGTCAGAAGGAATCCTGGTCCTGCTATGTATCTTCAATAACATCTTCAACTTCCAGTAAGCAGTTATGGAGAAAGGTTAAAGCAGCCAATGGAATTTATAGAGAATTCTCTATTCCTATTTTAAAATCTGGAGCTGCTATATACTCTTCTCCTACGGATATTGCTAACGTCGTTGGTGAAGCATTTGCTAACGTCTCAAGCTCGAACTCTTATTATCCTTCGTTTCTGAGGACTAAGAGTCGTGCTGAGCGAGTACCAATTCGCTTCAACCATCGACAAGTTTTACCGTACAACTGTGAATTTGGAATGTTTGAACTGAAGAAAGCTTTACAGCAGGACAATAACATCAGCCCAGGACCTGATGGAATCAGTTATCTAATGCTTCAACATTTAAGTCCAGACTCCCTGTTGAACTTACTTTACCTGTTCAATAGGATCTGGACGAAATATGAATTTCCATATTTATGGCAAGAAGCAATAGTGATTCCTGTTCTAATAGCTGGTAATGATCCTTCAAATCCTTCAAGTTATTGACCCATCGCTCTGACGAGTTGCTTATGTTGTTGTTGTTGCTTATCCTCCATGTCTGACGGAGTCAGACTAGATCCACGAGTTCGTTGACTGTAAGGAAGTCGAAGACTAAAAGAGGATTGCTAAAGAGATTCTCCCTAGAGAGACCCATGCAATCCAAAAGTAGCTCAGGAGAAGCCTGATGATTTTGGCACTTGGTGCAGGTGACGAAAGTTTTCCTGCCCTCGTTGAAAGTGAGGCACTTAATATGACCGCTAGTAAGTCTTGAGAGAGCAGTCCGGGTACGCCTGTCACACGGAAGGTCAAGGGACAAACCCGGTTTTGATCCCTTGTACCAATAATGGGTAGGGGGTGTTTTCCATTCCTCCGAGATTTTTGATTTTTCCCGGGAGTATAACTCCAGAAAAGTAAGTGTGGAAGAGGGAGTATTTGAAATCCTGCAACCATCCTTAGCAAGATTATCGGCCATTTCATTCCCGTGGAGATTCACATGTGAAGGTATCCATTGCAAGTGAACATCATGATTAAGTGAAATGAGTTTTAATTTAAGCAGGATAGAGTTGCTGATCTTGCCGCCTACAAGAAGCCAATTACTAAAATGGTGGAGAGAACTACGGCTGTCAGACAAGATCCATAGGTCACCATAATCCTCTTCAGAAAGAATAGCTTCTAGTCCCAGGTCTATTGCAATCAATTCACTTCTGAAGACAGAGCAGTGATTGGGATTACGATGAGAAAGAGAGAATTTGGTGTGAGGGGTTTCAATATATATGCCACTACCTGCTAGAATATCAATTTTACTACCGTCAGTGAAGATTTTGATGGCATTGTTAGGAATGTGGCTTAGGTTTTCCAAGGTCAGTTGTCTAAGGTGTTCTGGGATGTAGTCTTTCTTATTAACATAAGTACTTAAGTTAAAGTGAAAGTAAACCCTGGGGAGTCCTTCTGCAGGATTCAAGCAGCACTGTATTGAGTTGGGTTCAACATTACTATTAGGTAGTTGAAGAGAAACGGCCAGACTGAAAGGTCTGTCCTTCTTTAATCTTTGATGATTACTCCAGCTATTAAGATACATGGAGGTCTTGTTGCCATAACTAGAGAGTTTATTATAGTATTTAATAAGACCAGCTTGTCTTCTAGTATGGAGCGGCTGCAAGTCGGCCTCAAAAAGAACAATATCAGAAGGACAGCTATGTCTTAAACCAGTGATAATCCGGGCAGCACTTAATTGAACTTGTTCTAACTTCTTAAGGTTAGTTTTGGATGCGCAACAATAAATTGGGAAACCATATTCAAGTATAGGCCGAATTAAAGTCATATATGTTGTTCTAAGGGTTGTTGCATCGGCTCCCCAGTCGCTACCCGCAATATATTTAAGAATGGTAAGACGTTTTCTACTTTTCAATACAATGTGTTCGATATGCTTGTTAGTAGTGCACTCTTGATCCAGAATAAATCCCAGATATTTGGGGTGCTTCTCATAAGTGAGATTCTGTCCCTCCAACTTCAGTTGTGGTTGATAATTATATATACGCTTATTGGTTGTGAAGAAAGTAGCAATTGATTTGAGAGGATTAAAACTGATTTTATGTTCCTTGGCAAAGTTGGACACAGCTACAAGAGAGAATATCGTTGCTTATGTAAGACTCTCGAACGTATGGTCAACGCCCGTCTCGTATATGTCTTAGAAAAAAATAAATGTGTACATATTAATCAGAGTGGCTTCCGTAAAGGGAGATCCACTCTTGATGTCACATATTTGGAGATCCAAATCCGCAATGCTTTAGTGCGAAGGAACCATCTGGTCTCCATTTTCTTTGACATCGAGAAGGCATATGACCGTACATGGCGTTATGGAATTCTCCGTTTACTATATGATCATGGCTTTCGGGGTAATCTTTCGATATTCCATCAAAATTTTTTACGCTCCCGTGTTTTTAAAGTTCGTATTGGAACTGTACTTTCCAATACTTTTATTCAAGCCGAGGGTGTTCCCCAAGGCTCTATTTTAAGTGTCACCATTTTTAATGTATTCATTAGTAACATCCTACATCAATTACCACCTTCAATAAATGGTACACTATATGTTGACGACATGCAAATATCATGCGAGAGGTCTAATATGTGATTAATTTTGAGACAACTGCAAACTACAGTTAACAAACTTGCTGCATGGTGTGCTGAGAATGGCCATACTTTATCTCCTAGCAAGAGTAGATGTGTCCACTTCTATCCCCTCAGGGGTTTTACCTTCTTTAGGTAAACACGGGTGTCAAAATCCCCAGGTACCCCAGTGATCTGTCCTCTTTTTTCTTTTCTTCTCTCCTCTACTCTTCTGCTTTTTCTTCCTCTTCTCCCTCAGTGTGGTTGCCTCGCAAGAGGTTGAGGGCTCCCCTTGAGCAGCTTTCGCCGCTCTGTTGCTATTAGCTACTCTTGGGGACAAAATCACCCACGTGTTTGCCGTGCGTGGAGACCCGTGTTCCTGGAAAGGAGGATCCTTGTAATTGAGGCCTCCAGAGACCAACACATTGCTTTGGCCTCGGCTTCAGGTAAACGGGAGGTGTGTTGTGGTCCTCAGCACACCAATCGGCTTTATGGATCAAGCGATCGGTACATCTACTGGGTGACTCGTTAAGGGTGGAGGCCACTTCAGGGATGTACCGTAAGCGTATAGGGACTGACTAGCACTGGTACAATTAACTTGTATCCCCTCGTAGGGCTCCGTGGTGGGTGGTGCCGTCTGTTCCCTGAATTTTAACTTTTGCTGTATGGAACTTTCAACATTATCTTCACTCCCACGGGTGGAACAATTGTCAATGTGTTCTGCGAAGTTTTTTGTTATCCAGAAAAAAGAGGGAACTTTTCAGTTTGTTTCCCCTTTTGTAATCGAAAAAAGCGTTTCTGCGTTCCTTGGTGAAGTGAAATCACTGAAGAAACTAAGATCTGGCGATCTATTACTGGAGACGGCCTCTGAAAGGCAATCTATACTAATGACGACAATGAGAACTCTGGGCGATATGGATGTGATTGTAACACCTCTCGGGAATTTAAATTTTTCTCGTGGTGTAATTACGGCAGAGGATTTGCAGTATACATCAACTGATGAGATTCTTGAAAATCTTAAATCTCAGAAAGTATGCGCTGTAAAACGAATGACAATCAAAAGAGATGGCATTGTACTGAAAACGAACAATCTCGTTTTGACATTTGCCACTCCAGATTTACCGCAACACGTAAAAGTTGCTTATTTGCGGTGTTCTGTGAGGCCATATTTTCCAAATCCTCTGAGATGTTTTCAATGTCAACGCTTCGGACATTCAAAATTAGCTTGCAGAGGAAAACTTACTTGTGCCCGTTGTGCTAACGTCGGCCCTGATAGTATTACCTGCAACGTTAAGGAGGTGTGTGTCAACTGTCAAGGCGACCACCCCTCCTACTCTAGATCTTGTCCAGCCTGGCAGTTTGAAAAGGAAATTACAGCAATCAAAATAAAGAACAAAGTCTCGTACCCAGAAGCTCGCAAAATTGTCTTATCGCGCACTCCTCAGTGTGGCACTAGTTATGCTGCAGCAGTTAAGAAGATCACTAGATCTTATGGTATTCAAACAGAAACTGAATCCATTAATATAAAAAAATTGCCTGTGAAACAAAAAAATGTAAACACTACCATACCAGTGATCGCAAACTCAACTTTAGCAAAATCAAAAGCCTTAAAGGCTAGAAAATTAAAAATTGCCAAGGAAGGCCCTAGAAAGTCTTCCTTAACAACAAAAAAAGCTCTTCTCTGTCTGGATGCAGATGCCGTTAAACTGCATCCATCAGATGATGATTTTAATTCGGAAGATTCATCTGAGATGACGATGAGCAACAGTGATAAAGGTTAAAATATATTCCATTGATGACTTCCTTTGTTTCCTGTAACTGTCGTGGTTTTCGGTCTCGCATTGATGATATCAAATCCATCATCTCTCGCTTTAACCCCGCATGTGTGGCTCTCCAGGAAACATTCCTGAAGCCCACTATTGTCACTAAAATGCGTGGATTTCAATGCTTTAGAAAGGATTATGGTGGTGATGCTGCTGTGTCTGGTGGAGTTTGTATAACTACATCAAACAATTACCCCAGTACCGCACATCAGTTAAGAACTACACTCCAGGCTGTGGCTGTCAGAATCTACACCACATGTCTAATCACGGTTTGTAGCCTCTACTTACCACCGAATGATGTCATCCAAGCAGAGGAACTGAATGATTTAGTGGATCAACTCCCAACTCCATTTTTATTGCTCGGTGATTTTAACGGCCATAGTTCGTTGTGGGGTAGTGATGATACGAATTCTCGCGGACGTCAGATAGAACAGTTCATTTCTGACAATGATCTCTGTCTGCTTAATACTGACGAGAAAACTTATTTCCACGAACCTACACGGACATTTCACTCTCTAGACTTAGCTATTTGTTCTCCCTCATTCCTGTCATCGCTGAATTTTGCTGTCGGAAATGACCTCTACAATAGTGATCATTTCCCTCTAATCGTGTCTCAGGCTGGAGGTAATAGTGTGCGCCACAACCACCTAATTACGTGTACAGTCGAGCCGATTGGACTCTTTTTTCGCAATTGGCAGTGATCAGTGCGACAAGAGTTAAGACAGATGTGATAGATGATGCCGTTAAGTATGTCACTGACACAATAATCCGAGCTGCGGGTGTTGCTATCCCTAAAAATTTCATCTTTCCGCATAAACAGCGGAAACCTTGGTGGAATGAACAGTGTCAAATCTCCTACAAGAAACAAAGGAAGCAATGGAATATATTTCGAAGATACCCAACCACGGAGAACCTTATCGCTTTCAAGAAAGCCAAAGCGTTTGCTCGTAGAGTTAGACGTAAGAATCAGAGGGAATCTTGGATACATTATGTGTCATCAATTTCGACATCGAGATCAAGTAAATAGTTATGGAGGAAAGTGAAAGCAGCAAATGGCATTTATCAGGAACATTGCATTCCTGTTTTAAAAACTGGAGCTGCTGTACATTCCTCACCAGTAGATATTGCCAATATCATCGGACAAACTTTTGCTTGTGTTTCCAGTTCTCATTCATATAGTCCTACTTTTCTAAGGACTAAAGGAATTGCTGAGCTGACACCAGTTAGATTTGAGGATCGAGATAATCTACCATATAATTGTGCTTTTCGATTGTCGGAATTAAAGACAGCCTTGTCTCAGGCCAATAACACCAGTCCAGGGCTTGATGGAATTTCCCATCGAATGCTCCGTCATTTAGACAATGATTCGTTATTGAACATCTTAATATTGTTTAATAGAATCTGGACGGAACATGTCTTTCTAAATTCTTGGAGAGAAGCGATAGTGATTCCGATTTTGAAGCCTGGTAAAGATTCATCTGACCCTCTGAGTTATCGTCCAATAGCTCTCACGAGTTGCTTGTGCAAAACATTTGAACGTATGGTCAATGCTAGACTCATTTACGTCTTAGAGAAGAATAATTGCATACCTCGTCATCAAAGCGGATTTCGAAGAGGACGATCCACTATAGATAACATAGTAGATCTAGAATCCCAAATTCGAAATGCTTTCGTGAGGAGAAACCACCTTGTTGCAATCTTCTTCGACGTTGAGAAGGCTTATGACCGTACATGGCGCTATGGAATTCTCCGTACTCTGCATAATCTTGGTTTAACGGAAATCTTCCAATATTTATCCAAAATTTTCTAGCATCTAGGCATTTTAATACAGTTTCCAATACTCTTACTCAAGCTGAGGGTGTCCCTCAAGGTAGCGTTTTAAGTGTAACAATTTTTAACCTTTTCATCAGCAACATACTTCATCAGTTACCATCTTCGGTTCATAGTAATTTATACGTTGATGATTTACAAATTTCATATCAGGGTTCAAAAATGAATATAATTGAGAGACAATTGCAAACAGCTGTAAACAATCTAACTAATTGGTGTGAACAAAATGGTCTTAGTATATCTCCTAGTAAGAGTTGCTGTGTGTCCATTTCTGTAGGAAAACTAGCTTCCATCCTGATCCTGTGCTCTACATAAGCAATAGACCTATTCCTGTGGTCACTGAGATAAAATTTCTAGGGGTAATTTTCGATAAGAAGTTAACTTTCCTTCCGCATACTTTATATCTGCGGAAGAAGTGCGAGCGATCGCTCAATATCCTCAAGGTGTTGTCGAATACATTTTGGGGTGCGGATCGTACTTCATTGCTCCGTATTTATCAATCAGTCATTTTTATCTCGCATTGACTACGGTTGTGTTGCTTATGGATCGGCTAAATCTTCCATTTTACGCAGATTGGACACTGTCCACCACTCTGCTTTAAGGATTTGCTGTGGAGCATTTCGCACATCACCCGTCCATAGTCTATATGCAGTCTGCCATCAGTTACCATTAGATCTGCGGCGGATACAGCTGTCTCTTAATTATTATTCTAAAATCATGTCCACTCCTCATCATCCCTTACGTTCCACGATTCTAAGTGCTGCTCTTAAGAGATTATATAATGCTAGACCATCAAGCATTCAACCTTTTCTCTCTCGTATTAAATCATATCTATTCCTGTCAGACCTAAGTGATGTCCGGATTGAGTCTATAGACTTGTGCACATCTTGGGGTGCAGATCGCACATCACTACTTCGAATTTATCAGTCATTGATTCTAATCCGCATTGACTACGGGTGTGTTGTTTATGGATCGGCTAGATCTTCTATTTTACGAAGACTGGACACAGTTCATCACTCTGCTTTGAGGAATGTTCTGGGACATTCCGCACATCACCCGTCCAGAGTCTATAAGTTATATGCCATCAACTTACGTTAGACCTGAGAGAAATGCAGCAAACTCTCAATTACGCAAAAATTTTGTCGACCCCACATCACCCATTACGTTCCATGGCTCCTAATGCCTCTCTTAAAAGACTGTTTGATGCTCGACCAATGAGCATCCCACCTTTTCTCACAGGAGCCAAATCATATCTGTGGCTCACAGACCTATGTGATGTTCGGATATGGACTATTGATAATTTTGCTCATCCGCCTTGGTATGATCCAACCATTAATTTTAATAAATCTTTTGCTCAGTTTTTAAAATCGGACACAACACCTATTGTTTTTCAAACGCTATTCTCCTCCCATCGCTGTCAGTATCAATCCTACACACCTGTTTTCACGGATGGTTCAAAATCAGCAGGACACGTGGGCTGTGGAGTTGTTATAAATAACAGTTTTTAGTCACAGACTACATTCGTCCTGCTCCGTCTTTACTGCTGAAGCAAAAGGTATTTATTACGCGCTTCAGCATGTGAATACAGATGATCATCGTCAATTTTGTATATATACTGACAGCTGAGTGTATTGGAAGCATTGAGAAACAATAGTTTTACTTGCCATCCTGTTGTGTCAAAAACTTTTAGAGCATTAGATTCCCTTGCTGGAAAGGGATATGATATTATATTTTGTTGGATACCAAGTCAGGTAGGTCTTGACGGAAATGAGAGAGCGGATGCAGCAGCAAAGGCTGCATCAGATCCAATATTACCATTGGACTTATTACATTCCGCACATCCCCCGTCCAGAGTCTATACGTGGTTTGCCATCAATTACCGTTAGACCTGAGACGTATGCAGCAGTCTCTCAATTATTATACTAAGATCATGTCGACCCCTGATCATCCGATACGTTCTATGGTTCCTAATGCCTCTTTAAAAAGACTTTATGATGCTCGACCATTGAGCATCCAACCTTTTCTCACAAGAGCCAATTCACATCTTTGGCTCACAGACCTATGTGATGTTCGGATAGAGTCAATTCATCAATTTCTCTATCCACCTTGGTATGAACCAACAAATACCTTTTTAAATACCTTTGCTCAGTTTAAAAAGTCGGACACAACACCTATTGTTTTTCAACAGCTATACAATTCTCATCCCTGTCAGAATCAATCATACAAACCTGTATTCACGGATGGATCTAAAACCGCAGGACATGTGGGCTGTGGAGTTTTTATCAATAATGCAGCTTTTAGTTACAGCCTACATTCATCCTGCTCCATCTTTACTGCTGAAGCTACAGCTATTTATTATGCGCTTCAGCACGTGAATACAGATGACTATCATCAACTTTGTATCTATACTGACAGCATGAGTATTATTGAAGACTTGAAAAACAATAGTGTTACCTGTCATCCTGTTGCGTCCAAAATTTTTAAAGCATTGGATTCCCTTGCAGGCAAGGGAAAAAAATTGTATTTTGTTGGATACCAAGCCACATGGTTGGTTGGTTGGTTGGTTGGGTTTTATGGCGCAAGGTCCAAATGAGGACAAGCTGCGCCAGAATTATTTTTTTTGTATAATATTTTTTATTTTTTTAAACCAATCAACTTTTAAAATTCCTTTAAAAATATAAGAAATATTCATAAAATTATTAACATAAAAAATAGACAAACACCCAACATAAAAATGATTAAATTATATCTCAAACATATAAGATAAAAAAGACTAAACTAAATTTGTAAAATGATATAAGTATATAATTAAAAATCTTTAATTTAAAATTATATATAATCTATAAAACGAATGCTTCTTAAAAAAGCAAAAATATTTTGATGCGGTGGTTCGCCCAGCAAATCCCGCATCGTTAAAAAATCAGTTTTAAAAAATTTAAAACGATGTTGGTTAAAATCAGAACATGAAATTAAAATATGAAGCACAGTGTATGGTTCGTCACACGTTTCACACCAAGGTTTTAATTCATTTAAGAATAAATACTTATGAGTGAAACGTGTGTGCCCAATACGAAGGCGGGTTAATTTAACATCCGCACTCCGTAAAGGTAAAACTGGAAATGTAATGAGAGATGGAGTTATGGTATACAATTTGTTGCTGACTTGCATTCTCCATGATTCCTGCCAAAGTTTATGCACAAAACCTTTTACACCTTTTCTCGCATCACAAAGTGGAACGGAAGGCTGAAGTGGAGTAGATGCCGACTTTGCAGCTGCATCAGCCCTCTCGTTACCATCAAGACCTACATGCCCTGGGATCCAACAAAAAACAATATCATATCCCCTGCACTTTAGAGTGTCTACTATACAAAAAATCTATGACACAACCGGATGACAAGTAATATTAATATTCTCCACAGCTTCTAAAACACTCATGCTGTCAGTGTAAATGCAAAATCTAGAGGAATTTTTCGTATCTATATGCTGAAGGGTGCGAAGTATTGCAATTGCTTCAGCAGTGAAAATGGAGCAGGACATGCTGAGGCTGTAACTAAGACACATATTGTCAACATAAATACCAATGCCAACATGTCCTGCAGACTTCGATCCATCTGTATATACAGGTATGTATGTATCAAACTGAGAGCGATGAGATGAATAGAGCTGATGGAAGATAACTGGAGTTGTGTTCCATTTTCTGAACTATGCAAAGGGATTGATTATTTTAATTTGTGGCTCATACCAGGGGGGATGTAAAGTACGATCAGTAGAATATATACGAACGTCATGCAGGTCAGACAATAAGAGATCCGATTTTATTCTAATGAGAAAAGTTGGTATGCTCCTTGGACGAGCATGGTATAGTCTTTTAAGAGCAGATGTAGGAATCATGGAATGTAATGGATGATGAGGGTCGGACATGATCTTAGCATAATAATTGAGAGACTGCTGCATTCGTCTCAGGTCCAACGGCAGTTGATGGCAAATTGCATATAGACTCTGGACGGGTGATGTGCGGAATGCGCCCGAACATATCCTTAGAGCATTGTGGTGAACAGTGTCCAATCTGCATAAAACCGAATGTCTAGCTGATGCATAGACGACACATCCGTAGTCGATGCGTGATAAAATTAGTGATTGATATATTCGAAGTAGTGATGTGCGATCTGCACCCCAGGATGTGTTTGAAAGCTCCCTGAGGATATTAAGCGATCGCTCACACGTCTTCCGCAGATTTAAAACATGCGGAAGGAAAGTTAATTTTCGATCGAATATTACACCAAGAAATTTTATTTCGCTGACTACGGGAATAATTGTGTTGTCAATCAGAATCTCTGGATCACTATGTATACTAGTTTTCCTGCAGAAGTGGACACATCTACTCTTGCTAGGAGAAATAGTATGACCATTCTCAGCACACCATGCAGCAAGTTTATTAACAGCTGTTTGTAACTGTCTCTCAATTATATGCATATTTGACCCATCACAAGATATTTGCAAGTCATCAACGTACAATGTACCATGAACTGAAGGTGATAATTTATGTAATATGCTACTAATGTTAAGGTTAAAAAGGGTGACACTCAAAATACAACCTTGCGGTACACCCTCAGCTTGATTAAAATAATTAGAATATAAAGTTCCTATGCGGACGTTAAAAACACGGGAGCGTAAAAAATTTTCCAGGAATATCGGTAGATTACCCCGGAAGCCAAAATCATATAGTGAACGGAGAATTCTATAACGCCATGTACGGTCATATGCCTTCTCGATGTCAAAGGAAAATGGAAACCAGATGGTTCCTTCGCACAAAAGCATTGCGGACTTGGGTTTCCAGATAAGTAATATTATCAAGAGTGGATCTTCCTTTACGGAAGCCACTCTGATTAATATGTATACATTTATTTTTTCTAAGACATAAACGAGACGGGCATTGACCATACGTTCGAGAGTCTTACACAAGCAACTCGTCAGAGCTATTGGCCGATAACTTGAAGTAACAGAAGGATCCTTACCAGCCTTAAGGATCAGAATCACGATTGCTTCGCTCCAAAGCGATGGAAATTTATTTTCGGTCCAGATTCTATTGAACAAGTAAAGTAAGTTCAAAAGGGAATCTGGACTTAAATGACGAAGCATTTGATAACTGATTCCATCTGGTCCTGGGCTAGTATCATGGGCCTGTTGTAATGCTCTCTTCAATTCCAACATCCGAAATTCACAGTTGTAAGGCAAAGCTTGTCGAAGGTTGAAACGAATTGGTGTTCGCTCAGCACGACTCTTTGTCCTTAAGAACAAAGGACTATAAGAGTCGTTGCTTGAGACGCTAGCAAAGGTTTCACCAAGGACATTAGCGATGTCCTTAGGAGAAGAGTGTACAGCAGCTCCGGATTTTAGAATAGGAATAGAGAATTCCTTATACATTCCATTGGCTGCTTTCACTCTTCTCCACAACTGCTTACTGGATGTGGAAGAAGTAATTGAGGATACATAGCGAGACCAAGATTCCTTCTTACTTCGACGACGAGCTCTGCGAGCTAATGCTTTTGCTCTCTTAAAGGCGATAAGATTCTCCGTTGTGGGGTATCTCCGAAATAACCCCCATAACTTCCTTTGTTTTTTATATGTTTGTTGACATTTGTGGAAAATATCAATCCGCAGCAACCCACTTGGTCCTGCCTGAACGCCAGAGGGCGTTCTTTGCAACTTGTATTTTGTATTTGTTATATAGTTTTTAGTCGCACTTTTGTTTTTGCTCGCTTTTGTAGGAGAACTATGTTTCTCAGCTCGGGTCGATTTAATCGGCCAAAAGTATTTGTTATATTTTTCTGTTATTAAATATTTGTTACGTTTTCAATTGCGTATTTATTTAGTATACTTATGCAGTGCCTTCACCGGATCTATTTAGTTTTTAGTTTGATAGATATATTTTTTTTTTCATGGTGCATCGGCCGGGAAACGGCACTGCACTTCTTTGTTCGTAAATCGTAGAAATCCTTCATTGCTATTATAGTTTGATTCGATCAGCATTCTGTTGTGCTTCATTTATAGTTCTCCGCCTTTTGTGGGAATATCGTTGCTTCTTCCATCGATTGGATATATTTACTGGAGAATAATTAGGGTGAGTTGTTTATTCTTGATATATATTAGTTAATATGGATACCGAAAAAATTAAGAACAAACGTAAAGCTCTAAAGAGCAGTGCTACTAGATTTGTTAAAAACTTAGATGTCACTTTACTTAATGAAACTAATGTCAATACTTTAGAAATATTATATAATCAATTAATTGAAAAAATTGATAGTCTTAAAATTGCTGATAATGAGCTTCTTAGTGTTATCGATGCTAAAGATATTGAGAGGGAAGTCGAACATTGTGAGATTTTTATGGAAAATTTAATATCTTATAAATGTAGAATTACACAAAGAATAAAATCTCTTACTCCTCCAATTGTGTCAGCTGTTGTTGACTCCTCTAATGCGCTTAGTTCAAAGGTAGAGCAGTCTAGACAATCAGTTAAATTGCCAAAATTAACTGTTAATAAATTCTTTGGTGACCACAGATCTTGGTTAGAATTTATCAGTCAGTTTGAAAATGCAATCGATAAAAATAGTAGTTTATCTAAAATTGAAAAACTAATTTACCTTAAAAGCCTTGTAGGAGGTGCAGCAGTGAAAGCTATTTCCGGTTTCGCATTAACAGAAATTAATTATGATGCAGCTTTAGAACTGTTAAAATCTCGATTTGGACAAAAGAATTTACTCATTAATGCGCATTTAGGATCTCTGCTAAGCTTAACTCCCATAAAAAATACAAGCGATACGAATAGTTTAAGAAAATTGTACGATCGTGCGGAAACAGAAATTAGGAATTTAGAAAGTTTAGGTATAAGCTCGGAATCATATGGTAATCTTTTAACCCCGATAATTTTAAAAGTATTACCCGCTGATTTAACCTTAGAATTTAGTAGAAAAAGTAAAAATGATGATTGGAATTTGGGATCTCTTCTTCAGTTTTTAGGTGAAGAAATACTAAGTCGCGAAAGAGCTCTCTCTTTCCATCCTCCTGCTAAAGAAAAACAAACTTCAACTCCCCCTTTTCAAGACCGCAGTAGTGGGGCCTTCGGGTCAAAGTTCTCCCACCGCGACGCTTTTCGAAAACCGAAAGGCAATAATTCTTCGGCGGCTGAGCTTTTAGTGAGTCACACAACACCTAATAAATGTGTTTTTTGCAAGGAGAATTCGCACGACTCTTTTTCCTGCGATTCAGTCAGAATAGAAATGAAGCGCGATTATTTGAAAAGAAATAAGCTTTGTTTCTTTTGTTTTTCGAGTGGACACCCAATTTCATCTTGTTTAAAACTTAAAAAGGATAAAGGATGTTCATTTTGTGGCTCAAAATCACACCCAAAAACCCTTTGTTACAAGTATCATAATAATTCTAACGAAGCAGTTTCCATCACACAAGAAGAAAATAATGACATCATTACTAACTTGTCTTCTTGTAAAACCGAAACTAAATTGCAAAAAGTTTTATTGCAAACTGCGTCAGTTATTGCTCGTAATGGAGACCAGTATAGAAAATGTCGTTTATTGGCCGACACAGCGGCGCAGCGAACTTTTATTGAAAAAGAGCTTTCGAAATTATTGAAACTTCCAGTGATTCGAAAAGAAAAACTTTCTGTTTATTCCTTCGGGAACCAATCTCCTATTGAAAAAACATTTAATGTAGTTAGATTAAGATTAGAAAATGTGGAAGATCGAAATTCATATTTAGAAATCGAGGCATTGGAAACGGAAAAAATATCCACTGCTCATATTCCCCCGCCTGACATAAACATCACAATTCACAATAAACATTTAAGAAACTTTAAGTTAGCGGATACATGTAATAAAGATGTTGAAATTTCCATTTTAATAGGCGCAGACTATTATTATAATATAATGACGGGTAGAATAATACGAATTAATCGAAAACTTGTAGCTGCTGAATCTCTTTATGGCTGGTGCTTAATTGGAGTCGCAGAGACTTCTAACAAAAATTTCAGGGATACTTTCACTATGAAAGTAGTAATAGAAGAAGACATTTCGAAACAATTAGAGACATTTTGGCAAATAGAAAATCTAGGAATCGAACCAACAAGCGATAATCTAAATTGTAATAATAACAAAATTTCGCGAGAATTTGAAGAGAATATTCGGTTTCGAGATGGTAGATATGTAGTTAAATTTCCCTGGAAGGATAATTTAAAAGAATCACTTGATAATAATTATGATGCGTATGGAAGATTTTCAAAATTGTGTTATAGGTTTCAAAATGATATATCCTTATATAATGATTATAAAAATGTTGTAGATAATTACATAGATCAAAACATTGTAGAACCTGTTCCCGAGTCTTGTGTAGTAGATAGTGCAGAATTTTATTTGCCGCATAGGACAGTTATTCGTCATGATAAGGTGTCTAGCAAACTCAGAATTGTTTTTGATGCTTCCTCACATGAAAGAGGCAAGCTTTCATTAAATGACAGTTTGTATGTAGGTCCTAATTTGTATCCTGATTTATTTGAACTTTTATTGTCCTTTCGAAAACATCCAATCGCATTTACAGTAGATATTAAACAAGCATTTTTGAATATAGAGATAGATGAATCAGACAAAAATGTAACAAAGTTCTTTTGGACTGACAATCCTTTTTCACTTTCGGAGTCTTTAAAAGTTCTCAGATTTAATAGAGTTTTATTTGGAATAAACAGCTCACCCTTCCTCTTAAGTGCAACAATTAAACATCATTTGAAAAAATATTCTTCTCTTTTTCCACAAACTCATGAACTTTTGAACAACTGTTGTTATGTTGATGATATCATAGGAGGACAAAATACTGTTTCATCTGCCTACACAACTACTGTTGAATGTGCCCAGATTTTTAGCGAAGCGAATATGCCTTTACATAAATGGGCTACAAATTCTATGGAGTTACGTGAACTTTGGATGAAAAACGGCTTCTCTACTGAAACAAAATCGAGCCCAATCGGTCAAAATATGATAAATTATAAAGTGCTTGGCATTTCCTGGGATACTGATAGAGATTTGTTTTATTTTGATATAGAAAATCTATTATCCTTTGTATCGAAAGGGACTGACACAAAAAGATTTCTGTTGCAAGTTGCTGGTCGAATCTTCGATCCAATAGGATTTGTGACTCCCTATGTGATTCGTTTGAAAATTCTTATTCAGAAAGTATGGGAATAAGGTCTTTTCTGGGATCAAGAAATGCCGCAGATTGTACAAAGGCCATTTAGAGAATGGTGTCTTGAATTGAAGGAACTTAGTTTAGTGACAATTCCTCGTTTTTATCATTTCACAGATTTAGATGCAATTGATGTGCAATTTCATTCCTTTTCGGACGCATCTAAAAAGGCCTATGGTGCAGTATTATATTTTCGTGTCGTCAAAGTTGACGGGACTGTTGTAACTAGTTTTGTCTCCTCGAAAAGCAGGGTTGCTCCATTAAAGACACTTTCTCTAACTAGATTAGAACTGATGGGAGCACTGCTTTCTGCTAGGCTGTGTGATAAAGTTTCCAAAGCATTAAAGTTGCGGAAACCTTGTTATTTTCATACAGATTCCTCTATCGTTTATCATTGGATCAAGGGTGAACCGTCCCGTTTCAAGCCATTCGTCAAAAATAGGATAGAAGAAATTCAAAAGTTGACTGAACCATCGAAATGGAAAGAACAATACCTTCTCGATTTGAAAACTGTGCATCGTTATAAGTCACCAAATGTTTGTCCAGAAGTGAAGATTAATGATGTTGTGCTCGTCGAAGGATCCTCTAAATCCAAACTGCTATGGGACTTAGGAATCGTTCAAGAAACTTTTCAAGGTAGAGATGGACACGTTAGAGCCTGTTTTGTTAAAACCAAAAAGGGACTTTTCAGAAAACCAGTACAATTGATATATCCTTTCGAACTGAACGAGTGAACTGGTTTTTATGTATCCTTTATTGATATTTTTTGAAACATTTATTGAAAATACCTTTATTTGTAACCTGAATTCTGTATAAGTTTGATTGTAATTTAATTGATTCATATGTTTTGATTGTAAATTTGTATATTTTTATACTTCTAATGTTCAAATTTTAAGTTTAAAATGTTGATATAATTTAGTGATTTGTGAAATTTTCAATTTTTTTCCTATTTATAATTACAGTAATTTGTTCAAAAATTTATTAATTTGTTCGCCAACATTGAATAATTTTAATCCTTGTAAAAGCTGTTTTATATAAATATTTGTTTAAATGTAGTTCAGCAAACTGGAATAATCTTGTGTATAAGTTTGTAATCTTTGAGTATTAACCATTTAATATTAGTTTATTTTTGTCAATTTGTAACTAAAGTTTTCTTGTATTTGTTTTATTGCAATAATTCTATAGATACTATTGATGAACTCTTTGGAGAGTTCATGGTGGGGAGCTGTGGAAAATATCAATCCGCAGCAATTCACTTGGTCCTGCCTGAACGCCAGAGGGCGTTCTTTGCAACTTGTATTTTGTATTTGTTATATAGTTTTTAGTCGCACTTTTGTTTTTGCTCGCTTTTGTAGGAGAACTATGTTTCTCAGCTCGGGTCGATTTAATCGGCCAAAAGTATTTGTTATATTTTTCTGTTATTAAATATTTGTTACGTTTTCAATTGCGTATTTATTTAGTATACTTATGCAGTGCCTTCACCGGATCTATTTAGTTTTTAGTTTGATAGATATATTTTTTTTCAACATTCTTTGTTCCACCAAGGTTTGCAACGCCTGTGTGGTATAGAGGAACTCTTTGGTATTGATGCATCAGCTGCATTTATAATTGTTTCCGTAACTTTAATAACGGCATCATCAACATTCTCGATCTGAACCATTTCATCATCAACATCTGCCAATTGTGTAAACATTGCCCAGTCTGCCCGACTGTACACGTAAGTAGGTTGGCGATTTTGTCGCACACTATTACCTCCAGTCTGGGAGACGGCAAGAGGAAAGTGATCACTATTGTATAGATCATTTTCTACTGTAAAACTTAACGATGGCAGAATTGAAGGAGAACAAATAGCCAAATCGAGAGAATGAAATGTTCTAGTGGGCAAGTGGAAGTAGGTCTTCTTGTCGGTATTCATCAGACAGAGACAATTATCAGTAATAAACCTCTCTATCTGACGACCGCGAGAATTTGTATTACTATTTCCCCACAAAGAATTATGGCCGTTAAAGTCACCTAGCAAGAGAAATGGTGTAGGCAGCTGATCTATTAATGCATCGAGTTCCTCTTGGCGGATGACATCGTGTGGTGGTAAATATAAACTACAGACTGTTAATAAGTATGAAGTATGAATTCTTACAGCTACAGCCTGTAGAGTAGTATTCAATGGATGGGCAGTGCTGGGAAAATTATTAGATGTTAATATACAACACCTCCAGACACTGCACCATCGTCACCACAGTCTTTTCTAAAGCTTTTGAACCCACGCATGGTGAAACTATTGCTGAAACTCAGGAATGTCTCCTGAAGGGCAACACATGCGGGGTTATAGGCTGAAATTATAGACTTGATGTCATCATGATGGGAACGCAAACCATGGTAGTTCCAAGAAGCAAAGGAAGTCACTATTCAAATAGAAAAGCTCCTTTTTTGGAGCTGGAAGTCAAGTCCTCTAGCGGTTCCCCGAAAGTGGTGTCATCGTCTGAGGGGTGCAGAGAGACTGAGTCAGACTCCAAGTATGAGAAAGCATTATGGGTGGATAAAGGTGGTTCTCTTACACCTTCTTTTGCAATTTTTAATTTCATACATTTTTTGCTTCTCGATTTAGCAAAAGGAGTCTTTTTAGTGAATATCGGAGATTTTGTAAATTTTGGTTTTGCTTATATCTGAGGTAATCTAACCGGGGAAGGAGAAAAGGTTTCAGTTTGTGTGCTGCTCGATTTAGTGACCTTCTTAGCAGCAGTGGCATAACTTATCCCTGAAAGTGGGGTACGAGTTGTAACTTCTCGTCTTGCCTCAGGATATGATAATTTTTTAGTAACCTTCAACGTGGTTATTTCTTTTTCCAGTCCCCATTGTGGACAACTTCGAGAATAGGAGGGGTGGTCACCATGACAGTTAACACACCTCTCCTTTGCAGTGCAGTTCGTACTATCGTGGCCAACTGCTGCGCAACGAGCGCAGGTCAGTTTGCCTCTGCATGCATTCTTCGAATGTCCAAAATGCTGGCACTGGAAACATCGTAAGGGATTTGGTATATAAGGCCGGACGGGTAAATTTAAGTAAGCAACTTTAATGTTGTCTGGAAGGTCTGGGGTCGCAAAAGTTAGAATCAGATGTTTGGTGTCCATAAAGACACCTTCACTTCTGATCCTAATATGTTCTACTCCACAGACCTTCTGATTTATCAGATTTTCCAAAATTTCCTCCGTCAGCGTATATAGCAAATCCGCAGCAGATATTACACCACGTGAAAAGTTAAGGTTACTATGAGGCATAACAGTTACATCAAACTTTGCCATTTTATCCATTTTCAATAGAGTTGCAGCTTGAGAATCTGATTTCACTTCAATAAGGTCACCCGAGCGCATCTTCTGAATACTTTTAACATCTCCAACCATTCCATAAATGCTTTTTTGTATTAGAAAAGGTGACACCGATTTAAAAGTGTCATCCTTTTTCTTTACAATAAAAAACTTTGCACTTAAACAAGCCAACTGTTGCTCCCGTGGGAGAAAAGATATTTTCCTATTTTCCATTATAAAATTTTAAAATTTCGGGACCTAACCGCACCACCCACCACCGAGTCCAACAAGGGAATGCAGACCAGCTGCACCAGTGCTAGCCAGGTCCTATACGCTCACAGTACATCCCTGAAGTGGCCTCCACCCTTAACGAGTCACCCAGTAGATGTACCGATTGCTTGATCCATAAAGCCGATTGATGTGCTGAGGACCACAACACACCTCCCGTTTACCTGAAGCAGAGGCCAAAGTAATGTGTTGGTCTCTGGGGGCCTCAATTACCAGGACACTCCTTTCCAGGGACACGGGTCTCCACGCACGACAAACACGTGGGTGATTTAGTCCTCAAGAGTAGCTAATAGCAACAGAGCGGCGAAAGCTACTCAAGGGGAGCCCTCAACCTCTTACGAGGCAACCACACTGAGGGAGAAGAGAAAGAAAAAGCAGAAGAGTAGAAGAGAGAGGAAAAGAAAGTAGAGGACAGATCACTGGGGTACCTCGGGATTGTGACACCCGTATTTACCTAAAGAAGGTAAACCCCCTGAGGGGCCCAAGCCACATGGGTCTTGAAGGCAATGAGAGAGCAGATGCAGCTGCAAAGGCTGCATCAGATCCAATTCTACCATCGGTTCCTCTCTCAGATGTGAGAAAAGCTATAAAAAGTTTTATGTATGGTCTTTGGCAGGAATCATGGAACTTGCAGGTCTTCAACAAATTACATACCATTTTCCCATCCCTCACCTCATTATCAGTTTTACCGTTACGAAGTGCGGATGTTAGATTAACTCGCCTTCGTATCGGACACACACGTTTCACACATAGACATTTATTTTTAAATGAACTAAATCCATTGTGTGAAACGTGTGATGAACCATTTACTATTTATCATATTTTAATCTCAGGTTCCACTTTTAACGTCTACCGTTTTAAATTTTTCAAAACAAACCTTTTAACAATGTTGCATTTGCTGGGGGAACCACCCCACAGAAACCTATTTGCTTATTTAAGAGCAATAGGTTTTTTAAATTTTATATAATTTCTAAATTTATATTTATACATTTTAAAATTTATATATATTTGATTTCTTTTATTCTATGTTTTATTTTATATAGATTTTAAAATAATTTATACACTAATTTTTGTTTTTTAAAATTTTAATGTTGCTTGGGTTTTTAAAAGAAATACATATTTATAAAAAAAGTAAGTAATATAATATAAAATATTTTCTTCGAAAAATTTATTCTTGGCGCAGCATGTCCATTTTTGGACCTTGCGCCATAAAACCCAACCAACCAACCACGAAATTACAGAGCGGCCCACAAATACATTGGGATAGCCAAAAAGTTAGAAGATCCAAAACCATGAAACTACTAGGAGTCACAATAGACGAGAAACTCAATTGGTCCCAGCGTATCAAAATCCAGGGAGCCAAAGCCTCCAGATTACATCAACAGCTACTTAGATTGGCGGGAACTAATTGGGGATTCTCACAAAAGCAGAGATTAATACTATACAAAACTATTGCGGAAAGGATTCTTTCCCATGGGGCCCTAATCTGGGGAAGGACTCTTCGAGTAAAGAATCAACTCCTCCTGGATAGTATTCAGAGAAAATTTCTCCTGAACAACACGGGCGCCTATAAAACCACAGCCACTAAAGCACTACCAGTGACAACCGGCATCTTACCCTTGCACTTGCAAATTGAGAAAGAAGCCCAGCTGAAACACATATTCAAAATTACTGGCACCAGCAAAGTCGAGGACAGAGTAGCAAAACTCACAATACATCCGGGTATATTCAATATAGAAAATAAATTTTGCCTAGAAAAGGAAGCCCAACCATCTAATCTCGCAGATATCAGCCACATTTATACGGATGGATCCAAACTGGAGGATAGGGTTGGAGCCGCTTTCTTGGT
Organism: Latrodectus hesperus; assembly: GCA_037975125.1. Classification (NCBI taxonomy): domain Eukaryota; kingdom Metazoa; phylum Arthropoda; class Arachnida; order Araneae; family Theridiidae; genus Latrodectus; species Latrodectus hesperus. The sequence goes on from CM075852.1 coordinate 121,824,050, forward strand.
AATCCAAAGTAACAACGTCCTCCACTCGGAAAAAATACGCATAAGAGATAACAACACTGTTTTCCAGGCAGAACTTTATGCTATCCATCAGGCAATCAAGTGGGCAAACCGGCAAAATTACATCTGCAACATTTGGTCGGATAGTCTTTCTGGAATTATGGCGGTTGGAAGCCCAACAACTACTAGCCCTATAGCCAGAGCTATCCAGAAAGATCTGAACTTGACAAAGACAATCAAGCTTCGCTGGATAAAGGCCCACGTGGGCTTTGAGGGGAATGAGCTGGCAGATAGCTTGGCCAAAGAGGCAACATCCTGTAGTGATCATACATTGTCGCAGCGCTACCTATATGAAAGTGATCATTTGTGTAAATAAAAAACTACTACAACTTTCACTATAACTTATACTTTAAAAAAAAGGGGAGTTTCCACTTTTGGTTTGTAGCTTTCGCTTCTCGTCATATTTCATGGAATGTATGCAAGTTCTAATTTTATCATTAAAGTTTTTCGTTATAAAATGGATTTATTTCATTTATCTGCACTTTGACACACTTCATTGGTGACAATTGGACTAGAATTATTCAACCTTCTGAACTTTTGTGATACAATTTCGTTTTTCGTGATAAACTTTGGATTTCGATTTCAAGATGGATGGCGCTATCTCTGCCGTAAAAATTCCTAACTTTATCACCACGGATCCTCAACTATGGTTTACAATGGTGGAATCCACATTTGAACTAGCATCGCCAAAACCAATAACGGAAAGCAAAACCAAATATAACTATTGTGTTACCAATTTACCACCCGATACAGCGATGCTGGTACGTGATGTGATTTTAAATCCGGACAAATCAGATCCATACAAGAATTTTAAAGAATCATTGATTTCTCGTTGTGGTGAATCAAACACTCAAGAAATTAGACGATTGCTTGCTGGTGAACAGTTAGGAAATCGGAAACCATCGAACTTTTGTGAGTGATGCAACGGCATTCAGAATCGCATAATGTAAGTGAAAATTTACTTCTAAAACTATTCTTGCAACAACTACCTAACAACATTCAGTTAATATTAACATCTATTCAACCTCTAACTCCTTATAAAGCTGGTGAAGTTGCAGATAGAATTTTAGAAATTACGCCTATTCAAGTCAGTAGCACATCGAATTCTGCTGAATTATGCTCTAATTCTACCTTGTTAGCTGAGCTCAAGAGCCTCCGCAGAGAAATCGTAGCTCTTCGAAAGTCACGAAGTACCTCTCACAACAGATACAATCGACGGAAATCCAGTCCTAGTGCATCGCGTTCTACTATTTGTTGGCATCACCGTAAATACAAGGAAAAAGCCAATAAATGCCAGACACCATGTTCTTTCTCGGGAAACAAAAACCGGCTTGCTTAGAGGCGACATATGCCAAGCCTTCCTACTCTCGTCGCCTGTTTGTCCGCGATAAAAGAACTAATATCCTGTTCTTAGTTGACACGGGCAGCGATTGTTCCTTGCTTCCAGCTACCAAAAATGAACGTAACATGAAACCTGTGCAAGTTTTTAATGCTGCAAATGGTACTCCAATACAAGTTTATGGTCAAAACTCATGTCTGTAGATTTAGGTCTTAGAAAAAGGTTTGTTTTTCCATTTTTTATATGTAGTATTTCTCAAGCAATATTAGGTGCTGATTTTTTGCATCATTTTAATTTAAAACCTGATTTAAGAAATGGTAAATTGTTTGATATGTGTACTAAATTAAATTCTTTTGGTATTGTTGATGGTACTAATATATTTTCTGTTAAAACTATCAATATTGCACAAATGATTTTGATTAAAGTTTTCCTAATATTTGTAAACCTCCTTGCTCAGACCAAACTGTAAAGCACAATGTTGTTCACCATATAGAAACTGTAGGTCCACCTGTTTTTGTTAAACCTCGTCGGTTAGCTCCGGACCGTCTCAAAATTGCCAAAATGGAATTTCAACATATGCTAGACTTAGGCCATATACGCCCATCAACTAGCAATTATGCTTCTCCATTACATATGGTTCCTAAGAAAAACAGTGATGATTGGCGTCATTTTTTCACGATATCTCTCTCACAATTAAATGATTCTGAACTTGAAAACTTCTGAATTCTCAAAATTCTAATTACAAAATTGAAAAACAATATTTTCCTTTAGAGGATGTAACTCTGTATTGTGATGTTTCCACAAATCCACCCCGTCCGTACATTCCAAAATCTTTTCGCTCAAACATTTTTGGAAATGTACATAATCTTTCCCATTCAGGCATTCGAGCAACTAGAAAATTAATTACAAAACGTTACTTTTGGCCCAACATGAATTCATTTATAATAAAATCTGTTCAATCTTGTCAAAACTGCCAGCGTTCAAAAGTTCAAAGACATACTAAATCTCCAATTGGTACTTTTTCTATGCCAGATGCTTGATTTGCACATATTCATGTCGATTTTATAATTTTTCACAGAAGTATTAACACAACACCATTTGAATTGTTGTTTGGTACAAAAATGAAGCAAAAAAATTGATGTTAAAATTAAAGATCTCTTAGACGCAGAAATACGAATAGATTTCATTAATAATCGCGATAACCTTAGAAAAGAAGCTAAAAAACAAATTTTAAAAGTTCAAAATGAAAATCGCAAAACCTATAACTTAAGAAGAAAACAAGCAAGGAAATTCAAAATAAATGATATTGTTGCTATTAAACGTATACAACAAGGTCCAGGTCTCAAGTTAAAACCCAAATATCTAGGCCCCTACAACATAATAAAAGTTAAGAACAATGACACCTACGATGTTCAAAAAATTGGTTTTACTGAAGGTCCCCTGATTACCAGTACTTGTGCTGAGTACATGAAGCCTTGGCCCGATGTAACTTAAAATGTGCTGAAAGAAGAAGAGAAGATACCGATGACGACCAACTCCTGATTTTGACTTTTTTACCCACAGAATTGCTATTTTTTAGTACTAAAAATTTATATTTCAGACTGTTACTTTTTCAAATTTTAAAAAAAAGAATAGTAACTGTGATGTGTTCAAGACGTTTCCTTTTGAAGATGGCCAAAGACGAGAGTGAAGATGTAGCTACAGATGCTCTAACCAGATGAAGACGAAGGAGTCCTCCATGACGGAATCTCAGATTCAAGGGACAACGACGACGATTTGGATGAGAGCTGAAAAGACGAATTAGACGAGAATTGACAACACTGTTTTAAAAAATTTTCTTGAACATGTTACTGCTCCTGTTCATTTTTTTTCCAGGAAATTCTGAGGTCAGCTAGTGTTATCAGGATGGCCGATTGTGGGATTGAAAGCGCCACCAGAGGGCCACTCACATGTTTGCCGCCAGACACGCAGAGGAGAAAGGAAGAGAACGACGATGTGAGGGAATGAAAAAGACGTGATGACAAAGACGCGAATGGATATTAAACTTGCTTTGAATTATTACTAACTAACTAAGATGTTAGATCGTGATTTAATACTGTAAATAATGTACATAGCTTTTGTCTTATTTTGTCCAAAACCATAATTAAATCATTTAAACTTTAACTCTGTGTAATGATTTTTTCCATAATAAAGTAAGAACCCACATAAATGCCATATGTATTTTTTGATAAGTATTAAATTTAAGTGTGACCACAAACGTGAGTAAAATATAATTATACAAGGTGCACTTAAACCTGTTCATCTCAGAGTATGTGAGTCAGGTAAACGGTCGAGATGATCACTGTCGTTATGCATTTTACCTAGTTTTAATTTAAAAAATGTGTTTAATAAATGTTGGCTCAATGCATAAGATTTGTGTGTGTTATATTTATTTTAGAAAAATTATTTCTGTTTATATCTACGGAATTCTGTTGCGTTTATGCTCTGTGTCTCTTCACAAAGATAATGAGATTGTCACTTCGAAGTTTGCCAATGATTTCATAATTACCAAGGTGACTGCTTGAGCATTCGAAGCACTCAATGCAAACAAGTCACCTAAGCATATCTTCTGAACTCTTTCTTAATTTCCCCAACATTTTCCGATATTTCTTTCTCTATATGGAAAAGAGACACTATTGCAAAAGTTTTCTGCTTAGCTTCCAAATTAAAAGATCAAGTTTAAATTTTCAAATAGCTATGCTTCATATGTGTAAACATAAAATTTCGGGACCTGACTGCAACACTCACCACCAGATCCATCAAGGGGTTGCAGACAAGCTACACAAGTGCTAGTCATGTCCTATAGCTCACAAAAGATATCTGACATGACCTCTCCCTTAACAAGTCATCCAGTAGAGAGCTTGATCCATAAGGCCAACTGATGTAATTAGGATCACAGCACACCTCCTGTTTACTTGAAGCAGAAACCAAAGCAAAGTGTTATTCTCTTGGAGCCTCAATAACCAGAAGCCTCCTTTCCAGGGACACGAGTCTTCAAGCTCACACTTGGGTGACTTAAGCAGCCATAATTACTCAAGCAGAGGTCTTATGTCTTGCGAGGCAACTACAAAGAAGAAGAAAAGGAAAAGTAGCAAGGAAGAGGAAAGATCGCTAGAGTGTACCTCGGGACTGTGATAGCCGTGTATACTTAAAAAAAGTAAACCCCCTGAGCAGCGCGAGAGCTAAGTTATAGTCGAATCTCATAGTATAATAATTAGAAGTGAATTTTAGTGTGATTTTCTTTTCAAGTACCCACAGTGGTTAAATTTGAAAATAAAGGAGTGTCATTAACAGTTAACGCAACCTCCTTCCCTGTGCAATTCAAGTTGTCAAGAATGATGAAATTAAATGTAAGTTATTGGCTTTACTAAAAGTAAATTAATTAGAATTTTTGAATAAAAAATAAGTGAAGTGAAAAAATTCTAAACTGGGAAAATATTTTAGTAAAATATAAAAATACTTCAATTCCAAATACTATGTGAAAGCATCAATAACAGGGTAGTAAAAATAAATAAAAGTAGAAAATATTAAGACTTAAAATTTAATTAGAAATGAAGGTAACAATTAAAAAACTTATTATTAATTTTTTTAATTTAAATTTAACTAAAAACTAAATGACAATATAAATCCAAGGACAAGATTAATAATTTAGGGTACAAGTTTGGTTTTGTTTGGGTTTTATGGCGCAAGGTCCATAAGTTAGCATGCTGCGCCAAGAACAATATTTAGGACACAAAGAGTTTGTTTGTTTGTCGCTCAAATGTCATTTTTTGCACACGAGGGCTAATTAGACCGTGATCTACGGTTTAAAGTGGATTCCGAACCACTACACACATCCATGCCCAAGGTGGGATTCGAACCCACGAACTGTTGAACCGCAGGCAAGAGCATTAACCATTCGGCTGCCAGCTCGGCTAGGATACAAAGGTAAACATTAGAGAAAAAAAAAGAATACATGAAAACTGAAATTATAAATAAGAAAATTAATAAATATATATTTGTCTATATAATGAATGAATTAGATTTTGTCCTTAAACACTATAAATAGCATTTTAATAAATTTCTTAGAAATTATTAATAAATTTTAAATATATTTGAGCTAAAATAATTCAATAAAAAATTAATATTTTTATCAAAAAATGTCTATTTGGACAATCATTAAAAAATTTATCACTTGTTTTTAAAAAATGATAAATATATGTCCGATATATTAAAAAATATGAACCAAAATATTTTCATATTATCTACAGTTATGATTGATTTCTTATTGTTAATAAAATTAATGGTTTTAGAAAAACTCAACCAATATGAAAGCTTTAAGAATAAGAATAAAAAAATTTTTTAACTATTAAATCAAAGCAAGAAAGTTATTAAACAAACAACTAGTTTAAAGAAATAATATTTATTCCTAAAATAATGCTAAACATTTTTTTTTAATTAATTTGAATTGTATGCTGTAAATAAATCATGCAATCTATATTTTTATGATTAAAATATGCAGAGTTGGAATTATAATTCTTTCCATTTTCAAATCAAATATAATTCTTTTTTTTTTTAATTTTATATTTTGCAAGATGTTTAAATGTATAACAAAAATGACTATAAATAAAACATTAAATTACTAAGAAAAAGCAAGGATATTTTTTTATTTTATTAAAGCAAAAATGATTTTAAACATAGTTTGAGCACAAAAATCATCAGAAAAAAAATATTTAAAATATTTATATTTCAAAAAATTATAGCTCCATATATCATTATTCTTAAATAATTTTGATATTTCATGAAATAAAAGACTTAATAGGCCCAAAAAAGTATTTTGATCAAAAATAACTTATTCAGCTTTTTTTGGAAAAAAAATGCATTATAATACCTAAAAATTTAGCACTATAATATAAATAAAGTAACATGAATTCATTTTTTCTTAAAAACTAATTTTTAATATGTACATACCATATTCAACATGTGGTCTTGTGACAATTTTAGTGTATTATGATAAGATAAAAATCCTGAAACTCTCATGTAGCATAGTTTTACTCTAACAATATAAGTTTTGTAAATCGCTGTAGTTATCTATAACTTTAAAATAATAAAGGAAAAATTATGTGCTTATAGACTATACTTGAAAATATACAGATGAATTCAAAATTACTCAAATATATAGATCCTCATATGATAGCAGATTGCATCATGGGCAGTGAAAATTGTCTGGAAATACTATGTGGTACTAAGTTGTGCCATTTTTTCCATCTATTTAGCTGTGCTTTTCTTATTCATCAGGGTTCATACAGATTTCCAGTAGGTATCGACATTCATGCTAAATAATTTTGTACTATAATTTATTTTAAAAATTATTCTTAACAAAATATGCATATAATTATGTACATGTAACATTTTTCAATTATATTTATAAATGATAGAAATAAATAATTGTAAGAATTAATATATTTTTTAGTTAAGATAGAATTATATTTAATGATTATTTCAAAAGCCATCAATGAATTTACAACTATAACAAAAAAAAAATTATGTAAATAATCAATATTCTTTACATTACTGAATTATACATTCTATAAAATAATGGTTTAGAGTTTTTAAACATCTTCATTACATTTTAGATTATTCATAGTGTATTTCAAAATGTGAATAACAACCTCTTTTCAAATAAATACACAAATTCAAAACAAAATAAAACTGTTAAATAAAGCTTTTAAGAACTTAAATAAAGCTTTTTTCTCAACTATTATTTAATAAAAAAATTCATTTTTTTTTTTTCTGTTTACTTTCAAAGTCTTTTAAAACCATACAATTTCACATCCATATTCTAGGCTTTTATATTTCTTTATTCATTCGATAAATTTTCACTTTACTTGGATATTGCTGTTAGAAAATGACCACCTCAGAGGCTTTTGCTTTTAAATTATTAATATTGAATAAGAGAAATAATGACAATAGCCAAATTTCGGGGCATTTGTAATAAATTAATACTGAATAACTGTTGCTTTTCTGAAGCACTATGGTGACACATGTTTGATATTGCAATTAATGTTAATTTACACGTTCTTTCAGCTACCTTAATAATTACTATTGCAGATTTTACAAGTTCATTAATGTCATCTTTTATATATGTTTCTCTTCATTAATGTTTCTTCCTTGATTTTCAATTCATCAATTTCTTTAAGAAGTGCTTTTCACTTTCCTTCTATTATCTGCTGCTTTTTTTCTTACTGTTTTAATTCACCTGAACATAATTATACTTTTGCTTGGCACCAGCTGGAAAACAAATAACTAGACCCTTGCTAACTATTACATTGTTTGCACCTCTATGCTTCAGATGTAATCACCAATAATGCATTTAACCACAATTGACTGATTAGTAAAATTTTCTACCATCAAATTTTGTGCACATAAAATCCACTTTCAACAGATGCTTGACTATGACAGTAGTAAAAGCAAATTAACTACTTTCCATAAGTGATATTAATTTTGTCTATTTGACAGTATAAATAAAAATAAAAAAAATATCTATACAATCTTTAACATGATCAAATTTTTCATCAATACAATCTTGAAATCTTAGTCAGTTGTAATGATTTAAACTTCCACAAAATTACGAAATTCTTTTTTTCTGAACAACACAAAAGCCAATTTTTGCATGGCTTTTCCAGAGTACATTGGTCATTGAAAAGACACTTTCCACCCGGCATATTAAATAATTCATTTTAACCTTTATTTCACTGATAAGCAAACAAATTCATCCTGGTACTTAAATTATATGCAATGAACTGAAATTCTATTCAATTTTCACCACAAGTATATTTTAACTCGAAAATTTTATATTAAAATATTAATAGTCAGGCTGACCGATGGCTGAGTGGTTATCACTCCTGACTCCTGGTCCCGGTTCAGGCATGGATGTTACCTTCTTTCTCTGTCCTTTCTTCTGTGATGATGTATGAATGTGGCCCACTCTATAAACAGATTTGTGGTGGTATGATGTGGGCAATGCTACTTGCCTACGTGACTTGGTTCACTGGTGCCTGCAGGATAACAAATGAGTAGCAGTATCTGGCCTTGTAGTGGCATAGGGTTCGTCACCCAAGTGCCCACCATTGGAAAAAAATAGTAATGGTCAGTGAATTTTATACAATATAAAGAAAACAGAAACAAATAGAAAAATCAATTAAAATTGCCTGCTGATTGCAACACATGACAATCTGGTTTGGTGATTACTTCACACATATAAATCTAAATACCACTAAACTGGATTGAAATTATTATGGCTGAACTAGATCTTTAAACAGTTAAGAATACCAAAAGTTATTATCGATCATGATGCCATCTACTAATAACATTAAGAGCTAATACTCAATTAGGTTTTTGGAAAATTTCATTGAAAATTTTAAAATATTGTGAAACAAAAAGCTCAAAAAATTATAATAAAGTCTAACAAAAAATAAATGCATCCAGGTCAGTAATTTCAGGAGTAATTCACAATTTCAAGGAGTCAAGTTAAAATTCCAGGAGTTCTGAAATGTAGTTCAATTCTCCTCCCATGAGGCTAAATGATCGTCATTTTGCTAGCCATATACCCAATCCCATCAACAATCTCGTGGACAGTGTTCCATTTGTTATCAAAAGCAAGCCGATAAAAAACTCTAAATATACTTCCCAAAATATAGTTAATGTAAAAATTACAAGATAGGACTTCCTAGGAATTTGTTTTCAAATATAACATACTAAACTTCATTTCCAATAAATGTTTTGTAAGTATTTTGCATGTCTTCATTTTTATGTATACATACTTAATTCATATTTAATAATATAAATCATAATAAAAATTAATTTTCAAAATTTTGCTCTAATATAATTATTTTTCAATTTCAATGATTTTTATAATCTTATTTTATATTAAAAAAGTTTTACAAAAATATTTTGTATATTTTAACAAAAATATGTAGATTTGAAATATGTAATAAAGACACTATTTTTAAACATATTTTCATGCAAAAAATAACTATGGAACAAGAAGGTTAAAATTTACAAATACCAAAAACAACACTGGAGAACTTTTTGCAAATCTAAATTTTGTGGCAAGTAAAAATTGGTTTGAAAATTTTGAACGCTTTGTAATTTACCGTATAAATAATTCAAGAAACCTCATTAGCAGATTGAGAAACTGTTTGAAAAAATTTAGAGCATTATACATGAATAAGAGTATACAACATAGCTAATTTTTAACGTTAATGAATGAAAATCAAAAAACTTAAAGAAACTTTATATTGAAAAAGGAGAATGTATTCAAATTTATGTAGTTCATAAAATGTTACTTTTATGCACAGATGTATCAGGGGATTTTAAGAATAAACTAAAAATAATTTATAGATCTTTAAGTTCCTGTGCACCTAAAAGCTCTAATAAAAGATACTAGTATAATACTGTGCACAGAAAAATCAAGCTTACTTAACTGGAAATATACCTATAAATTAGTTTGTAGTATTCCAAATGCTGAAATTATTTTAAATCAAAAAATTTGAAATTTAAGGCACTATTGCTATTAGATACTGCTCCTTATCATCTACAAAATTTGAGTCCTCCCTATGTTAAAATAATTTTCTAACCTTTTTATTGCTACAATCATTAAATTAAAATATTATTTATACCTTTGAAATTTACTATATAAAGAAAATGTTATGAAGAATTTTAGATGTATGTGACTCAAAATCAATTTAATCAATGTTTGGAAAGATTTTTTCCACAAAGCACTGTATTGATATTGAATCTGTTTTAGAAAGAATAAAAGATGTAAAAGTCAAATAAGTGCTGTAAAAACATTTACTCACTTTTAGTTAAAATAGAAGACTTGAATCCTCAGAAAATGAAATTGGCAATATATCAGAACTTTCTAAAATGGTTGGAAGCAGATTCTACATATGCAGATACAGAAAAAGTTAGACTTATTAATGTAAAAAGCTGATGAAAAGGATTTGATAAAAATGCTATCTAAAAATGGAAATCATATTAATTCAGAAATATACTATTGAGGAATGATCTAAGATTCATAATTTAATATTTAAAAATTAGAAAAAAACTTAAAATTTGGAACTATTTTTCTGGTACTCCCTCCAAATGAAAGAAACTGAAAAGTCACAAGAGAGCTGCAAAATTATCAATCTTCACATAAATAAACTATAACCTTGCGAGGAACAAGAAATAAAAGATATTTTTAAGAGAAGAGAGAAAAAGTACATAAAATCTTCTGAAAATGAAGACGATATTGTTATAAAGAAAAGAGCCTTCATTTGGTTGAATCAAATGGCAATGAGAATTGAATGTTAAAATCAAGTAATATTAAAAGAAGAGAATTTTAATTTCAAGTTATAATTTTAATAAAAGTTACTTCTGTGGAAAAAATCAATATCTTCAAATGGCTTTAAATTGTAAAAACTTTTTATATTAGCTGTGGGTCTCGCAACATAATGATTTTAAACAGAGTATTTTTGGGAACTTATTTAACATGTTACCATGTTTGCAGCAAAGTTTAAATGCATATATATATATTCTAGATTATAAACACACTGCTTTAGAATTAGCTCATTCTCAATAGTAAATTAAGTTTTATTTTGTTACTTTAGTGCCTTCTGTGTCACTAATGTCCAGTGTTCACAACATACTTTTTCTTCTGAAAAAAAGCAAAATATTTTCTTAATGAAATATTTATAATTAGTATAAGACTTTTATGTAACAAGTAATATTAATTTGTTTACCAAATTATTTGAAGTTTAATAATATGAGATTGCAATAAAGTTATATACATGGAGAGGAATAATATATAATAATCATTAAAAATTACTATAAAGTAGTGAAAAATAATGATATCAAAGAATCATAGTGTTTTTTTTGTGGGAAAAATGCTATATTATATAAAATATATTGAAAACAAGAAACACATTTTATTTATTGCACTTACGTTTCTAAGTATAGTCAATTTGTTCCAAAAAAAATTTTTTTTTGCCTTTGTACTCTTTATTCTGAAACATACCATTTAGAAAAAATATTTGTTTTTAGCTCATCTATTAAAAGCTTGTTGATGACAATTTTGTTATCCACACTAAAAAGCAGAGAAAACACTTTGAAAAGAAAATATTAAATGTATGTAATTTACCTGTGAATACAGTATTGACTGTCATAAAGTAAAATAAAGAAAAAATGAATTTTACAAAACAATTTTAATAGGAATAATTTTAACAAATGTACACTAATAGAGAATGTAGTTTTTTATTACCCTTTATTTTAATAATGTTTATGGAAACAACATTGTTATTTTTTATACATTATTCAAATTAAAGAAAAGCTAAAAAGGCATAGTTTCTTTATAGAATTGATATATTAATTTTGATAGTGATAAGAATGTTAGAAAAATTAAATTTTGACTGCTAGAATCGTAATATACGTATGTTAAAAAAGATCATACACTTGTGTGAAAAAAAGTGTTTTAAAACAATATTTTTATATATATAGTTAAACAATCGATTAATTCAAAAATATTCTTTTTAATTTAAATACATTGATTTAATTTGAAAATATAATATAAATGAAAGGTTAATTGTAATTATTATTATTATTTTTTTTCTGTTAAAACACAGGAAATAATAAAGACAAATAAGTTAAAAGTTCAACATTTAAAGTGATCCATTCTGTAAACATGTACAAAGATCTTGAGTATGAAACTTGTTTTCTTTTCTGGACTAATAGAAATTTTTTCAAAAACAATTCTATTCTAATGATAAGTATTATTAGTCCATTTATCAATAATTGACTTCCAGACACAGCATATAAACATTACACAAGACAATAATTTTCATATTTCAATATTACAATTCACATTGAAAAACAAAAAATAAACACATATATGTGATACAATTATGACAGCAGTTTGTTAGCCTGTCATAATGGCATACAAATGTAACTCTGGAACAGGATCCTGTTTTTTGTTGAGTTAAATTCTTGTCTCTCAATGAAAATGAAATAAATTTCTTAATACTGTAGAAGTTTTTCTATTAAATTTAAAAAAATGAGCAATGAATAATCTTCTTTAATATTACTAAATATTTTGGAAAACAAATTTCCAAAAGTGTACATATGTTCCATAAATTTACTTTCTATAAAAATTATTGAAATGTAAAAAACTAAACAATAATTAAATATTATTTTCCCCAACATTTACTTTTCCATGTAAGAAAAAATTACTCTTTTCTCCTTATCACATATTTCTTTGCATAGTAAATTTATTTTTGCACAATATTATAAAATGTTATATCTTTTACTCACACACACAAAGGATTTCAGTAATTCGCATACAACATCAACATAAAGGTAATAATTAATATTTAATTATAATTCCATATTTGGCCTATTCATTAAATATTAGATATCATATGTTGAACATATTTGATTATCAAGCAAAATAATTTTCGAAGATTTCTTGAAAATTTTTAATAGAAAACCTTTATCAATTTAAAAGAAATTTTATTATGATATTTAAAAATAAAATTGCCAAATATTATTTTAAAAATAAAACTACACAAAATATTAAATCCTAATATAAAAATTTTTTATGAAATAATAGTTAATTTATAGAAAGCAGTCTTTTAAAACAAATTCTTTAAAGCATCATACAGAATTTTAAATTGTAAAAATAAAGATATAAAATAAGTATTAAATTAAATAGGAATTGTTTAAAAGAATCATAACAATTTATTTTTTGGAACATATTTTTTTCAATGCATTAAAACATAAGAGATAATACATTTTATTCTTTTATACAAATTTATGTACATTTCTAACATTATACAAACTTACAGAATAAAGGACATTTTACTTTGATAAGTAAATATATAATGCAAATATTCAAATTGTAAATCATTTTTCATGTAAAATAATGCCATTTACTAAGGTTTTTTTGTTTTAGAAAAATAAAATTGCTGACTCCTCAAATTTTTACAATAATAAGAAAACATATTTTACCAAAAGTTATAAGTTTACAATATTAGCAAAAAGCTTATTTGATACTTTACTGCTAAAAATCAATTTTAAAAAGATTCTTATTTCTTAAGAAAATTATTTGTTAAGTAATTTTCATTTAATTATTCTATTATAAAAAGCAACTTATTACCTTTATAATAACAATAATTTTCTAGATTTATTCAATATTTTAAACTCTATTATCAATGTTTATGTACATTATCCTTATACATTGTTTTTATTTGATGAAATTTATATGGCAACTAAATATTTAGTATTAGATTTCTAATTTATCAGAATATTCAATATTCATTGAAAATATCGTATATTACAACTTAAGTTTACACCACTCCCTAAATTTTGTCATTGAGTCTAATGCATAATATTTATTAATATAAATGTTAGCTATATCAGGAATATGAACTCATTTTTAAATAAACTTATCATTGTTCTTACAATTGATCTCTTCCATCTAATAACAAAGATTGTTACATGGCATGCTTTTCATTGCAGGAACATTCTATGATGAAACTAAATTAACTATCTTGTAATGAACAGATTAAGTATTTATGTATATTTTAATATGTATAAGCAAAAAATCTAATAGGATCATTCAAATAAATGCATATATTTTAGGAATACTGGTAGCAAGTTTTACATTTAAATTTTTTTTGTATTGACCTTTATTTATTTTAGTTGTCTTGCAACTCTGAAATTGGGGATATTTTTCATCCTAAGAAATTTCAGTTGGACTATATTTTTTCTTCTTTATAATATTTTTCATTTCATCCAAGAAAATTTTAAGTTATAAATTTATGAAATCTTTGTAAAATTTTAATTGACATAATGCATTCAACTTAGTTCTTCACCAAAATTATTATAAATTAATTTGATAAAAATAATTTCAAATAATAAACAAATGATAATTTATTTTAAAATATTAATAATCATAAGAACTTACTGTTAAATTTTTGACATTTGTTTTTCCATCTTAGTTCCAGTAATCAAGAATAATGTATACCATTTCAACGAACAAGGCATAAATTATAGAAAACATAAAACACTTAAATGTATAATCATTCTAAAACAAATTCATAAATTGATCTACAAGCATCTTAGCATAGAGTTCCAAAAGTGTGCGCTAGAGATGGCCGTTATTTAAAGGAACAGTTATTTAAGAACCGTTATCAACAAATAACCGTTTAATAAATAACGCGTTCTTCAAAAATTATGTTATTCAGATAACGTTTTTCTTTTCCTTAACTGCTGAAATCGTTCCTGTAATGGTAACTTCTCAAAGTCGTTACGGTATTGTAGAACGTTTCCACATTATGTTATTTTGTAGCGTTAAAGCTGTTCTCGTTGTTTTGTAACGTTAAAGCTGTTCTCGTTGTTTTGTAACGTTAAAGCTGTTCTCATTGTTTTGTAACGTTAAAGCTGTTCTCGTTGTTTTGTAACGTTAAAGCTGTTCTCGTTGTTTTGTAACATTAAAGCTGTGCTCGTTGTTTTGTAACGTTAAAGTCGTTATCGTTGTTTTGTAACTTCCGTAATATTAAAAATATTCTCGTTGTTTTGTAACTTTAAGGCCGTTATCGCTATTTTAGAATTTCCGGAACTTTAAAGCCAAAATCGTTGTTTCGCAACCAAATTTTAAGTTGTTATTACGTTGTTTTGGTTTCTAACATTGACATTGAGTTTTCTCGGGAACACATTCCAAGTTTTTGCTTGGCCCGTTGCGTTGCTTAGCAACTAAGAATGTATACTTTTCGGTTCCACACTTTGATGAAGGAAAGTTAACTGAAAAGCGGATGCATGAATAAATATATTTCATTTTAAAAGAGATTAAAACATTTGTAAAAATGGGGATTTTTAAAAATACATTTTATGTTAATATTTTACGGGCATTTTATTTATTTTCAGCCTTTATTTCTAATTATTTTTTGTGAATTTTAGCAAATTTTTCATTAAACTGAAACATTTTTTTAGAAACTTGAAACTATGCTCGCATATCAAAGCAAACGTGAAATATTTTAAATTCAATTTCAAATTTCGGGAGTTAATTTTTATAAATTAAAAAGATTAAAAGAAGAAACTAACGTACCATTCGAAAAAATTTGGATCAATCTAATAATATATATTTATAATTAAATTTGAAATTTACTTTAAGAATTAATATATTGTAAAAATAATTTTTTGACACTTATAATTTTTTTATTTATTGAAAAAGCATCATCATAATTTATTAAAATTAATTTATATAAATAAAATTTTAATTATTTTAAATGATAATGTACTTGATTACATTAAAATAATATTCTTAATGTAATAATTTTACAGTCCTAAAAATGTATTTGATGTACTGGAATAAGAGAATTGCATCATATTTCTTGTAGAAAGCCAGTTATAAAATTTGTTTTGAAATAAAAAGTATTATTGTTGTTAAGTTATTAAGAATCATGATAATAAATGTTGCAATGTATATAATTATATTAAATTAATTCATGTATATTTGTAAATGTAGTTGTATTTATTTAATATTTGAAAATAAAATCACAGTAAAATTAATATCCTACATATTACAGCTGCAAATTCTAAATTTTCCTCATTTATCTTTCAGGTTAAGTTGTAACTATGAGGAAAAAATTGTTCATAAAAAGATCTTTTCTGTAGTTTCATTCCTATCTAATTTCAATATAAATCTTTAAATATAATTAGTTCTACTCATGCCATAGAGTTATCTCTTAAGGCCATTGTGAACTGGACAGTTTACAGTAAACATTTGAGCAATATACATTTCACTAGCACATTTCAAATTATCTTTCCAGTACATTTTCAACAGTATTTATACATTTTTCCAGTACATTTTTAACAGTAGATATATAATTATAGTAATATTATTTCTTTATGTGGATACTATTTTTTGTATTTTTAATGTTATTTCTCTATATATAACCTATGATATTATATCATTTTTTTAAACATACATGTCATTCAAGATGAGTGCCTGAGAGTTTTCCAAGTTTACTCCCTTGCATAGACATTTGCAGTCTATTTATTTAAAACATTACTTTAAACATTTACATACTAAAGTAACTTTTCTTCAATTAAATTTCAAACGAATAAGAATTACATTAATTTGAAAGACTATAATAAGTAAATAACTATGGAATTTTATATAACATATATTCCTCAGCAATCATAAAAAGAAATGACAAGTAATAACTCTTTTTATAGTATGTAAAGTAAAAATGTTAATTCTGTTTATTAATTTAATTTATTTGAGCTCTTATGATATCAAAAGATACTTGCAGATCAAACAATACAAATTAAAAAATTTATTAGTTGATAAAATTTTTCATTTATAACAAAAACTTTTGTATATGCAAATAATTTTAAAAACTGTAAATTTATGTATTGTGTCAATAGTAAAAAACTGCATCTGAATTATTTACTGTAGTAATGCGTTTATCTATTTTACAGCAGCAATTTTCATACATTTTTATTTAAAAATACTGTTTAATTGTTAGTACTTTAAATTCACACACACATTTTATTAATACCACATAGCTCTCTTATTTTTACTTCTCCGTGAGGAATTTCATCTAGTAAAAATATTTAAGATAAATACACAATTGAAGCATATAGAACAGTGAAATCATGTATATGAAGTAAAATTCTATAACTTATCATAAAGGCAAACTCCTATATTCGAATATTTTCTCGTAAGTACTAAATATTCTGGTTTACATATACAATTTTTTATTTTTAAAGAAAATATTATTTTCTATTTATGTTCATAAATATGTAATTTTATAGTATATGACATCTGTATAGATCCGATTTTCCTTTTAATAAAGAGATTTATATGAAAATTAAATTCAATTAAAATGTTTAATATTGAAAAAGAAATTTATATGAAATAGTAAAATATAATTAATTATTAAATATAAGTTAGTTTTATGTATATCGCTTGTTAAATTATCATTAAAATGATTTTACTATTTGAAAACTGTGGGTTCGATACTGATGTTACCATAAACAATGATGGATGGTGCTCTTTGGATATTGATTAATCGCATGGTTATATTTATAAGTTGATAAGATAGTAAAATTAAGAAATTTCGATCAAAATTCAACTTTTTAATTATATTGTGTCTCTAACTAGAGAAATACTTCTTCCAAGAATATATATTTTAAGATTTATTCGAGCATAAGTGACATACTTTTCTTCAATTCTTAAGATTTATTCGAGCATAAGTGATATACTCAACAGTAATCTTTAGTGTAAAAGAAACATCAGTTAAAATTTATAAGAATTTATAATAGAAATTACATTGAGGAATAAATTAAATTCATCTTGTGAGAAACTGAATTATACTTGGTTTAAAAAAATTCAAATTTAGACATATTTTATACATTAAAGTAATAAAATATTTTAATAAGGAGTTAAGATCATTGGGAAACAAATTATGTAAACACACATTACTTAAGAATTTCTAACTGAAAAAAAAATCAATTGACAGTAAAAAAAATTATAAATCATATTTAATCCATGGCAATTACTTTAAAAAATAAGTAAATGAAAATCAGTCTAGACTTAAATGTTGAATTTCCGTATAATAAAGTAGGAAATTATTAAAAAATTGATTAAAGAATATAACAAAAATCATTATAGTTTCTTTCAGTAAGTGATTTTCGATGCTCAGTCACTAAAATTCACCTTACACCTCATTTCCTCAAAAAACCAGTTTTGTCACCCCACGAAAGCTTCCTTTCGCTCCATAGAATTTCCAAGAAGGCCAAAGCGAACGGATTTCTTAGAATAACTTTCCAAAAAGCCGTTATTTGATAACGCTTTCTAGAACATGTTATTTTCTTGGAGCGTAACGTTGATAACTAGTTATTCAAAAATAACTGCTTTTGCCATCTCTAGTGTGCGCCATAACCAATCTACCTATAACATACCACAAAATGTATACTAATACTCTAAAGAGATTAAAATAAAAAATTCTGTTAAAGAGTCAAAATCAAAACAGACTGTAACTTCAATACAAAGCTTTAACAGTAAGTTTACTTTAATAAATGTAGATAATCAAAACATATTTTGCCTTCAATTGGTCGGTTGGTTAATGATTTCAGCAGCAACGAAAGTTTGTTCTAACGCACCGCAAACATATCCACCGTTGCTCAAATATATCGATATGTTTCAGCTATACTATTTATATCGCTTGTCGCTTGCAGGTGTATTTATATCTCTTTAATTTCAATTCTTTAAAAATGAGTTTCCACTGAATTCTCAAATCATAGAAGACACTGGATTTAATCAGTTTCATTAATTTTGCAAAATATTTTCCAGAATTAAAGTAAAAATCTTTTTAATGAAAATTATTCAAGTCGAAATAAGGTTGAAAAAACGTGAATGGAATATTCAATGAAATGAAATTTCCCGACAATTTTTTTATACTAATTTTTAAAAAGATTTATATTCTTAAATTAAATTGTTTTTTAATCTAACCTATAAAAAATTTTATAAAATGCAGATAAAAAAATAATAAAAGCCACTTACATGACGTTTTTAATGGACAATTATTGGATTAAGTAAATATTATGTAAAGTTTTTCTCAGTTTCGATTCTTAAATGCATAGATATTTCCAAACTAATAGTTTTAAATTTTAAAAAAATTAAAAAAAGACATATTTTCATATTAGTTTAAATGCAATATTATAGTACTACGAATCTATCCTTATGAGTTACTATGGATTTTAGCACTCATATATATTGTATATTAATAATACTTTTATAAAATAATTATTATTATATTGTTTAAACTAACTTTTAATCAACAGGAACAATTATAAGATTTACAATTTGAACTGCTCCTTTTTCTAAAATTAAAATACTGTAGCACGATTTCTTAAAAATTTTTACTGTTATATTTATTCTTCATTATTTTTAGTTCTGTACTGATTTATATTCAAATATTTCGTTACAGTACATTTATATATATTTTTAAATAACAAACTTTAAATGTAATATATCAACATCTCACGAACTTTTTGCACACAACACCTCACGAACTTTAGCCCCTCAGGGGGCTTACCTTCTTTAGGCAAACACGGGTGTCACAATCCCGAGGTACCCTAGTGATCTTTTCTCTTCTTTCTTTTCTTCTCTCCTACTCTTCTGCTTTTTCTTCTTCTCCCTCAGCGTGGTTGCCTCGCAAGAGGTTGAGGGCTCCCCTTGAGTAGCTTCCGCCACTCTGTTGCTATTAGCTCCTCTTGGGGACTAAATCACCCACGTGTTTGTCGTGCGTGGAGACCCGTGTTCCTGGAAAGGAGGGTCCTGGTAATTGAGGCCCCCAGCGACCAGCACATTACTTTGGCCTCTGCTTCAGGTAAACGGGAGGTGTGTTGTGGTCCTCAGCACATCAATCGGCTTCATGGATCAAGCGATCGGTACTCTACTGGGTGACTCGTTAAGAGTGGAGGCCACTTCAGGGATGTACTGTGAGCGTATAGGACCTGGCTAGTACTGCTGCAGCTGGTCTGCATCCACTTTTTGGACTCAGTGATGGGTGGTGCCGTCAGGTCCCGAATTTTCCATTTTAGATATGGAAACAAATATTTCTCTTCTCCCAAGGGAGCATACTTTGCCCTTATTAAATGCAAAATTTTATGTTATCAAACGAAAAAAGGGTACTTTTGATACGGTATCCCCTTTCCTTATTCTAAAGCAATTACAGACACAATCGGTGATGTGAAGAGCATCAGAAAATTACGTTCTGGCGACTTAATGGTAGAAGTTGCTTCGAAAACACAATCAAACTTAATTGAAAATATGAATATGCTAACTACCCTTGAGGTGTCTGTCTCACCTCATACAAACCTTAACTTTCCTCGTGGTGTGATATCCGCCAAGGATTTGCTTAACACGCCTACGGAAGAAATACTAGAAAATCTAAAAGAGCAAAAGGTCTGTGCTGTAAAACGCATTACTGTCAGGAGAGATGATAAAGTTATTAACACTAAACATCTGATCCTGACATTTGCGACGCCAGACCTACCGCAGCATATTAAAGCTGCGTATATGCATCTCTCCGTTAGGCCATTTATTCCAAATCCTTTGCGTTGTTTCCAGTGCCAGAGATTTGGTCACTCTAAAGCGGCTTGCAGGGGCAAACTGACTTGCGCTCGCTGCGTAGCAGTTGGCCATGACAGTTCGTCTTGCACTGCAAAAGAGAGGTGTGTCAACTGTAAAGGTGACCACCCCTCCTACGCTAGAAGTTGTCCTATCTGGATACTGGAAAAGGAGATCACAACCACTAAAGTTAAAAATAATTGTGCATATCCCGAGGCAAGACGTGCTGTTATAGCTCGTACACCTCAAGTTGGAGTTAGCTATGCAACTAACGCCGCAAAAGTCACCAGAACGACTAGTACACAAACAGATGCTCTCTCACTACCCATTGTTAAATTACCCCCTACATCTGTACAGAGGCCAAAGTCAACCTCCACATCGACTACCCGCAGAAAAGCTCCTATTGCCCGATCAAAGGTTATAAAGGCCTTAAAACTAAGATCTGCAAAGGAGGGCAATTCTAGGCCCTCTCTATCCACCCGTAAAGCCTTATCCCTGGAAGCTGACGCAGTGTATCTACATCCCTCCGACGAAGATCTGTCTCTCGAGGAGATGTCAGATGACATCCCTTCCAGCTCCGGGAAAGGAGCTTTTCAAATTCAATAATAACTTCCTTTGTTTCTTGGAATTGCCATGGCTAGCGCTCTCATCATGATGACATCAATTCTATAATTTCAGCCTACAACCCCGCATGTGTTGCACTTCAGGAAACATTCCTGAAGTAAAGCAATAACTTTTCCATGCGTGGGTTTAAAAGCTTTAGAAAAGACTGTGGTAAAGATGGTGCAGTGTCTGGAGGTGTTTGCATATTAACATTCAACAACTATCCCAGCACTGTCCAACATTTAAATACTGCAGTACAGGCTGTAGCTGTGCGAATTCACACATTATGCTTGTTGACAGTCTGTAGTTTGTAGCCGCCAAGAGGAACTCGATGCATTAACAGATCAGCTGCCAACACCATTTCTGTTGTTAGGTGACTTTAGCAGCCATAGTTCTTTGTGGGGAAATGATAATACTAATTCTCGCGGTCGGCAGATAGAGCGGTTTATTTCAGATAATAGTCTCTGTCTGCTTAATACCGACGAGAAGACATATTTCCATGTACCCACAAGAACGTCTAGCCATCATTCTCTCGATCTAGCCATCTGTTCTCCATCTCTTCTGCCATTGTTAAATTTAAATGTAGGAAATGATCTCCATAATAGCGATCATTTTCCTCTCGTCATCTCCCAGACTGGAGGTAGTAGTGTAAGACAACGCTTACCTACTTACGTGTACAGTCGGGCAGATTGGTCGTTATTTACACAATTGGCAGTTGTTGATAATGAAATGGTTATGATCGATGATATTGATAATGCCGTATCAAAAGTCACTGAAACAATTATAAATACAGCTCATGCATCAATACCTAAGTGTTCCTCTACACCACACAGGCGTTGCAAACCTTGGTGGAATGATGAATGTCAAAACACCTATAAGAAACAGAGGAAGTTATGGAAGCTATTCAGAAGATACCCCACAACGGAGAATCTTATCGCCTATAAGAGAGCAAAAGCATTAGCTCGCAGAGCTCGTCGTCGAAGTCAGAAGGAATCTTGTTCCCGCTATGTATTATCAATAACTTCTTCCACATGCAGTAAACAATTGTGGAGAAGAGTGAAAGCAGCCAATGGAAAATATAGGTGATTCTCTATTCCTTTTCTAAAGTCCGGAGCTGCTGTACATTCTTCTCCAAAGGACATCGCTAACGTCCTTGGTGAAACCTTTGCTAGCGTCTCGAGCAACGACTCTTATAGTCCTTCGTTCTTAAGGACAAAGAGTCGTGCTGAGCAAACACCAATTCGTTTCAACCATGGACAAGCTTTGCCTTACAACTGTGAATTTCGGATGTTGGAATTGAAGAGAGCATTACAGCGGGACCATGATACTAGCCCAGGACCAGATGGAATCAGCTGTCAAATGCTTCGCCATTTAAGTCCAGATTCGCTGTTGAACTTGCTGTTATTGTTTAATAGGATCTGGACTGAAAACCAATTTCCAACAGTTTGGAGCGAAGCAGTAGTGATTCCTATCCTTAAGGCTAATAAGGATCCTTCTGCTCCTTTAAGTTATCGACCAATTGCTGTGACGAGTTTTTTATGTAAGACTCTCGAACGTATGGTCAACGCCCGTCTCATCTATGTCTTAGAAACAAATAAATGTATCCATATCAATCAGAGTGGCTTCCGTAAAGGAAGATCCACTCTTGATAATATTACTTATCTGGAAACACAGATCCGCAATGCCTTTGTGCGCAGGAATCATCTCGTTTCCCTTTTCTTCGACATAGAGAAGGCTTACGACCGTGCGTGGCGTTATGGAATTTTCCGTAGGATGTATGATTTTGGCTTTAGGGGTAATTTGCCAATATTTATTGAAAACTTTTACGCTCCCGTGGTTTAAAAGTTCGTATTGGTTCTGTTATGTCCAATACTTTTATTCAAGCCGAGGGTGTACCCGAAGGATCTATTTTAAGTGTCACACTTTTTAACCTTTACATCAGTTGCATTCTTCATCAAATTTCACCTCCTGTTTATGGCACACTTTATGTTGATGACCTGCAAATATCATGTGAGGGTTCTAACATGCGTTTAATTGAGAGACAACTACAAACCTCAGTTAATAAACTTGCTGCATGGTGTGCTGAGAATGGTTACACGCTGTCTCCTAGCAAGAGTAATTGTGTCCATTTCTGCAGGAAGACTAACCTACATAATGATCCTACTATATATATAAATAATACACCTATCCCTGTTGTCAACGAGATAAAATTTCTGGGAATAACTTTTGACAGAAAGTTAAATTTTCTTCCGCATGTTCTTCATTTGCGGAAGAAGTGCGAGAGATCGCTTAATATCCTCAAGGTGCTTTCTAATACATCTTGGGGTGCTGATCGCACGGCACTACTTCGTGTCTACCAGTCATTAATTTTGTCTCGTATTGACTATGTTTATTCTGTGTATGGATCTGCTAGGTCTTCCGTTTTACGCAATTGGATACAATACATCACTCTGCTTTGAGAATATGTTCAGGCGCATTCCGCACATCACCCGTCCAGAGTCTATATGCAATATGTCATCAACTGCCTTTAGACCTGAGACGAATGCAGCTGTCTGTCAGTTATTATGCAAAAATCATGTCTGACCCTCATCATCCATTACGTTCCATGCCTACTACACCTGCACTAATGAGGCTGTATGACGCTCGTGCATACAGCATTCCACCTTTTCTCACACGAACAAAATCTTACCTAATACTATCTGACCTATATGATATCCGTTTTGACAAAACGGTGTATTTTTCACATCCACCTTGGTATGATCCACAGATTAAAATCATAAATCCTTTTGCTCGTTTTAGAAAATCAGATACAACAACTACTGTTTTCCAGCAGCTGTATGCCTCACATCGCTGTCAGTACATCACGTACACACCAGTTTTCACAGATGGATCAAAATCCGCAGGACATGTTGGTTGTGCTGTAGTTATTGAGAACAAAACTCTGAGCTACAGCCTCCATCCATCCTGTTCCATCTTCTCTGCTGAAGCAACTGCTTTATATCAAGCTCTTCAGCAGATGAATACAAGTGATACCTTTAATTACTGTGACAGTTATTTACACTGACAGTTTGAGTGCGTTGGAAACTTTGCGGAACAGTAGTTTTGATTGTCATCCTGCTGTGTCTAGAATTTTCCGAGCATTAGATTCCCTTGCTAGCAAGGGATATGAAATAATTTTCTGCTGGATCTTAAGTCATGTAGGTCTGGATGGCAATGAGAGGGCTGATGTAGCTGCAAAATCTGCATCTACTCCACCTCAGCCTTCCGTTCCACTTTGTGATGCGAGAAAAGGTGTGAAAAGTTTTGTGCACAAACTTTGGCAGGAATCATGGAGAATGCAAGTCACCAACAAATTGTATACCATAGCTTCATCTCTCATTTCATTTCCAGTTTTACCTTTACGGAGTGCGGATGTTAAATTAACCCGCCTTCGTATTGGACACACACGTTTCACACATAGACATTTGTTTCTAAACGAATTAAATCCATGGGGTGAAACGTGTGATGAACCATTCACTGTTTATCATATTTTAATTTCATGCTCATATTTTAACCAATATCTTTTACACTTTTTTAATTGTGATATTTTAACCTTATTTGATTTGCTTGGGGAACTACCCCACAGGAACCTATTTGCCTTTTTGAGGGCAATAGGTTTTATACATTATATTTAATTTACATTTTTTAAATTTTAAAAGTATATATATTTTGATTTTGCTTTTATGTGTAATTGGATTTTAATATATGTATACACTGATTTTTGTTTTTTAAAATTTTAATGTTGCTTGTGTTTTTAAAATAAATTAATAAATAAAATAATATAAATAAAATAAAATAATAAAAAAATAAAATATCTACTTCTAAACTTTATTCTTGGCGCAGCATGTCCGTTTTTGGACCTTGCGCCATTAAACCCAACCAACCAACCAACCTGTGAAATATCGTTTTTGGATGGGGTTGAAGAGAGGATTTCAGGGAGGATAATGAATTTATGTTGAAAAATTAAAGTAAGAAGTGCACATGAATAAAATAAGCATGTCCATTTGCCATTCGTTTCGTCCAGATTAAGAAAATGATTGAGTTAGGAAAGTCAATAATAGGGGTAAATTTACTCTGTATTATCATTCTTTTTGAAGTATATCACGTTTCTTTATTTGTAAGAAAATCCTGACAGTTTTATTTTGTATTTTGCGATTTATATTATTTTTTACTTTTATGTTTTTTTATTTATTGCAAGCGCTTAGTTTTACATTTTTAATTAAATATTTAAAATTAATATTGTTTCCAAATTACTCTTCATTTGAGCAAAAGGTGAATGAAATTTTTCTACTTTATTTTAATTTCAGAAATGATTTCATAATATTTTTTATAATATTAAGTATTTAACAAATATACTTACATTAACAAAATTAATTTATACTTTTATTAAACTGCTATTTTGAGAATAAAAAAAAAATTTTAATAGATGATCGCAATTTATTTCATTAATATTTAAATGAATCCTTAATTATAAATGATAATGATTAAATTCAAGTTACTTATATTCATTAATTTTATGGAATTATATAAAATTTTATGAAAGCTTTAATTGTTTATATTTAATTAATTATTTATTATTTATTAACTTATTATTAATGTAATTTTTATTCAATTTAATTAAAACTTATAAAAACTTTCATTAATATTTAACCTGATAGATGGCAGCACAAATCAAAATGTAACAATTTAAAAAAATGACTAGTAAAATATCTATTATTTTTAAAATAACTGCAATCAGTACTAAGTAAGTACAAAACACACACAATGACTACCTCCCTTCCCTACTCTTCACAAATTTAAGACGAAAAAACGTGACGTGTGATCAAATTGAGGCGGAAATTCAAGATGTTTAATCCATAATCCAGAATATAAATATACGCACATTTATTTATGCTTCAAGTGCTAAAGCTATCACAGAGTTTTTTCTGAATATTTTTGAAATTAATTTTAAATAGCTAAATTTATGTTTCCCAATTTTAGTAACTTTTTTATTATCAATATATATATATATATATATATATATATATATATATATATATATATATATATATATATATATATATATATATATATATATATATATTGATAATAAAAAAGTTAAGTAAAATCTGAAAAACATTTGTAATATTTTTATTTAAATAATCCTTATAATTTGATAAAATTTAATTTAAAAAAAACAGATAAAATAAATCTTTTTATTGAGAACAAGGCAAAAATTTCACACAACTTCATAATTATTATTATATTATTTGTGATTTCATGGCATTTAATTGCATAAATTTCGTTACGGTAAAAGAAAATAAGGTTTTGTGAAGCGTTACGAAATATTATGAGTTAATTAAAATAGTAAGTGAAATGCGATATCATAATTTTATGTGTAATGCAAATAGAGTCATATATAGCTAATTTTAATAAGTAATACAAATTTAAAAATTTTTATAAAATGGAAATATGCTGTCAATATTTAGCAAGATTGATTTCACTGTCATTTTATATAATATATGCAATTATCATTATTTGCGAGTCATATATTGAGTACTCTTTTAATTCATTTTACAAAGATTGCGTTGTGCTACCGAGAATTAAGTCTCGAAAATATCATATTTACGGCCACATTTTTTCCAATATATATATATATATATATATATATATATATATATATATATATATATATATATATATATATATATATATATATATATATATATATATATATATATATATATATACAAGATAATGATACCAAATAAACATGTATCAAAATATCTTGACCCAATATTAGTAATGTTGGTGAAGATAATCCCAATGATAGACAGCAAGTTTTTCCCAATGTACAATATGCCAAGATAAGCTCTATATTGAACTTATCATGGGCACCAAATTTTTTCCAATATCAAGTATGCGAAAGTAAGTCAATATTGGTTTTATATTGAGAGTCAAGATTTTTGCGATGTTAGAAGTGTAAAGGTGAGCCAATATTAGACTAATAGTAGATACCAAATTTTCTCCAATATGTTATGATAAGCCAACATGGGGGTTGAGACCAATATGGGCCAAAATTGGGAGCTATGTTGCTCCCAATTTTAGACATGTCAAGATAGGGCCAATATAGAGATCCAGGTTTCTGCCAAAAAAAAAAATATATATATAGCATGTTAAATCCACTATGGCTACCTGTTTTTCTACCTTGTTTAGCTGCTTTTTCGTAAATTAAGAATTTGCCTACTTACTAATTAAGATTAAACTTTAGAAATTTCAAATATATTTAAAAAAATTTTATTTTTAAAGAAAATAATTTTTTATAAAAAATTTTATTCCTAAATTATTGTTCAATTTGTTGTTTATAACCGTACAATTTCGTTATTAGAACTAATGATTTCAAAAAGCTTCCTCATTTGTGTGTGTATATATATATATATATATATATATATATATATACAGGGTGATTATAAAAAAACTTTGCCAACATCTGCACTTCTAGCGTCCATTCTATTTAACCGATCAAGATGATATTTCAAATATAGTTCTTTTGAGATATGCGCTCGAGATTCTGTGAATGGCAACACAGTGGCCCTCGCGGTTACAGTTATAGTGACAGAAACTCGAAATTTTCGAATGGCAACGTCTACTTTTTACCATCGCAAAATGTTCAGCACATGCGAAAACCCTAAATAGCGTTGAAACGGTACCGATATGTCTAAAAACGGACATGTTCTGCAAACACAAAAAAGAGTTCTGAAAACCGGCCAATAAAACACGATCTGGGCGCACGCAATAAATTTGCATGTGACAGAGTCAAGAAACCGATCACAGAACGCCGGTCGCCAGATATTCAGCGTAGGAAACCTATAAAATACCAAGCGGGTATGCGAAGTCGTCATTCGGGAACTCGCACATGCCGACGATATGAGTCTTCCTAGGAAAGTTCGCGGTGAATTGATCAAACTCTATTACCAAAATGGGATGAACGCTACGGAAGCCTTGCGTGTGTATCGCCGCAATCATCGACAACGACGCGGCCCATGTACTCTGCAAGCTCTGCGTGATTTAGTGCGGAAATTCGAAGATACAGGCTGCACCTGTGACAAACAGCGCTCCGGACGGCCAACTGTTTCTGAGGACGTTGTCATGGAAGTGCACCATACAGTGACTGCAGGACACACAGAAACCGCAAGAGGCATAGCGCGCGTGTTGGATATTCCGAACTCAACGGTCCGCAAGCTCTTGCGCTCGGTACTTCACATGTTTCCCTATCGGTTCCAGCGCGTCCAGATGTTGGAGCCGGGTGACCCACAACAACGTCTGGACTTCGCAAATGCATTTTTGTTACGATATGATGCGGATAACGACTGGCCACTACGCATACTATGGACGGACGAGGCGCATTTCACCTTAAATGGCAGCATTAACACAAAGAATTGTGTGCACTGGGGGAGACGAATCCTCATGCTGTGGCGCCAGTACCATTATTTGACGCCAAAGTGACTGCGTGGTGCGGCATTACGGCTACATTTGTTCTGGGCCCGTTCTTCTTTGAGGAAACGACCCCGACTGGCCCTGCAACATGTTCTGTAACGGGCCCTCGGTATGCAACCATGCTGAAAAATTATGTCTTACCGGAGTTGCGTCGGCTGAATGCACTCAATGACATTGTTTGGATGCAAGATGGCTCACCTCCACATATAGCGAGGTCAGTTAAAAGGCTCCTGGATCAGCATTTTGGTGATCGCATCATCTCACGCTATTATCCTTTTCCGTGGCCTGCGCGATCCCCAGATCTGACGCCTATGGATTTCTGGTTTTGGGGCTATCTCAAATCCAGAGTTTATCTGTGCAATCCTCAAACATTGTCGGACTTAAAGGATTCTATACGGCGTGAGATTGGAAACATCCCTCGTGCCATGTTGCGTGCAGCGACATTGTCCACCGTCTCCCGCATGCAATGCGTAATTGCCTGTGATGGCACTCATGTGGAAAATGTTTGAAATTAATAAAGATTTTTTTCTCTATGTGTTCTCATCATTGAGCAGTGTCTTGTCTCTGTCGTATGCATTATTCCTCCGTGCGCCTTGAAGAACTGTTTGTATGTGTATAACACGTCGGTTTTCGGACATATCGGTACCGTTTCAACGCTATTTAGGGTTTTCGCATGTGCTGAACATTTTGCGATGGTAAAAAGTAGGCGTTGCCATTCAAAAATTTCGAGTTTCTGTCACTATAACTGTAACCGCGAGGGCCACTGTGTTGCCATTCACAGAATCTCGAGCGCATATCTCAAAAGAACTATATTTGAAGTATCATCTTGATCGGTTAAATAGAATGGACGCTAGAAGTGCAGATGTTGGCAAAGTTTTTTTATAATCACCCTGTATATATATATATATATATATATATATATATATATATATATATATATATATATATATATATATATTTCCAATAACATTGGTGAAAATTCATTTATTATTTGACCTTAAACTTATAATCTAATATTATAATTTAAATAAAAATATTTCACAAATAAGAAATATGATTCAGGTTTACGGAAATAGTTTTATCTTAATACTTATTCATAAGCAATTTTTCTGCACGGGGACTTTGAGAATATTATATTTTTCTTAAATATAAACTAATATGTTTATATTAATTTTACATTTTACAAAATAAATATTTACATTTATTTATCCACTTTTGAAATTCCCGTGTAAATGTATTTTTGTGCTTAAAATGTATTACTCAAAAAAGGGGTCCATTTGTGTTACGATGTATTTGGTTTCACAGCACTTTAGGAATGACCCTACAATTTAGCTTTTTTTCATTTAATATATTGTAATGATGTATGCGATGTTTC
Source organism: Latrodectus hesperus (assembly GCA_037975125.1). Lineage (NCBI taxonomy): Eukaryota > Metazoa > Arthropoda > Arachnida > Araneae > Theridiidae > Latrodectus > Latrodectus hesperus. The sequence continues at coordinate 121,854,137 of CM075852.1, forward strand.
TGTACCATATCTTAATACTAATATTTTTCATTCGTTTCAATTGTTTTTCATTTAGAATTTTGATTATAGTTCTTTTTTTTTTTTTTTTTTTTTTGCAAAAAAAGTTTTTTTAATTAAAGCTTAGATGTTTATTGGTAAATTACTACCCATTTTTATAGAATGGATACTTTTTTTAATTTATAGACAACGATTCAATGCATTAAAAATAACTTTAAATTCGTAACTTAGCTTTCACTATGCAAAGAACATTATATTTAAATCAAATGTATTAATTGACGAATGTATTAATAATGATTACTTCCTAAATTTCATAGAATCACGGAACTAAAGTAATCTAAAATCACGGAGCAAAAATAATCAGAGGAAACGAAATGTTAAAATTTTTTATAACATATTTATATCTTTAACAAGTGTTAAAAGCCTACGTGCTTTTACTTAATTTATCATTTAAGGTTATTCATACTTATAACCATGTCAGGACGTTTTAAATGAAAATACTGCGTTTCAGTAACAAATAACAACTTTATTGAACATTGCGCTTCGCCAAAACTCTGACCGCATCTCGCGATCGACGTACATCAACTGACTCTTTTTTGTGTTCACCCTCTAGTGGCGATTTTTCATTGCTCACATTCGGCCAGACTGACCTTACAATTCATTACTCAATTGGTATATTAATATTCAATTACTAATTAATACAACAAAATTAACATTAAAAAAATCAAACACAGCAGATTAAATAAAATTATTAACTACGTAACTAACATTATTTTTCATTCACACAAACAATTACTGTAATTATAATCATTAATAATACACATCTTTAATTAAAAGTAGAAAAATTATTATGTTAGATTAAAAAAAACTATAACATATATAATACACTTTTTCCACTAGTAATTCTTGATACAATTCTAAATTCCTATAAAATTACTTACAACAAAAGTTTACAAAACTTTAAATGAACTTAGGAATATTAAATCATTCACAGAATAAATTCAACAGACTTTCATATTATTTGATGAATATTTCAGTATACAGTAAATTATCATTAATGTTATTTATTTTTAGAGTCAATAGTTTATGATAAGTTCATTGCCTTTAAATTACAAGTTTCTTCTTTAAATAAAATTGGAAAGGTCTCACCATTTAGGATCCCTCATTCAACTTTAGTCCTTGCGAGTGGATCTATGTGGATTGCGTCTCGGATTGTTCAGAGAATAGTCATTATCATCACTATTGGCACTATCGATATCACTATCTTCATCCGAATCTGGTTCATTTAGCCATGGTTTTAGTTGACTAATGTGAGCTGTTGTTGCGTAGAAGTGGCCTTTCTTTTTTCTTCCAGCTGAGTCACACGGTAGACATCGTTTGGCAATACCTCGGTAACAATAAGAGGGCCTCGGTATTTAAATTGTGTCTTCGTAGGTTGGCCGGAAGATTTCGGAGCTCTTTTCATTACGACAATCTCTCCTCGTTCAAAGATGATTGCTCTACTTCTCTTTTTATCATAATACTTCTTCATTTTTTGTTGACTTTCTTCTTTTGTTCTATCCTGATCTTTTTTTCTGAATATTTCTATTAATTTTCGTGTTTCTGGATCAGCTTGCTGTATCATCAATATTTGTTCATCTTCACTCAAGGTCAAACAAACTTCTAATTTATTTTCGATGAGGGATGTCAATGTATCTTCTGATTGAAAAACTGGAGCTCTGCTCATTGCGTCTACGTGAACCATTTTTTTCCAGGCCTATGTTCTATTTCAAAATCGAAATCTTGAATTAAATTACACCATCTTGCAATCTGAGGATTGTTTGTTTTCTTTGAATTCATGTACATCAGTGCTTGACAATCTGTCACTATTTTGAATTTTATGCCTAATAAATACTGCTTTAATTTTTCGAGAGTCCACACAATGGCCATTAATTCGAGCTTGCTTGAATGATACTTCTTTTCAATTTCAGTTGTTTTTTTGCTGACACAATAAACTAACCGCCATTTATTGTCTGGTCCTTGTTGTAAAAGCATACCTGCTAAACCACTAGAGCTTGCATCACAATGTACTTCCGTTTTAGCTTGAGGGTTATAATGGGCTAACACAGGTTGCTCTGTGAGGCTATTTTTCAATAATCGAAAAGACTGCTCTTGCTCCTCTTCCCACTTGAAAGATTCTTCTTTTTGCAAGAGTCGTGATAAAGGTTCTGCCTTTTGTGCATATTTTTCCACAAATCTCCGAAAATAACCAGTTAAACCTAAAAATCTACGAATATCATGAATATTCTTAGGAGTTGCAAATTCTCTTATTGATCTAATTTTTCTCATTCCTGGTTTTATTCCTTCTCTATTAACAATAAATCCTAAAAATTCTACTTCCTTTTTACCGAATTCACATTTTGACAATTTTAAAGTCAAATTAGCAGATCTAAGTTTGTCAAATACCTCTTTTATTCGTTCAATCATATCAGTCCAATTCTTCGCTGGTATCAAAATATCATCTAAATAACACAAAACCTTCTTATTTAACAATGGTCCTAATACTTGATACATTAATCTCTGAAATTCTGAAGCCCCTCAGGGGGTTTACCTTCTTTAGGTAAACACGGGTGTCACAATCCCGAGGTACCCCAGTGATCTGTCCTCTTCTTTCTCTTCTTCTCTTCTCTACTCTTCTGCTTTTTCTTCCTCTTCTCCCTCAGTGTGGTTGCCTCGTAAGAGGTTGAGGGCTCCCCTTGAGTAGCTTTCGCCGCTCTGTTGCTATTAGCTACTCTTGAGGACTAAATCACCCACGTGTTTGCCGTGCGTGGAGACCCGTGTCCCTGGAAAGGAGGGTCCTGGTAATTGAGGCCCCAGAGACCAACACATTACTTTGGCCTCTGCTTCAGGTAAACGGGAGGTGTGTTGTGGTCCTCAGCACATCAATCGGCTTTATGGATCAAGCGATCGGTACATCTACTGGGTGACTCGTTAAGGGTGGAGGCCACTTCAGGGATGTACTGTGAGCGTATAGGACCTGGCTAGCACTGGTGCAGCTGGTCTGCATCCCCTTGTTGGACTCGGTGGTGGGTGGTGCCGTCAGGTCCCGAAATTTCCATCTTTATTATGGAAACATTATTCTCTTCTCTCCCACGGGAGCATACATTGAAACATTTGAAAGCCAAATTTTATATTGTGAAGCGAAAGGAGGGTACATTTGATAATGTATCCCCTTTCCTAATCCAGAAAGGTATTTCTGGCAATATCGGCGAAGTGAAGAGCATCCGGAAGCTTCGTTCTGGTGATTTGATGATAGAAGTTGCTTCAGATGCACAAGCAACTCTGATTGGCAACATGAATAAGCTAGCTAACCTTGAGGTGTCTGTCTCTCCTCACTTGAATCTTAACTTTTCACGTGGTGTGGTATCCGCCAAGGATTTGCTAAATACGCCTACGGACGAGATCTTAGAAAATCTTATAGATCAAAAGGTCTGCGCTGTTAAACGCATCACTGTCAGACGGGATGGGCAGTTTATTAATACTAAACATCTCGTACTGACATTTGCGACGCCAGACCTACCGCAGCATATTAAAGCTGCGTATATGCATCTATCCGTCAGGCCGTTTATACCAAATCCTTTGCGTTGTTTCCAGTGCCAGAGATTTGGTCACTCAAAAGCGACTTGCAGAGGCAAACTGACTTGCGCTCGCTGCGCAGCAGTTGGCCACGACAGTTCGTCTTGTACTGCAAAGGAGAGGTGTGTCAACTGTAAAGGTGACCACCCCTCCTACGCTAGAAGTTGTCCTATCTGGTTACTGGAGAAGGAGATCACAACCACTAAAGTTAAGAATAACTGCTCATATCCTGAGGCGAGACGTGCTGTTACAGCACGAACACCTCAAGCAGGAGTTAGCTATGCATCTGTCGCCGCCAAGGTCACCAGAACAACTAGTACGCAAACTGATGCTCTTTCACTTCCAATAGTGAAATTACCCCTTACATCTGTACAGAGGCCAAAATCTACCTCCACATCAACTACCCGCAAAAAAGCTCCTATTGCAAGATCAAAAGGCATAAGAGCCTTAAAACTAAAATCTGCAAAGGAGGGCAATTTTAGGCCCTCCATATCCACCCGTAAAGCCTTATCCCTGGAAGCTGACGCGGTTACCTTACATCCCTCGGACGAAGATCTGTCACTCGAGGAGATGTCAGATGACATGCCTTCCAGCTCCGGGAAAGGAGCTTTTCAAATTGAACAATAACTTCCTTTGTTTCTTGGAACTGCCATGGTTTGCGCTCTCATCATGATGACATCAAGTCTATAATTTCAGCATACAACCCCGCATGTGTTGCACTTCAGGAAACATTCCTGAAGTCCAGCAATAACTTTTCCATGCGTGGGTTTAAAAGCTTTAGAAAGGACTGTGGTGATGATGGTGCAGTGTCTGGAGGTGTTTGTATATTAACATCTAATACTTTTCCCAGCACTGCCCATCCATTAAATACTACTCTACAGGCTGTTGCTGTAAGAATTCATACTGCATGCTTATTAACAGTCTGTAGTTTATATTTACCACCACATGATGTCATCCGCCAAGAGGAACTCGATGCTTTAACAGATCAGCTGCCAACACCATTTCTGTTGTTAGGTGACTTTAACGGCCATAGTTCTTTGTGGGGAAATGATGATACTAATTCTCGCGGTCGGCAGATAGAGCGGTTTATTTCAGATAATAGTCTCTGTCTGCTTAATACCGACGAGAAGACATATTTCCATGCACCCACAAGAACATTTCATTCTCTCGATCTAGCCATTTGTTCTCCATCTCTTCTGCCATTGTTAAATCTAATAGTAGGAAATGATCTGCACAACAGCGATCATTTTCCTCTCGTCATCTCCCAGACTGGAGGTAGTAGTGTAAGACAACGCTTACCTACTTACGTGTACAGTCGGGCAGATTGGACGTTATTTACACAATTGGCAGTTGTTGATGATAACATGGTTTCGATCGAAGATATTGATATTGCCGTCAGTAAAGTCACTGAAACAATTAAGAATGCAGCTGATGCATCAATACCTAAGAGTTCCTCTATACCACACAGGCGTTGCAAACCTTGGTGGAACAAACAATGCCAAGAAACATATAAAAAACAGAGGAAGTTATGGGGAATATTTAGGAGGTACCCCACAACGGAGAATCTTATCGCCTTTAAGAGAGCAAAAGCATTAGCTCGCAGAGCCCGTCGTCGAAGTCAGAAGGAATCCTGGTCCTGCTATGTATCTTCTATAACATCTTCAACTTCAAGTAAGCAGTTGTGGAGAAGGGTGAAAGCAGCCAATGGAATTTATAGAGAATTTTCTATTCCTATTTTAAAATCCGGAGCTGCTATATACTCTTCTCCTACGGATATAGCTAACGTCCTTGGTGAAGCATTTGCTAACGTCTCAAGCTCGAACTCTTATAGTCCTTCGTTTTTGAGGACTAAGAGTAGAGCTGAGCGAGTACCAATTCGCTTCAACCATCGACAAGTCTTACCGTACAACTGCGAATTTGGAATGTTTGAATTGAAGAAAGCTTTACAGCAGGCCAATAATACCAGTCCAGGACCTGATGGAATCAGCTATCAAATGCTTCGAAATTTAAGTCCAGACTCCCTATCGAACGTATTATATTTGTTCAATAGGATCTGGACTGAAAATAAATTTCCATCTTTATGGCAAGAAGCAATAGTGATTCCTGTCCTCAAGGCTGGTAAGGATCCTTCAGACCCTTCAAATTATCGACCAATTGCTCTGACGAGTTGCTTTTGTAAGACTCTCGAACGTATGGTCAATGCTCGTCTCATCTGTGTCTTAGAAACTAATAATTATATCCATAAAAATCAGAGTGGCTTTCGTAAAGGAAGATCCACTCTTGATAATATGATATACTTGGAAACTCAAATCCGCAACGCTTTTGTGCGGAGAAATCACTTAGTTTCCATTTTCTTCGACATAGAGAAGGCTTATGACCATACATGGCGATATGGAATTCTCCGTACATTATATGATTTTGGCTTTCGGGGTAATCTGCCGATATTCCTACAGAATTTTTTATGCTCCCGTGGTTTTAAAGTACGTATTGGAAGTTATACATCCAATACTTTTACACAATCTGAGGGTGTTCCTCAGGGCTCTATTTTAAGCGTCACACTTTTTAGTCTCTTCATCAGTAACATACTTCATCAGCTTCCATCATCAGTACATGGTACTTTGTTTGTGGACGACCTGCAAATATCATGCGAGGGTTCGAATATGCGATTAATTGAGAGACAACTGCAAACAGCAGTTAACAAGCTTGCTGCATGGTGTGCTGAGAATGGCCATACTTTATCTCCTAGCAAGAGTAGATGTGTCCACTTCTGTAGAAAGACTAGCCTTCACAATGATCCAGTTATTAAAATCAACAACTTCCCAATACAAGTAGTCAATGAAATAAAATTTCTGGGTATTATCTTTGACCGAAAATTGACCTTTCTTCCGCATATTTTATATTTGCGGAAGAAGTGTGAGCGATCGCTTAATATCCTCAAGGTGTTGTCAAATACATCTTGGGGTGCAGATCGCACATCACTACTTCGCATTTATCAGTCATTGATTTTATCCCGCATTGACTACGGAAGTGTTGTTTATGGATCGGCTAGATCTTCTATTTTACGAAGACTGGACACAGTTCATCACTCTGCTTTGAGGATATGCTCTGGGGCATTCCGCACATCACCCGTCCAGAGTCTATACGTGATATGTCATCAATTACCGTTAGACCTGAGACGAATGCAGCAGTCTCTCAATTATTATGCTAAGATCATGTCGACCCCAAATCATCCGATACGTTCCATGGTTCCAAATACCTCTCTCATGAGATTATATGATGCTCGTCCAATGAGCATCCCACCTTTTCTCACACGAGCCAAATCACATCTGTGGCTCACAGACCTACATGATATTCGGATTGAGTCTGTACCTCAATTTGCTCATCCGCCTTGGTATAACCCAACATTTAATTTTATCAATACCTTTGCTCACTACAGAAAATCTGACACAACACCTATTGTTTTTCAGCAGCTATATTCTTCTCATCGCTGTCAGTATCAATCATACAAACCTGTATTCACAGACGGTTCTAAAACAGCAGGACATGTGGGCTGTGGAGTATTTATCAATAATACAGCTTTTAGTTACAGCCTACATCCATCCTGCTCCGTCTTTACTGCTGAAGCAACCGCCATCTACTACGCGCTTCAGCACGTGAATACAGATGACTCTCGTAAATTTTGTATTTACACTGACAGCATGAGTATTATTGAAGCTTTGAAAAACAATAGCGTTACCTGCCATCCTGTTGTGTCGAGAATTTTCTCAGCATTGGATTCCCTTGCTGGCAAGGGATACAAAATAATATTTTGTTGGGTACCAAGTCACGTAGGTCTTGATGGAAACGAGAGAGCGGATATAGCTGCAAAGGCAGCTGAAGATCCAATTTTACCATCGGTTCCGCTCTCAGATGTGAGAAAGGGTATAAAAAGATTTATATGTTCCCTAAGGGAAGAATCATGGAACTTGCAGGTCGGAAACAAACTCCATAACATTTTCTCATCCCTCACCTCATTATCAGTTTTACCGTTACGAAGTGCAGATGTTAGATTGACTCGCCTTCGTATCGGACACACACGTTTCACCCATAGACATTTGTTTTTGAGTGAATTAAATCCTTGGTGTGAAACGTGTGATGAACCTTATACTGTGCATCATATTTTAATTTCATGTTCATGTTTTAACCATTTACGTATACACTTTTTTAATACAGATATTTTAACTTTATGTGATTTATTGGGAGATCCACCCCACAGAAACCTATTTGCGTTTTTAAGAGCAATAGGTTTTTTACCATATATTTGATTTAATTTTAAATTTTTGTATTATTTATTTATATTTTTTATATATATTTATGTGTCTGTCTGTATATGTACCTAAGGTTTTTAATTACTTCATATACATTTATTTTTATTTTTTAAACTTTTAATGTTGATTGGGTTTATAAAGAATATATATATATAAAAAAAATTGAAATCAACGTTTTGGCGCAGCATGTCCAATTTTGGACCTTGCGCCATAAAACCCAACCAACCAACCAACCAACTGAAATTCTGAAGGTGCATTTGCCAAACCAAAAATCATACGTTCAAACTGACCTGTTTCATCTGGGGTAATAAAAGCAGTTTTTAACTTAGCTTCCTCAGTTAATGGTATTTGGAGATAACCATGAGCTAGATCTAATGTCGTAAAAATATTACATTCACCAAGACATTCTAATAAATCATCAATTCTGGGTAAAGGGAATCTATCTTTAACTGTCTGATTATTTAATTTTCTGTAATCTACAACAAGTCTATCCTCACCAGTTTTTTTCGAACTAACAATACTGGACTGGCATAAGGTGATCTTGTTTCGGAAACTATTTTGTTTTCTTTCCATTCCTTAACAATATTTTTAATAGAGTTTCTCTCAGCTGCATTTGTTTTATAGGGACGTAAACAAACTGGTTTGCTTCCTGGAACTTCATTAATTTCCATTTTAGTCAATGTAGTACATCCTAACTCACTTATATTCATGGCAAAACAATCTCTATAATCATTAATTAGTTTCAGAATTTCCAATTTCTTATCATAAGGAATAGTTTTATCAAATTTAATATCATTTATTTTATTCATTTCGACATTTTTTTCTTTTCCCTCTAACAATACAAGACCGTTTTTCATATTTTCTGTTTTCGCCTGAATAAAATTTATGCTATTTTTTTCTATTATAATAGGTTCTTCCGTTTTTAGTTTTATTTCTTGATGTTTCGATTCGACTTCCACTTCAGAAAACGGAATACTATTCGAATACCAGATGTGCAATTTGGAGCCAATTCGTGCGAAAGCAATTTCTGTTTTGTCTAGAAAGTCTCTTCCTACAATTAGGTCAAACGCCATAGTATCATCATTCACAACGAAAATTTCAAGTGTTGCTCTGACGTCATCGATTCTTAATTCCACTTGACTTTTCCCAAGAGTGAAAGCAGATGCAACAGTAGAACCAAATCCAAATAACTTTCTCTTTAACGGAATTATATTCAGTTTTAATTTAATTGCAACCGAATTCTTAACTAATGAAATGCTCGATCCCGTATCTATTAAGCTATTTATCGAATGCTCAGAATTATTTATTTTTGCTTCCTTCATATAAGCATTTAATGGGGTAAGGTTTTCAACATTTACCGTCAAACTATTTTTATCTTTGTTTATCGAACAATGCCGTTGGGTATGTCCACTCTCACCACATTCTCTACAAATTAAAATTTTTCTTTCTTTTGGACAGTCTTTAGAAATGTGCCCATAATCATTACAATTGAAACATTTAATGCTATTTTTATCACTACGAGAACTAAAATTCGTGTTACGCTTTTCTTTAGAATAAAAACACTCATTCTTAGGAAACTTTTTAAATTCGCGGTTTTCTCTTACTTCACTTTTGAAATTTTCATTTTTACAGCGATCATTAAATTTGCTTACATAATTATCAAAATAAGATCTTTTTTCAAAACATTTCACGTTTTTGTTTTCAATACAAGATTTTATTCCGAATCTAGCATTCTCATACGAATCTAATTTTTCAGCCAATTTATCTGGATTAATAAAATTGGTCCATTCATCTATGAAGTGATTACGAATGGTAGGGGAAACACTTTTCTTTAATTGTTCTGTAACAATTAAGTCCTTAAGATCTTCTAAATTAGTAATTTTAAGACCATCTAACCACTCATTAAAATAATTTCGTAACTCATAAGTAAAATCTTTCCATGTATTCTTAATTGTACGAGAATGTTCATAAAATTTCTGCCGAAATCTTTCTGGACTTAATTTAAATCTTTTTAATAATAGTTCCTTCACATAATAATAATCATTTGCTTTATCGTCCGGTTCGCGGGCAATACACTGAGTTATTTCATATGGTAGAAGTCCTAAAAGATGGAAAACCCAATGAGCTTCATCTAAACCCATTCGTCTCGCTTGTCTTTCAAATAATATAAGATAAAAGCTTATATCACCTTCATTCACATCATATTTTTGCATAAGATGTTGCAAATTGCAAGAATCGCGCCTTTCTGAATTAAAATTACTCGCATTACTGACATTTCCTAATGCATTTTCTCTCTCATTCTGTAAACGTAATTTTTGTAACTCAAACTCACGAGCTTTTTCTTCGTCTTGTTTTTGGGCTAAGCGATCTTCAATAATACCTTCCAATAAAATTTTAACAAATTCTTCTTCATAGTTTTTTGAACTAATGATTATGTTCCTTAAATCTATTACCTTACAATCTTGGGGAACGGTTTCTCCTAATTCAGTAGCTAAAGTAATTAAATCTATCTTTTTTCCTTTCGCCAGAAATGAAGTCATTTTAGAGCTTACAGAAATCAAAAGCGCAAAATAAAAAGAAGATCACTCACTTGCGTATTTTCGTTTCTTTTATTCCGTGTTGATGTAACTCGTAGTTTCAAGTACCTTTCGTCATAAATTCTTCCGTATTCTTCACCCAAAATTAATCCTTACTTATGAGGAGCGTATTCCTATTTTTAATCGTAATTCACAAGCATATACGAGTTTCCATATTGGAGAAGAAAACAAAACTAGCATCAAAGGGGATAAATATCCCACTTCTGAAATGTTAAAAGCCTACGTGCTTTTACTTAATTTATCATTTAAGGTTATTCATACTTATAACCATGTCAGGACGTTTTAAATGAAAATACTGCGTTTCAGTAACAAATAACAACTTTATTGAACATTGCGCTTCGCCAAAACTCTGACCGCATCTCGCGATCGACGTACATCAACTGACTCTTTTTTGTGTTCGCCCTCTAGTGGCGATTTTTCATTGCTCACACAAGTTATTGATTACTTTAGCTTATTTCTATATTGTGTTGATTATGCTTTTTTAATTATTACGTTTTAAAATAATTATGTAGATTGAAATTAAAAAAATGTTCAAATTGTTTACAATAACCGTAAAGCTATTCTAAATGTTAATGTACAGGTATTAATGTATTTGCGTGTATCTCATATGGGATACAATTTAGGAATGGCAGGCAAGATATGCTTATCAGATCGTTTTAGAGATTTTTCAATGTAAATGAGTAAGCAGAATTTTTTATAATTTTGCCATTTATTTAATACTTAAACTTGATTTTTATATTTGCAAAATAAAAATAGTGCCTTCAAGTGCGGCATAAGGTTTTTTTTTATAGAAATTTGAATAAGTAATTTTTATATGTAAAATTAATTTATAATATTTCTTAGATTTTATGTTTATTAATGATAAATCTTTTTGCATACATAATACTTGAAATATTAAATACCCTAACAATAACTTATTAACTATTATTACTTCTCAAACACTCTTTCATATAATCTAATTAAACAGAAGCTAACATTCAAATAATAAAATTATAAAAATTTCATTTATAAAATATTCAAATAATTTATAAAATAATTTATAAAATATTCAAATAATAAAATTGCCTTAATTGAACATAATTTACGAGTAGTAGAAATATCTGCTTGAAGAAAAATAATGACATATTCATTTTATATAGAATATAATTATTAGATACAACTAAGCTTTATTAATTTCCATCTTTTGATTTGAATTATTTGAAATTTATAAATAGAATTATTTATGTATAGAGTAAACAAATAACTTGTTTAAAAAATAAAAGGAAGTAAACTTCAATATAAGTGATAAAGAAATTTTCGAATTCACTTAAATGAATTTTTTAATTAAAAATACTACCCAGGTTTACAATATATATGTTAATTAATTATTTTATACTTTATTCCATTTCAAAATTCTTAATTTTGGAAATCTAGTTGTCCGGTAAAAGCAGTTTTTCTCTCTCATTTTACGATACCAATTCAAGCAAATATGAATCTTATCGAGAATAAAATCCTTACCTTATAATTTCCCATTTATTTACGTTTTATATTTGAAGTATCAAGAATTAAATTAGCTAGAAAGTTTTTAAATAACGTTTTTTTAAATTTAAATAGAAATTTTTAATTAGAATTTCGGAATTTTATTTGTTATTTTGAATTGGTTGTTTCTTTTCTATGAATTAACACAGATGTCTATTTTCCTTCATAATATTCTCACTTGATTGTAAAGTGCTGATTGTAACTAAGAAAACCTAAATTTATTAATTTATTTTTACAATGTAAATAACGCAGAAGAAAATTAATCGCAATGCCATTTTTAATTTTAGTAAAAATTTTATATGCAATAATTACTTCTATGCAATGATTATTTCTGGGATATTCTTCTTATAATAATTTATTTTATTCTTATAATGGAATGCAATTATTACTTCTACATTCTCATGGTTTAGTGTTTTTTTTCCAATAAATATTGGTATTTATTATTTTTTCCCAATTTTTGAAATAGTTTTATTATTAATTCCAACTTGCGTGTTTACACTTTTCTCAATGCACCAACGACAATAAATGATTTCCAATTCGGGTAAAAGGGAAAGTGATTTCTGTTATTTAATAACGTCGTAAGTAAGGAAAATTTTTAGTCTTCCTAACAAAAGAAAATTCCGGAGTTCATTCGATTTTTTTAAACTGAGTTTTACGTGAGATCACTTTTCGTGATATAAATAATTGTTTTGAACTAAACGAAATAAAAGTAAAATGTTATCTACCTAAATTGTAAATTTACTTTAAACGCTATGGTGCAACTTTTTCTATTGGAAGCTGCGGCTAAATTCAACTGATTATTCGACTTGCATACTTCAAATATTATAGTAAACTGCAAATTTATTTAAATATTATATTCATCTTTTCCACCGAAAACTATGGCTAAATTCAAATATCTATTCCACTAGAAAATATCAACAATTATTAGTTTTCATGTATAGTAAATTACAAATTTCCTTCAAATGCTATGTACGTGTTTCCCACTGCAAGCTAAGGCTGAATTCAAATGTATATTTTTCTACTATACATCAAGTATTATATAATAGTTTTAATTCTTAAAATATGTCAGAAAACAAAAAACTACTTAAAAACAGTCAAATAATTTAACAATTCTTAAAAATAATCTGGCAATATAATTTTATAAGGGAATATTATTATTCATAGTTACAAAAAATGCAAAAAATTTTGATGAATAATAATAAATTAAATTTAATGTAATATTTTAAAATTAAATAAAATTATTATGTATGGTTTTCGGACGTAATCGCTACTTTAAAAAATGGGTGAATCCAACAAAAACGAATTTTTTTAAAAAAGTTTAAGTCATAATTAAGCTAAAAGATATCAGTCTAAAATTATCAGTTTAAAAAACAATAATGGTTTCCTGAAACATTTTTCTTTTTTGAAAAAGAAAGTTAAGAGAAAAAAAAGTTGAACTTTTGACTCGTTAAAGTTCAACAACACACTTTGTGAAATTTTTTTCCTTTTAAATATTTTATTTTAAATTATTTCTTTTAAATATTTCTTTAATGTTTTATCGACGCACTGTAAGTAACCTTCGACATCGCTAAATGTAGTTCGTATCACTTTGACCGCAACTGAAACATTTCTCTATTTAGAAATGGCGAAAAAGAGCTTTTTTACATTTGGCCACTTATTTGCTTCTAATCTAATTTATTTCTGTGAGTCACATAAATCCCTTATGATGAATACATCGGTAGAAAAAAGTACATGAAAATGGTGCAATAAAATATATACTCTAAAAATGTTAGAAAAGATGAAATTATCAAAATAAGGCAATTACAGTTCAAAGGGATTAATTGTAGTGATAAAAGAAAACTAAAATAGTTTTGTTTGTCTTATAACAATTTATAACTTTATAAATTTTAATAAATTCATCAATTTTAAAAAATAAATTCGTTTAAAATTAAAAAATGTTTGCAAATTGTGATTTTCTATCAATTAGTATTTATTCAACATTAGTTTAATGGACGGTACATTGTATTCGATACAATATATTTCTAGAATATATAAAAAATCAAACAAATGCAAATGTATATGAGTGCAACGGAATTGCTGGAATTTCTTGAATAAAATATCATATTGTGGTAGATAAAAAGAATAAATTTAATATTAAATAACTTGTGGTTGCCAGAAAATATTTTATTCAACGGACAGAATGTGACAGAAAATGGAGTTTTAGATATGTTGAACAAGAAGAGAAGACAGACATTTGGGGGGAAGGCAGTATAACTGTTTCTTTTTTTTTTTTATTAAATATATTAAATTATTTTTGTAGCACTAAAAATAATCAGTTTTTCCATAAAAAATGATTTAAATGTTTATTTCTTCAATCATATTGACAAAATATTTTGTTCTACTTATTGACGCAAATATTCTATGAGAATATTCCCTAATGAAACAAAATAATTAGTTTATATGTAAAATAATTATTTGTTTTACTAATAGTAAATTAGTAGAAATAATTTATTTTAATAATTTTCTAAAAAAAACAATTGAAGTAAGTTATTTACCCAAATTTATACAGAAGTAATGAAATATATATAAAATCCTTTTAATATTAAATAATTACTTACTTAATGATTAAAAGTAAATAATTACTTACTTTTAATCCGAATATTTTTTGTATTAATTATTAAATTATTTGAGTAATTAAACTCATATGTGAATTCCTTGTGTCCTTCTAATAAATATTTAATCATGTGTTTTGTGAAAAATGAAAGGATTGAAATCTTGAAAAAAGTACTCAGAGAAAATAGTTTTATTCAGTCTATGATGTTTTGCAGAATAACTAAGAGATTCTAATATATAAGGAAATTTGTTGCGTAATTAATTAATAATGAATACAGGTAACCCTCCTATAAAACGGTAGTTAGGTTCCTAGAAAATGCCGTGTTGTGTGAAATCGTGTTGTATGAGACCCAGAACTAGTACAAAAAGGGGGGGTTACGTTCCAAAAACTTATTAAAGCAAATATTTTTTTTTTAATTCGACATAAACAACTTAATTTTTATTAAATAATAAATGTATATCCAACACAAAGTAAGAAAAAAAATATTTTAATCTAACGCAACCCTAATTTAATGAATTTATTCGTCGTCACTGTTCAGTACAATCAACCGAGAACGTTTTTTGGGTGGAACGATATCGCCTACACTTTCAGAACTTTTCTCTCTATTTAAAGTTTTTGTATGTTTTCCCCTCTTAAAAAAATCTGTAATCGAACTTTGCTGACTAGTTCTTACTAGGTCATTGTAAATTTCGCGGTATGGAGTTAAACAGTTTTGCAGCTCCCTTTTGAATTTTCGACTTCTTTCCGTGGAAGGGTCTGTTTTCAAGAAAAATGACTCGAGATTTTCCGCTAAGCAAAGGCCTTCTTGTAATTCTTTTAATGTTAAATTCTTAACTGTGCAATCTTCATCAGAGCTAGCGTCCTCAAAATCTATTTGATTGGCATCCAGGGATGCCATTTCCATCAAATCCGCTTCGTCAACTTCTTCTTCCACTAATAATTCTTGAATGTCTTCAGTAGCCATATCCACATAAACCTTTGCCTCCGATTGATTTAGCGACTTTTAATATGGCACCAATTTCGTTTTCTGATGTTTCACGCATGTTTTCTGTTTCAAACCGTGTTATAGGATGACGTGTTGTAGGAATTTTTCCGCAATTTACGAATCTTGTTATAGCGAAACCGTGTTATAAGATACCGTGTTATAGGAAGGTTACCTGTATATAAACATTATATTTTCATTTTTAATATAGTGGTTTTAATTTTTTTTCTTTATTGTTTAACATTTTCAATTCTAACAATTTTGCTCACAAATGAATTCCTAGTATGAATATTTTATGACAAAAAACAGATTTTCCTTTATAATATGTAAATAAATAATTGCGACTTTTTAAAATATTTCATTAATCTATGCGTTTTTTGCATAAATAGTTAAATTACAACTGGAATCACTTTAAAATATGCACTGAAAATTAATAAGAACAATAAAATAAGTTTCGTTTTCTCATATTTATACTTTTATTTACCATGGATGCAAGCAAATTTATTTTTTCGCCAAATACAATGAATATACGTAAAAAACAACTTCTATGAAAAACTGTTCTCTTTATTCTATGAATTGGAACATAAATCCACTAATTAACTCTTTAGCGATAGTAACTATTGCAAAATGATTAATATGTATGGATAAAGGCTTTTCCACTTATATAGCACGTATAATACATGCATATAATTTAGTCATAAATAGATTACTGGATGAAATTTCGAGATGCTGTTTTATGACAAGAAATTATTTTATTCCTATTCTTAACATCAAATTCAGGAAATCTGGGTTTTGTATATACCACTATGTGCAAATTTGAAAAAAGTTAGGGCTTATATGGAAAATTATTTTTAAATATATTCATCTCTATTTAAATACAACCATCAGTTCATTTCATTATAATATAAAAGTTAACAATAACATACTATATTCTAATATTCATGTTTTTTTTTTTTTTATTATTAAATATAAATGGCGCTTAGAGTTTTGTGGGCTGAAATGTCTAATAAAGAGAAATCGACGTAAGCAAAATATTTTCAATTACTTAATATATGCTGAAAAATTTAATTTATTCTTTTGTGAAAAATATTGCCAAAGACGGGCCAGAATGTCTGAGGCTTATTACTTAAAATTCCTAAACTGTTCAATTTCCGACTTTTTCTCAAATTGATGAGAAAATATTTTAATGACAAATCATTTTACATCACTACATTTTTATTTTGATATGAATCTAACCAATATAACTCTCATTTATCAACATTTCACAAAATATTATTTTCTTTTCTCTTCCCATCTTCTATGTGAAAGTTTTAAAATTTGGAAATTATAACTGAAGATTTAAGGAGTGACATATCGCCACATCAGAAATAATATTAAAGGAAATATTTTTTTCAAAAATGTAATCATGTGGTATAACTTTGAGACACTAGATGGCAGCACATCTAAACAACAAATATAACTTTTTGGATTTTGTAAATCAATCACACAGTCCAGACTAATAACCTGCATTCCGGAGAATACAAGTGTAATCATCGCGAAACAGCGGATATGCAGTTCGTTTTTCCCAACTTGATTCGTCTTTAATGAATTTTTAAGTATTTAAATATAGGCTTTTTATATAGCATGTGAATCTCCTTGATTACATTCCACTCAAAAAGCTATATTGGTGACCATGATGTGATGTGTTCTATATCAATTCCACAGTTGCTTATTATCAGACAAAATATCTTCTTTGTTGATCTTGATTTTTAATTGATTTTATTTACATTTCTAATTTTTCTGTGTTCACAGAATTCATAAAAAGATAATTTCTTTTTCTTAAAAAAAGGAAAAAAATAACCTTTTTTTAAAAGCCAAAGTTCAGTTTCTTTAATTACATCGTGGCAAAAATATCTTTACTGGGATTTTAAATCAGGAATAATTATGATTTAAATTAATTATAAGCTCTAATCAATATTTCGAAACGTAATATATCCCAATGTTTTAAATTAGTCAGAGACAATATCCTGATATCAATTTCATTTTATTCGTGAAACTGTTTTCAATTTATTCCCAAACAAAAATTCAACTGACTTATAGAATAAGAATTTTATTTATATCATTTTTTGATAATTTTACTGTCAATAAAATAAATTCCTCTTTAATATATTTTCTCAGTGTTTAAATGAGTTGAAATATTTCTTTCAGCTTACAAATAAAAGTTATAATGATGAATACCTCATATCAAACGATTTGAAATTTCTCAGATGTAAATTCAAAGATACAAGACAGCTCTTATATCTATTATTAATAATTGTTAATATCAAGAAGTATCGGTGAAAATTAATGGGCACCTCTCTGATTTTCAGTTTAACATTTCATGAATTCGATTCCTGTTTTAGACATGACTGCTTATAATATTTTGTAATCTATATGAATTCGTAATGTTCGATCAAATTATTTCTAACGGACAAAAGTAGATCAAAGAGGGATCAACCAAAAATGTTTAAAAAAATCTTAACCATTTAAAAGGCTTAAGACGGAACCCTGTCAGATATTTTTTCATATCTATTATACATGTTTCTGAAAATTTTTGATACCATAGCATAAATTAATATATATTTTTTCTTTTGTTTTTCATTCTGTTTATAGAACAATTTTGGATTCGACTTCTTCCTCTCTGAAAAGTTGACTTTAAAAGGCATGTATATATGCTCGTTCATGTCAATTCGACTGATTCAGGAAACGTGTTGAAATCGACTAGGTTCACTTCATCATTATGTTTCCATGCGCGAAAGTATATTTTGAGTACAAATTCTTCAGAGATACCAACTTCTTTCTAGTAAGTTATTATATTTACAGGTATAATAAATTCTAAAGTTTCTCAATTATTAATAAAAATATTGAAAACAAATCTAGTCCTAAGAACTCAAGGAACTTTTTATTTAAAATAACATGAATATGAAGTTTAAAAATTTTCGGAAAAGTAGAAGTAAAAATAAAAAGAGAACTTTCAAATACACTAATTAAATTTATTAAAAAGAAATTCCTTGTTTTAATTCTCTAAAATCAGATTTTTATAGACTGATATTTCGTAGATTTATAAATTTTGATATTTTTATTTATGGTGCTATTATTTCATAACTATTCTAAAGATAAAACTATGAGATTTGTTTATATAAGTAATAAATTATATGATTGTGTTGTCGGTGAAATAGAATGATAAACAAAATATTGCCTTGTTTTGAAGTTATGCTTAAATTATATCTGTGTTCATCAGTCAGATTTTATATATTTACATTAATATTTTAAATAAACAAGTAAAACAATTAAAAAAATAATTCCTGACAAATAGTTTCAAATTCATTTTTTCAATTTTGAAACCAAGAAAACTTTATTCTTGCTCAATTTTCAAAAGTTCTAAAATCTTCAGGGTATATTAAACTGCTAAAAAATTAATATTATCAACACAAATGTGAATTTGTACTCTTATAAACAGACTGTAGAAGATTTAAAAAAAATCAAACATAAATGAGGAAATAGTAAAAACTATTTTTTTTATTTTAATTTTCTGTTTTTTTTATTGCAAAATATCAACAAACAATTACAGATTATTTTGATTACATCTCGCTAAGGAAATCATAAAATAGAAATTACTGATTTTAAAAGAAAGATACATTATTTTATATATTAGAATTATAAGAGAATGAATTATAAACAAAACCACGATACTAGAAACATGTGTTTGTATAGTAAATATAATTCCCTGTGTTTCCCGTGCTGAGCTTTCCTAAGGGCATATTTGCTATTTTAAATTGTAAATGTCTAGTAAAGTTATATTATATTCTACTTTATAAAATAAAATTTTAATTTCTGATTTTAAAATAAATAATTTAAAATAAAGAACTACGGAAAAATTGGGCTTTTCTTAAAATACAGCTTCTACTGAAAATAAAAATACTTTTTCTTATTATTTTATTAGAGCAGATCTATTTAAATTCTTTAAAAATATCTAGATAACTTATTATTTGATTAAATAAACTTAATATTGCATTTGCTTATTTACTTAATTTTAATTTAAATATATTGATTTAGGTAGATTATTTTTTATTTATTTTAATAATTATTTGTGTGTGATTAAGGGAAGTAATACTCACAGATATTTTTCATGAAATATATCCTCCCATGGAAAAGAAAAAGTTACAAAACATTGTTTTCATTTAAATTTTTATATTGATCCTTGTGAGCAAGCCAGCACAGCTTTAATTATGATATTGGGTCATATAACACGTGAGGGATAATAATAAGCCTTCTAACATTACCGAAGGACTCAAAAAAATTGATGAGAGACGAATTGGAAATGTTTAGGAGAATCACTTCATTTTCCCTTTAACTAAGTGTCTCACTGAGGAGTTAAACTTGCTGTTGCTTGCTTTTGTTGCAATTCAAGAAAAAGATTCAAGAGAAAGTGTTCTCAAATATGAATGCTTTTCTGAATTAAATCTATAAAATGTATGTTTATATGAATAGGAATCCTGATATGTTTATATAAATATGATAATATGAATCCTGAAATTAAATCTAAATTTATGATTTTACTGTTATCGATGTGTATTAATTATCATTTATATCGATATGAATATAATTAGATAATCTACACAATATTCAGTCTGATTGTATATATTCAGTATATACACACACACACACACACACACACACACACACACACACACACACACACACACACACACACACACACACACACACACACACACACACACACACATATATATATATATATATATTCATTATTCTTTAAAATCAGCAGAACTTGTATTATGTTTTCAAAAATATTTTAATTGATCAATTAATTTATCATACACATACAGTGTTTCTTAAAATTGTTAATATATTTACGAATTACAATAGAATAATGGTTTTTATAAAAATATTCTTTAAAATATTAATTATATAATAAAATTTATTAATTGTTTTTTACAAAACTGCATAGATATTTTAAGATTAAATGTAAATTTTATTTTTATAAACATTGCAAAACAAAATGTAGTAAAAAATTATACTACTGAAGTCTTTGTACACTTAAAAGATGCAATGATAATAAATGCAATACAATTAATTATGTAATACTTCAGGAAATCAACATTTTGTATGATAACTCTCTTTGACATTTTAGACCACAGGGTATTGAGATCATTAGTTTTTTGCTGTTTCAGATCAGTATTATTTCATTCTTTAACCAAAATAATTTTTGGTCGATTTTTATTTTAATCATATAGTTTTAACTTTTGACTTTTCAAATGTGTACAATTGGAACATTAGGTATTTGCGATGGCGTTTTTAATATATTCTTCTTTTCTATTTACTTTCTTGAGATGATCGATCGATGGAAAAAACAATTTATAACGATAGAAAATTAATTTTTGTCACAAAAGGCAAATAAATTCGAAATGTTGCAAATCAGTAAATTAATCAATTTTTTTAGTACAGTGTATAATAAAACGCATTAATGAAAATCTTATGGGAAACAAAGTTTAAATAAAACCGACCAAATAAATTAACTTAGAATTGTGACCAAAGATTCAAATGCAGAAAATTTGTAAAAAAAAAAAAACTTTTTTTGTTTTAGTACTGAAAAAATTTCTGCAGAATTTAATAATAAATGTTCTACTGCAATTTCATCACAAGCTGATTGGTGACGCTGGCTCAATGACATGATCATTTGCTCAAAAAAATAAATAAATAAATAAATAAATAAATAAATAAATAAAATAAATAATTTTCTGAAAACAAAAAACTTTTTACTATTCGAACCACATTGAAATAGGGCTTTATTTGATGATGAAAAAATTTCAATGTTTTTGGTTCCGATTGCAATATAATTGCATAGAGAATATAAAGGTGTGAAACATCCAAAGAATTTTTAATGGAAAGAGTAAATTATGGTAAATGAATGTGGATTTTGTGAGAGGTGTTTATATATATGTCAAGATTAAGTAACACTTACACTGATATTTATTGGTAGGATAATGAATCATATCCTTTATTCAAACGTTTCAGAGAACAATTTAAAGTTATCTGCTCGAAATTTATGATACAGGAAATAACTTTCTTTTTTTTTATAAAGATATAGACCCTAAATATGTGGCTTATAATCTATGTGTTTGTGTTTTTATAGCTGTTCGTTTTCAATTTCATGTTGCATCACGATTTTTTTTGAACACGTTAAAAAGCCGTATCTATACGCAAGCAGAAGCGTGCAGTGCACACAGACATCCAACTTGTGAATTCCTTATTAGAAATATATATATATAATTATATATATATATATATATATATATATATATATATATATATATATATATATATATATATATATATATATATATATATATATATATATATATATATATATATAAGAGATTGATAATTATCTAAAGCACAATGAAGCAATTTTTTGAAACTATTGTATTCTATGAAGTAAATTTAGATACTCTACCTGGTAAGATACATCAGTTTAATTCAGGACAAGATAATTTTTTTAGTCAAACAGAACAAAGAACTTACTTTCTAATAGTTCAGACTGTCATTATATTATAGCTTATGAATGAAAATGGTTATCCAATTTCTGCATTAACTAATAGATTAATTATGCTTAAATGCGCAGCATTTTTATTGATATGTATAAATTTTATATACAGAATAGTGCTAAGCCATTTGACATTTTATTATTTTTATGCTCTTGATACGCTAATTTTCATTTAAAATACATCTCAAATTTCATTGTCCACTAGAGAATGAAATTTAAAATGTATTTTAAATGAAAATGACAAATTTTTTCATTACGTAAAAAAATTTAATATTTTGATTTTATTAGAAAATTGATACATAACAGCAATAGTAAATTATTCTACAATTATTTTTGAAATCAAGAAGGGCCAGGAAAAAAAAGTAGATTGATTACCATCGTTTTCATGTTATCATACACGGAAAGAATTATTACTATTATTCAGAGTGGACCAGAATAAAGATACTTTTGAAAAATAGACAGAGAAGCTTAAAATTGTGAATAGTAATTCAATATTATTATCGTTTATGAACAGCTTTTATTCTTGAATTATATTTTCCCGCGAAAATAATTGTTTTACAGATATTTTTTCTAGAAATAACTCTAAAAACGATTACTTAAAATTATTTATCTTTATTACATTGTCATATAAATTTTTGAGGATTATTCGGTTTTCTTTGCTTATCTCTTAAAATATCAAATTTTATTATTTATCGCTCAATTTCATTTGTAAAATTTTGTGGCAAAAAGTAATCATGTATGACCTAAACTGCTGTAAGACGATTTGTGTTTCAGTTTACCTACGAAATAGTTGTAATAAATATAAAACAAAAGAATGAGTAAATGATTTTGGAAAAAGTTTATACAAAGTATTAAGGAAAATTAATTATTTTGTGAAGTTTAATTGATTATTTTTCTTACTGCATTTTCTTGCGTAGTTGATTCCAGGTAAGAAACATTCCATCTTCGATAAAGGAGGATTTAGAAACCAAAACAAAACATATTCCTTTACTATCTCTTCTAGGAATGCTTAACTCAAGGTTGTTTACATAAAAGAAATTTTTTTTTATTTAATTTCATTCATATTAGAAAGATATTTTAATCAAAATAATTCTTTAATAATTTTCTTTAATGCAAGAAAAAATTTTTCTATCATATTTTATTATTACTGTTCATTTTGTTGGAAAAAATTTTACAAAAAATTCAAGATTCGAAAACATAAATCCTCTAAACTATTTTTTCATCGCTTGTTTAGAAGCTCTATATTGAAGAATTTATAAAATTCATTATGTCAATGTTTTATAAGGAATCAGCTAAAGTCTATAAAAAATCTATAAAGTTTTTTTTTTTAAATATAAATATAGCTTTTATTCTTATAAAGTTCATTATTTAATTTAATAGGATTTTAAACACCCTATATTAAGAATACAACTTCGTATATTTTATCAGAATACTTTTAAATAAATCTGTTAAAATTTGCAGCAAAAGCTAATAACAGTTTAAAATTAATCAAAATTCTAAATTATTTGCTGTTAGTGAATAAACATTAAACAAGCATGAAATGTTTATATTTTTATAATTTAAATATGCAATTTTTTAATTCTAATATTAGTTTTATAATTATATTTCTTATTAAGTTACACAAATAAATTTTTTACTGTGATTCTTACCACTACAAAACTTTTTTGTTGTGATGCTTATTAAGAAAGATTTTCCTTAATTTTCATGACACAGTTTTTACGAAATTTCTTTTGTTTGTGGTCTCAAAATAAAATAAATCTTTTGTCTGCTTATCTATAATATATATAAAAATTTTTTTTAAAAAAAAGAAAATGCTTGAGGAAAATATTCAATTTTAATTGCGTAATCACAATTTTATTTATTTTTGCTGAAAATAAAATACTGGAATCTTACATTAGATATCAAGATTTGGTAATTGAAATTTGTTGCCATTTCCTTACTTCAAATCATTTTATTTATTACTGATATAAAATTGTTAAACCTCAAACTAAATCAAAAATAACTATATACATATATGTGTGTGTGTGCATATGAAAACCACAAAACCATTACTTTAACATTCCATTTAAAATAGTGTTCAGTAAATATGACATTAATATAATTTTTTTCAGTTTACAGAGGTCAGTTTTGCAATAAGTGTGAGATATAGCCTCACATTATTACAGAATGGAATTTTTGGACTGTATGATTCTATACAAACTAAAATCTATGCAATACCAATTTTCTTAAATTTTCTTTAATTCTTTTTATAGTTACTTTAATTATTCTAATTTTATAAGTGAATCAGATTATTTTCTTTCACTAACGCAAGGATTATTTGGATAATTTAACAACCTGTTAAAAGAAATGCAATTAATAATTATGTAAATTTTGGCACATTTATATGGCTATCTGATATTTCATATTTTTTTACAGTTGAACCAACTTTAAATTAATTTTACGCTTGTTTAAAATTGCAATTTGAAATAAAAATATATTTGTATAAAAAATGATGTATTGATATCAGACTAGAGCTAAATAATTTTAATTAAACTTTTTCGATTTTTTTTTCGTTTAAAGTTTAAAGATTTGAATTAAATAATTTCAAATCCCATTTAAGTTATCTTTCAAGATTTGATTCATTTAATAATTTAGTCTTTTTTTAAGATTCGGACTAGTATTTAAAAATATTTTTTAATCTTTTGGTAAAATTTTTCCTAGTATAAAGTGTCGTAAAAAAAGATTTATAACCAGAGATTTTATGATTCAAGGATTCATTTTAAATGAAACATTTAATGTATACATGTTATATTACTCTTTTTTATATTTTTTAATAATACAGGATATACATCTTATTTTCAAGAAATTTACTCTTGTTACAGAAACATAAAATTATTTAACCGGGACCATCGTTTGAGGAACCATCGTTTGGCGAACTTGGCGAGAAATAATTCTATGGCAACCTCGATTTTCTTCGCGCGCTGCTTTGTTCGGAAACTGAAGTTTTCAAATCATCCAAAATCGGCAATGTGGTTTCGTCTTGTGTTGCTCTAGCCTCAAGTGTTTGCTATTTATAAAGTAATAGTTCTTCCTGCATCTTCCAAAACTTGACGACGTCAGTGGTTAATCGAAGAAAATTCGTGGGATAATATTATTTTGAATAGATAAGTTTTGACAACTAACCATGGGAACTAAGTAAGTTAGAAATTTTATTTATGTTTTGTTTATTTTATTTTTTTCATTCGTTTCGCGTTTTAATAGATGCGTCTTTGGGGGGCCGGTTTCCGGGGATTTTCTGTCTGGGGCAGAGTCTGCTGGCTGTTCCTGAAAATGTGAAAGAATTTTAATATGGTTAAGTTCCTTTTATGTAATTTTTAACAGGTGGTTTTTGATACCTCATAATCAAGAAGTACAGTTTACGCTATGCTTTTTAATTTATTTATTCAGCAAAAATTTGGGATTTTTATTCCTCCAAAGTTTTTGGAAAATCATATATATATATATCAAAATTGATTGTACGCTAGAATTTTATTTTACAATCTCAGTTAAATTGTTGTTAAAATTAAAATATTTTTAATAAGCTAAAAAATTCCGATTTAATCCAAAATCAATGAGCAGAAATCTGACATCTGAGTTAATAATATCGGTACTGAAATTATTCTTATAAAAACTAGGTATTATTATTTTGGTCAATATCAAATAGAAATCTCAGGGATTTTCATGATTATTTCAAAAAATTTTCTTTCTATCAGTATTTACGTGCTTTTACAGACAAATTTCGCAGAAATATGTATCCTAAATTGTTTGCACAGCTGATATATATATTTTTCCTACAATATACGCATTGCAATGTTCTTTTATAGTTAATTAATAAAAACACTAGTTCAATAGCCTCACCAAATTTTGATGCGTCTGATATGAAGGGTTTAAGGTTAGGCTAAAAGTGAAATCATCAGATTATTAAATGAAAATCTAATATTATAGTAATATTTTCAGAGGACAATAGAATCTCAAGTAGAAAATCTTAAAATAACATTAAAAAAATACTTTCATAATTAAAATAAGGTCAATATATTTCAAAATATTTATGGAAAGTAAATACAAATTTGTAATATTTATCGAAAATTTCTATTAAGCTTTCAAAAAGCTTTCTAGGTTTGGTTTGTTTGTCGCTCAACGGTCATTTTTTGCACACGAGGGCTAATTAGACCGGGACTTACGGTTTAAAGTGGATTCCGAACCACTACAAACATCCATGCCCAAGGTGGGATTCGAACCCACGAACTGTTGAACCGAAGGCAAGAGCGCAAAAAGCTTTCTAATTCATGTATTGTATTACATTGTCAATTATGTAATGTTTTATGAAATTAATCTTTATAAACAATACTTTAAGATTACTAAATTATTCTAACATTTTTAAATTACAAATAAAGTATTGAAAAAAATGCTTGGAGCTTTTTTAGATTACGAGAAAATGTCAAGTCACCATCCAAGGGAATAAACTGATTATTTCTGAAGAATTTTATTAAATTTTTTTATATAAAAAAATCTAATTTCTTGAATAGAACTATAAAAAGTAACTTACAGTTTAAAAGTTAATCAAATTTCTTTTCAATGATCACTTCAGTAAGTCATCCTGCATAAACAATTGCTTTTTTAAATCACCATTTTTCTCAGGATTGATTTTTCATATATCAGAAGTTGATCAACAACGTAACGCTTAGATCAGATAAGTCTTACACGATGATTTATGATACTCGATAAATTTTCGGAGAATGGTGAGTGATGATAGATTAGAAGACGATGATTTTGGTTTCACTTCTTATCAGACTTTAATCGCGAAAGAGAACCTTTCTTCATGTTTAAATAGCTGTTCAAAAGTAAATAGTAAAAATTGTTAAATCCTTTTTCTTAGCTTAAATTAGATCTAAATTTAATGCTTAAAAGATTGCAAGTATATCCATATTATGTCAGATACTATTTTATACATATATAAGAATATTCATGGAAATATAAATAACATCCTGTGACTTTATTAATTTCTTCTATCTAAGCTCTTTGTATTTTTCCAGTTCCTCTTATTTTGTTTTTAAATTTATTTTCAGCAGAATGAAAGGTTAATAATTTTTCAATAAAGTTGAATAGGTTATTCATGTTTACAAGTAAACAGAATATTATAAGTAATATTACAATAAAGCTTATGTGAAAGTCAGTCATGAAAAGTTGAATGGTCATCAACACACACACACACACACACACACACACACACACACACACACATATATATGCATATATATATATATATATATATATATATATATATATATACGAAGTTTTTTGCAAAATATAATTTCCATATTTTCGTACATCAGCAACTTTATTTTCAATCGATCCACGGACTATTTAAGAAATGATAACATATTGAGTAGAGATTATATACAATGTAATAACTTATTTATTGAAAAATGTGACAATATAAGTCCTTCTCGTTGAAGTTTACAAATGGAATTTGATCATTTTCTTACGAGATTTAATGTTCCATGAAAATAGAAATCTTCATTATTCAAAATATCCAATTAAGTTTGAATTCAATTTGAAAATAGTAGTTGAAAGGGAGATGTTTTATTTTTTGTTATAAATTCCTAAGCAAATAGAAATCATGGCACAAAGTGAAGAATGTATTACGCACACACTCATGATACCGTACCTCCTGCTGAATTTCTTTAGCGAAATTTGGGCTTTGTGAACTGTCTAAGAACTGTTGTTGTTTACCAACCCAGATTTTATGTAGCATAATGACTTTCTCTAAAATTACATCGTCGACGATATTGATGCATTTCTCAAATTCTTTGATTATGATATGAACCCTATTCTAAAAAATTAGAAATATGGATACGGCAGAGATGCATCTGCGTATGCACTGAAATATAGACGCAGCATATGACTAATTAGTTTCTCCTCTGATATTCTTGCATTCCACGAAATTACATACATTTAAAATAAGTCATCTGATACCTAATATAATTTACTTTTTATTTTGAATTTGTATAGTTCTGTGATAACTTCAGAAATTTGTGACATTTCACAATAAAACGAAATCTTTAATTTCCATATAATCTTGATTAAATTATCTAATCTCGAATAATTTTAAGAATTACGAAATAACTTCTAAACATAACAGACGATTTTAAACGTAACTTTCATTTTCAAAATAAGAAAAAAATTTTTTTACAGAGGGTTGATATACTATTTTAGAATATGGACATGAAACAAATTTTTTGCAACTAAATTTGATAATTTATTTCTATCGATAATTTATAAATTTAAAATTCGAAAGCTTTTTTTATGCATTTTTAAAAATCTACCAATAAAAAATGTAGGATTTCGTTGCTTCTCTCACTATAAGTAAACTAGATTATTTATAAAATCTGTTCTCGTGCCTGAAGCAGTATTTTAAATTAATGTCTATACAAAACTGGTAATTCAGCTAAAATTCATAAATATATTAAAATTTCTTATGAAAATTGCGTTATTTTTAAAATTATTTTTCCCGCGTTTCACTTCAGTTGTATTGACATACATAAGATTAAAAAATGATAAATAAACGATAATGTAATGCATATTTAAGATCTAATATGTTGATTAACTTTCATTTATTTGCATCTGATTATTCGTGCAAACCATCTGAATTCTGCGCGAATTTTATATCTGAAAATAAACTTTTAACCAACGATCCGTATACACATGATATATGGGTTTAATCTGTTCTAATCTTGGCTTAAAATCAGTAATTTATTCTTCTAAGCTTTCATCCGTCTCAGACGATTTTATACGTAAAAAGACATCTTTTGTAAGGTATCTACAATACTTTCAACGAATATTTAGAACAGCATTTTTTTTAATATTTTATTTGGTAGGATTCTGTAAGATATTTTTGTTCTTTTGAAAGATTCAAGAAAAGGGAGATTTGCACGATTTTTGCTGTCACGAAACAGGTGAGTGACTTCGGGTGTGGAATTATTTTTGAGACTAAGTGGGGTTGAGAGGAATTTGCTTTGCAAAGAAATCGTTTGAAGACAATTATTTTCATTCATACAACGAAGACAACTAAATTGTTTTCGACATTTTTCATAGCTACTCGAGCAGCAAAAGTTTCACTACTGTTTTTTAAGTATTTCTCTGCTTTTTCTCCAATATTTCTCCGCTCTCTTAAAATTTCCTAAATAGACTAATAGTGTTTCTCTCTGATACGCTATTCGTAGTTTCATCATGAAAATAGACTTATGCCAAACATTTGATATTTTTTTATATTGAATAGGAAAATAGCAGTAAAGCAATAATTATTTAAAGTAATACATAACTTAATTATATTAAATTATTAGACCCTTTCTAGAAAAAGTATGAAGGTACAGATGTTGTGCAAGAATAATTAGTATGTAACAAATAGTTACTAATGAAATAATTGAAATGAATAAAGTGCAGTGTAAAATCAATATTTTGACAATCTATTTGTGTAGAAACTTATAACCAACTGAGCAAAATTCAAAGGCGAAATAACTTTCTCACTCAGAAAACATGAAGCTTGCCTTAAAACATTCTCTTATAAACAAAGACAACCGTCGCGGCCATTATCCAGAAAAAGAGCCAGAGCGTTTTAAGAAAGGAAAAAGCAAAATAAACAACTTCCGTAGCAGATGTAAACTTTCGTTCCCTCTGTTTTACTTGTAGCAGTCTCAAGAGATGAAGGATGGATAACGTCTTCCACGAAATTGTTCGTAAACACGTCATGAATATCTTCAGACCCTATGTTCTTCCGGCATTTGATTAAAGGACATTCAATGCCGCCACTCGGAAAAAAGTTTCTTAAGCGTTTACTCAGTGGTATATACGACTCTACAAACATGTTCTTTAATTCTCTCTTATTTTTAACTGTCATACGTGCTTAGTCGAAGGTGCTAATGATCTTAGAATATGCGTGGTTTTGTAAAATAAAGTCTAATTTCTGAAACTGTTTTTCGTCTTACTACTAGTTAATGAAAGCATTCTCTCGTCACATTTTTTTATTTTAAAAAATTCCGATGTAATGACATCCTAATTTAGATAAACCACATATAACAAAAGGATTAAAATTATACTGATTTGAAGTATTAGTATAATTCTAATCGTTTTGTTTTATCATAAATAAGTTAGCTTTTCCTATCAAAGCTCTTTGAAATCGTAGGCATACAATCTTAAATTTCATGGATTTTAATTAAATCTATATTTTAAACATTTATACATATATACTAGTTATAGTTTTTTTTTTTTTTTCCAATTGTAAATTGGAGTTTTGGCTTATAACAAAAACATGGCTTAAGTACCAAACTGTGAAAAATAACTACAATATAAATCGTGTAAAATTTTTGCCATTCATTTTACATTATTCGGGTTTTGCTAGCTTAGGCGAATCTATAATTTTAGATTTCAATAAATTTTCTTTAATGCTGCACAATAAATCTTTCAAGCAAAATGAATAAATTTATTTTAAATCAATTGTTAGGAAAAAATATTTGTCTACATTGGATAGAATGAAAAAGAACGTTTTGCTATCTGGTTTCTAACTGATTCTTTTAAGTTTCTCACCCAGCGGGACTTATGCAAAATGCAAAAAAATTAATTCAAATCAATTTTAACTAAGAATTTAAAACAAATTTTGAGAAGATAATCGAACAGAATGCAAGTAGATAAAAATAACAAATGTTTAGTACAAGGATTTTTATACTTAATTACTGACAAAAATAAGAAAAAAGGTGTAGATTGCTTCATTTTATTTACAAATTGCATCGTAATTGCATCACTTTATTTACAAATTAATAGATAATATAAAGTTAATTGTTTCATTGAACTTTCACAACATTATAGTGACAAAAATAATTAAATTTTGAGCAGATATATTGTAAATATATTTTTCATTCTTTCAGCAAATAAGTCTTTGAGCTATCGTTGGTGCTGCCATTTTGGCGAAATATCGTAGTTTGTCTTGTGAGATTATCCTGAATAATAAATGTTGTCCCGATGAACGAAACATCACCGAAATTTCTTACAGCCGAGCTGGCAGTAGAATGGTTCGCGCTTTTGGCTTCGGTTCAACAGTACTTAGGCTCAAATCCCACCTTAAGTATGCATGTTTATATTGACTAGGAATTTACTTTGATTTGTGGGTCTTGGTTTAATTAGCCCTGGTATGTAAAAAATGACCGTTGAGTCGTAAGCAAATCAACCACTAAAATTTATATTATAAAAATATTTTAATTATATAATCTTATATTAAAAAGTCTATTGAATGTATTTTATGTATTTTTTTTTTTTACCAGTATTGTACTGTACTTAAAATCTGTATACGCTTGACGCTGCAATACTTATTAATATTACCTCATAGCACTTAACAATGCTACAAAAGCAAAGTTTAGCTATTGATGGGTGATGACATACTGCAGATATTTCTTATTCTAGTCTTTGATTTCATACTGTTTTTTAAGATATTAAACTGCAATTGCTCACAATTCTTTAACTTAAATCATGAAAATCTATCGATATAATTTAAATAAAAAATATCGATATAATTTAGATAACAAAATTAAAATTTTCACTGATGGAGAATTTAGTTTATTTTTAAATGTTGCCATTTTCTTAGTTTCCGTTGATAACACTTACAAGTAAAACACATATAAATATTATATAATTAAGTGATAGATTTTTAACTTGTTTAGTCTCAAAAAAAGTGTAGAAGAGAAAAATTTCGAAATTTTGAGAATTTTTATTAACTCGTTATATATTGGCGGACATCTAATTACTATAATTACTTTTTTTATACAGTTACGTATCTATATTTTTAGAATATTCAAAGTTTTTTTTAGCTATTTTTGTGATTTTTTTATTTTTTATTTTTATTTACTAAAAAATTATTATTTTGGGTAAATGTTTTTTATACATTCATTAAGAAAGTTTATTATATTAATAAGTATTACATTATAAAGGATAATAAAGTAAATTCAGTAAATAGACTAATATTTGGTCGAAACTACACTGCTGGACAATTGCTAAGGACGAATAACACTATCATCCATAGCAACCACAAAATGAAAGGAAGCAAAATAGGGGAAATTAGAATAAGTGCGGGATATCGTAAGAATAAGTATGCGTATGGAAATTTTTTTCCACGTCTGTTCATCACGTGATAGCGTTCATAAGAGCTTTAAAGGTTTTGACGCGTGTGGACAGTTGTTGTTTCAAGTCAAAGTTTTACAGGAAATATTTAATAGACTAACTTGAAATTTTTGGCATGTCTTCCCGACATCACTTAGATGATTTTATGCGTGGCCGAATTATTCAAAAGATCGAAGAAGGGCGAAAAATAACAGATGTTGCCAGGGTGTTCGACATCGCTCACAGCGTTGTTTCACGGCTGTGGAAGTCATTTAAAACTACTGGAATGTGTAGTAGGCGGCACGGGGGAGGTCATGTTAGAATTACGATGCCTGCAGCAGACAGATATATCGTCCTATCAGCAAAAAGGAACAGGTGCACCACAGCTCAGCAGGTGGCAAATCAGTTTCTTGCTGCCTCAGGAAAGCAGATCTCCCGAAAAACTGTTGCCAGCCGTTTGAGGGGATGAGAACTACACGCCCGCAGACCTGTTGTGTGTGTCCCATTGACCAGACAGCACCGTACTGCCCGTTTGCAATGGTGTCGTGAGCATCGCAATTGGACTGAACAGGACAGGGCATGCGTATTATTCTCAGATGAGAGTAGGTTCAGTCTGTCATCGGATTGTAGACGCCAACTGATCTGGCGCGAGATTGGTACTGCTTACGTACAGAAAATATCCAGGAAAGGAACCGATATCCGACATGCAGTGTAAATGTTGGGCGGGCATCATGATCAATGGCCGCACGCCCCTACATGTGGTTGCGAATGGGACTATGACGGGCCAACGATACATTAATGAAGTTCTACTTCCTCATGTTCGTCTGTCCGTGGTGCTCAACGCCTCGTATGGCCATCACGTTCTCCATATCTAAATTCCATTGAAAATGTGTGGGATGCTTTGGGGAGGCAAGTTGCTGGTCGAAACTATCCTCCGACAAACAAGAACACCCTCTTCCGTGCACTCCCAGAGGAATGGGATTAATTGCCTCAACAGCTGCTGGATAATGTTGTGCAAAGTATGATACGACGTGTGGAATGTTGCATCACACTCCACGGTGGACAAATCCCGTACTGATACCTTTCTTCAAGGTGCCTGCTAACTTTTAGATGCATTGTTCCATTTTTCCGTATGCAGCATCAAATGAAAATTTTTTCTTTCAGATGTTTCACAGCTTTTGTACTTTCCAGAACAATAAATATTCTATATTCTAATATCTGAACAGTGTAGCAACTATATTTTATCCTACTATGCCTCATGTCTCGCATAATGTGCTACATTGCAATTTGTGATCCGTCCTTATCAATTGTCCAGCAGTGTATTTTCAAATTCTCATGCACTTATTAGTGTCATTAAAAAAATCCATATATATGTATCACACCACCTAATTTCAAAAGTTTACTTTTGCTGATGAATTTTGTATGTGCGTGTGATGAATTCAACTGTGACATCATATTTTTCTAAATAGGTTTGTTATAAATGAATTTGATTAACATAAACGATGCAAAATGGGTACTGTCTAAATTTCTTTTTTTAAGATTAGTTATTTTGAATTGTGTGTGAGCTGGGTGATAGTTAATAAAATTTCCCCTTTATTTCAGGGACAATACTTGTAAAAAAACTTAAACATTTTCATCTTAATTTGTATATGATTATTAATTTTGTTACCTTTTCTCGTCTCATTTCTCATTGATAATTCAGATTTGTGTGTTTATCAAACAAAAATAATATTTTAAAATAACGACGTCAAACTTTATCGGTGACTATTAGCGAGAAAAGTATTACATATCACTGACTAACCGCATCCTGAGACGAAACGCAATTAGGATTCATTCATATTGAATCATTGAAATGATTATTCTAAGCCATCTGAAGAAATCGAATGCCAAGAGAATCTTCAAAAATCGACACTAGACACAAGTGTTGACAGCTGCGTCGATCACATGTCAATGCACCTTTTCTCGTGTGTTTACAGAAAGCCTTCTATTCAAATAAAATTTCTTCTGTTTCTGTAATGAATAAAAAAAAAATCATGAGTCAGCTTCTGACTTAGAGTCACGGAAGCGTGCAGCGAATGTGGGATTTTCCAATTGTTTTTTTTCCCCGTTGTATATTAGGGTGAGATACGCGCACACAAACAATATAGTTGCGATTTAAAAAATGAATAAATAGAATAAAGAATCTTTAGAGAAAGCCCAAGGTCATGACGCTTTTCAGGAAACTAGTCGAATGTATCTTTCATTCAGATTTTGCCATTAATTCAATGTTTTTACCGAGGGGTGTCAGTTACTTCGAAATGGAAAGGGTCAAGGTGTCTTGAAATCAAGATTTCACATCTTCTGTTAGAGCAGTATTGTATTGATCTTATGATTATATATATATATATATATATATATATATATATATATATATATATTCTCATCAGTCATAATGCTGAAGTTGGAAAAATGATTGAAAAGGATAAGAAGGAATACCGGTTTTTCATAGCATCTACTGGAATACATTTTTTACTTGGATTATATTTCTTCAGTTAACGAAATAAAAGTTGTTTTCAAGTGTATTACTATTTTCTCGTATGGATGGCAAATTTTTAACCTTTCGTATAAACATAGTTTTAAATTATAGTTTGGGAAAAAATAAAACATAAAATGTGAAAAGCAGAAATCTTTCACTTTTTATGTTTCATTATAGATTACACCAATGGCTTCACACTGGTGTTTCGTGGGTTTAGGACATGTCCGATTTAATGTGACTTGTAAGTTGTGATTTCGATTTATTGGATATTCTTTGCTCGCGAAAGATAAAATTAGACCTAGATCTACTGCTGAAACTGCACTCTGAATTTCCACAAACATTCTGGTCCGGTTGTGAATCAAACTCGTGAACTATGCTGTTGTAGACACTGAAGTGGCAATATTCATAGTTTTGCTTATTTTACATAAACTAGTTTTTCAGTTCACTATTTAAGCATTTTGGTACTCAAACAATTTTATTTATTATTCTTAAAAATTTTATTTTATTGTATATTTTTTAAATTCCAAATATACTGTAATATTCTACCTTAAATATATAAAAATTTATATTATATTCAAATTACTATTTCATTTTCAGTTTTTTATGTATATTTTACGATTTCAACAGCTGATATATTTATTTTAATTTCGAAATGAAAATCGAGGTAATAAAATTTTATTAACTGTATTGTTAATATAAAATAGATATTGTCATTTAATATTTAATTATTATTACTAGAATTTTTTTCTAATACAACAAAATTTTATACTTTCACAATTTTTTATTTTAGTATATTCATAATTCAAATTACAGTTCCACCGTGTCATGGCTAAATAATTAAAAAAGATTTTCGAAATGCTTTCCCTATAATGCGGAACTTCTGTAAATGGTGAGTGTTAGTTTACTTCACAATTGGACTCGAAAGAAAAATGGTTCTAACATCTGAATTCCACGAAAACTTTCCAGCCCCATTCCATTCAACGATCAAATTCGGCTGAAGATACACCCGTATTGTTTTTCAGTGTACTTTTCCAGCATTCCAGACTCGGCTCTTATTCAAAAGTTCATTAGCATCTACTGACAGGAACGCCCCTCTTGTGAAAGGGAATTGAGGGTGTCATTACTCACTTTTTTTTTATCGTTAAGCCTACGTGAAGAGTAAAAATTTAAAAACAATTAAGGTGGTTGGTACAAAGAATGTCTCACATTTGAAATCTTTCGCAAGAATTTTTCGTCAATGATTATTCATAATTTATTTCCTATTTTTTCGATAAACTTATATTTTTATAATCTATTTCAAAGATCTACTTAAGTTTAAAATATCATTTGTTATTCTATATATTTAGAAGTAAACATGCATCAAGTAATAAGAAAACTGAAAAAGTATATCTGACTGAAAATGTTTATTCTGTTTTAAAATCTAATTCAGAATTTCCAAATTTTTTTGAGAATAAAACATATTACAATTTATCAAGTTTTCTTGGAAATTAGAAAAAAAAATGGAAATCATCTTGGGCCACTATTTTGAATTCCGTACCAGTTTTTTTTTACTCAAAGTTTATTTATCTGTCATTTTATATTATCCTTCACAATTTCGCAAAAGTATAAAAACAAGATATGATAAAAAAAATAGGAATTTTATTTAAATACCTATGCAAGTTTATGGTATATTTTTATCTACTTTTCCCTTAATTCAAAGAAATAGCAAACTTTTTCACCAAAGTAAACTTCATCAGGAACTGTTTTTCCTCATTAGAATCAGTGAACTTCGATGCACATTTCCAAAACGCCCCGAAACGATCGTCTGCAAAATATTCGCTTCCGATTCCAGTACAGAAACAAATATTCGATTTCCAGTTTATTTCATGCCGCTGTTCTTGCAAGAGTCCCGCTGTTACCACCTGCAGTTCTCTCTATCTTCCCTTCTCGTTTTCAAAGAGAGTCGCCTTCATATGTTACTTGTTTGAGGAAAAATATACTAGTTGTGTTTTTAAATCTTGGAAATAGTGTGCCCTTGGCTTTGAAAACTCTTAAGAATTTTCATGCTCTGTTGCATATGATGGCAATTTGTTTTTTCTAAAAAAGATTCCATGCCATTTGAATTTATAAACAATTTTTTTTTCATTTGCGTCTACATTCTAACTTGTCTTTTGCTTTATATTATTTAATGAATGCTTCATGAAAATATTAAATCTAAAATTTTGAATGATAACTTTTCGTGATCCATTAGCTTCTATCAAAAGAAAATACACATTTAAATATTCCAAACGTTCTAAAAAGTTACTTCTTTCTAGGAATAGACTACATTTTACAGGAAGCAGTTCTTTTAACTTTCGTATGATCAAACTTTTTAATTTTTTTTGGAAACTGTGTTTATTTTATAAAATGCATTCGAATTTTTAGAATGCGTAACATTCTTAGTGAGATTATGGAATGACTACCTTTACAGTAAAAACATTAAATCTGTTAAAATGTTTAACGATGACTATAATAAACAAAATGTTTTGAAAGATGTCGTAAGTTTGTTTTTTAAAATTAAAATTTATAACCTTTTTTTTTTGCAAAATATAGTTTACACAAGTCACTGTCTAAAAATTTTTTTTGCGTATTTATGTACGAGGCTAACATGAATAAAATGTATTGATTCATTTCTATCATTCTATTTTGGACATTCTAATGAACATAAACTCATACATATTAAAATATATTAACTATTCCAAGCAACCCTATGCTTCCACTGGAAACAGCTGTTTGTTCCAAAAACTGTTGCAGTATAAAACTATCATAAATTCCAAAGACTGACTTGATGTCGCTTTATCAACTAACCAGAAAGTAGCGTGCTCGGAAATCGTATTTGTCACATACTCAGCCTTGAGGGAATTATTTCATATTC
Source organism: Latrodectus hesperus (assembly GCA_037975125.1). Lineage (NCBI taxonomy): Eukaryota > Metazoa > Arthropoda > Arachnida > Araneae > Theridiidae > Latrodectus > Latrodectus hesperus. Next base: position 121,891,904 of record CM075852.1, read on the forward strand.
TGTGCTCAACTGCGAAGGGCTCCCCCTGGCTGTTTTTGAGAAACGTCAGCAGCAATAGATCTCCATAATGTAATGTGACCCCGGGAATGGAAGTTCGTCACGTAAGTGGTGCAATGCACGTGACGCCGACATCCACAAGGATAATTCCTTCGTCATTTTTCTCATTAAGACCTACATGTAGGGTTACTTTTGATACAGAATTCAGCATATCGCTTTATACGACCTTGTATCTTTTTTTAAGGACTTCTATAGCTTTAGAAGTCTCATAAGTGGCATATTTAGCATTATATGTCGGACGTATATATATTACGGCGAATCGCCAAGAGGTAACAATCTGTTACAGAACTGCAGCATAGGTTCATAATCGAATATTTTCAAATACATTTGTTCAAAGAAAGCCTCTCTAACGCTAAATGTACACATAAATTTCTCTATTCAGTATGTCTAGGCTTGCCAGATTTCTTAAATGTATATATATAAACCAGGACATTAGAGTGTCCTCGCCACTTAGTGTTGATAAAAATTATAAGTGACGAGAGAGAGATGGGAGCTTCTATGTGATTCTTTTTGAAGTGACCAAATAGCCTGAACGATTTCTCTTCACTTGAAATAATCACATCCTGCTTCCTATATTCCTAATCCGACGGTAAATATATAGGTAAGCACAACTTCGCGTATGATCACGATTGGTAAAGGCAAGACTATATGATGATAATATTACTTATTAGCAGTCTCTCTTTCTGTCAATCTTCTGTGGTTTTCACTTTTCATACCGTACAGAAATAAAAGACAAATTATTGTTTATAATCATTCCCAATTAAATATTTTTACACTTTTTTTGGTCATCGATAAAATCAAGTTTAATTTTTATTGGGACATGAAGTAAACCTGCCGGAGTACCGGGATTTACCTTAAAATCGGCACTGTCCCGGTCATACCGGGACGTCTTTCAGGCATACTTATGTCTATGTGCATTGTAAACGAATGTTTGTTGTTGCCACGTAGTTAATTAAATTATTTTTGAAGTTGGTATCACCCTGATGATTGAAAGATTATCTATTTCAAAATCAAAGATTTACAAATGGTGGTTATTTCTGTCGAAAAAATAAATGAGTACCATTGATAAATTGTTGACTGCATATCATCCAAATAATGGTGAATCGGGAAAGCTGGAGGTATTTTTAAAAGTAGAATTGTGTCGGCATTTAAATTTAAGAAAACGTTATTCAACTCGATCGGCAAAAAGAAAAGGTGATCATGGTTTTGAAACTTTTTCATTACTTTTTTGGCATCGGCAGATAAATGAAATGATGCAGACGTCAGTAAGTGCAGCTCCACGTTTCGTATACTCTCAGAAAGAGTCCTTTTTCTATCACAAAAGTTGGCATCAATTCTTGAAAAGAAACAAAATTAAAAGACTGTCAAGTGTTAAATTATATAATTCTGTTGCTTAAATTGTTTATTTAATTTTGATTCATATTACCTTTTATTTTATCCACAGAACATTCTGCGGCACAGATGCCGTATAATCCATGATTCCAAATTCTGAATTTTTTTGGCGTTGAAGAAATGTTGCCAAGATGAAGTATCGTGACGTGCGCGATGACGTAAATACTAGGGTTACCAAAATAGACTTTTTTGCATAATTCTTATTGGTCTCCATGTATAATGTAATAAAAACTTTGCCAGATACACAAGAAAATCCGCAAAAAAATTGCCTATCTCAGAATTTGACATTCTGGATTATACGGCACCTGTGCCCATTCTGGATTATGCTAAAATTTTACGAAGGTTTACGTAGCATTTTGATGCAAAATTGTTATTCCCTTTGAATTTATGTAGCACCATTCGTCAGTGTACATTTGTAACCCATCTTTCAAAATTTTTTGATTGGAATTTGTTAAGAGTCTAAAATAATCATTATAAATGTATTTGAGATGACTAAATTTTCCTACATTTCAAGCATTTCCTATTGGATAGAAGATCATAACATATGGTTTAATCATGTATTATAATGATAAAATGTTTTGGCTCATTCTACAATATTGCGGCAAATATTATTTTTAACTGTTTTACAAATATCTGGACGTACTTGCGAAGATGCTCTGCTTTTTTTAAAGACATTATTGAAAATTTGAGGTATGTGGCAGACTGCTTTTTTTATTTCGCCATTTTTTGATAATATCCTTCCACGATAATGAAACTAACCGCTTATCGAGATGTAGCAATTATGATAATAACAAAGAAAACAAAGATTACATTTTTTAGCCGTTGATGAACGTTAAGTTTTATTTGAATCCGAAAACAAACCTTAATTATCATATTTCTCCAATTGCAAATCTCTTCTGTGCGTAACAATAAATATGAAAATTAAGAAAATTTTGACTTACTATTAATTAAAAATAGAATTTAGAAACTGTCGAGCAAAAACAAATATTATAAAACAGCTTTAAAAATATTACGAAAATCTATTCTTTTACTAATAGGAATTAAAATAAATTACTTCATTATTTTATGAATAACATTCATTATTTATCTTATTTAGTTTCGAAACAAAATATATTAAATGTATTTTGCGATTTTCTATCTCAAGTATATTTACAAAATAAACTTCATAATTTAATCTCGATTTAGAATAATTTTTTTGAAAGTGTGGACATTTGTTACTAAACAGAAATATTAGATTCGGATAATATCTGTAATAATACTGGGATAGCAGGAATTATTCATTCTTTTTTAAAATACTATACATTGGAATTCCAACTATCCGAATCGTTTTCAAAGTTTCTAAAAAGTAAATTAGACTGATGAAAACACGGAAAAGGCTCAAGAAAAGGAAAGGTAGGAGAAAGGAGTAGATTAGAATGACGTGTCAATTAGGAATTTAGAACATTCAGAAATTTTCAAAAGAATATTCAGAAGTTAGCGATGAAGATATCGCAGAATGGATTATAAGAATCAAACTCCGGATTATGCAAATGATGATAAACTTATTGAAAGTGTCAACTAAGAAGATGACCTTAATGCCCAAGTTAAAGCAGATACGGGACTATCAACTAGTGAAGGATTTGTCGCCATAGAAACTGCTTTGAAGGAGCTAATGCATGAGTACATGCAAATTCTCACTGCCAAGCAGATTCGAAACTTGGCTGCTCGAAAACCGATGAAAGCAGTGAAACAGTTTACTCTGACCGAGATGTTCTGCAAGAAATGACTTTACAGCACTGTTCATACATACTGTAGAGCACTTGTACCTTAAAGATGTAAAAGTGTTGCATTTTCATTAAATTCTTTTTCTCTAAAAATATAGTTTTTCTCCCATTTCCAACATACAATTATTAATTTAAATGGACTCTTTTTCCGAAAAAAATCCGATTATCCGAATTTCTGATCATCCAAACGGGGTCTGTATTTTCAAAAATATTACTCGCACACATATGAGAGGTATTTGAAAAGAAAGACACGCCCATACTCCAAGTTAGTATTATGCATTCCTGGTGACGAAATTAATACTGGTCAAAAATGGTGGTAAGCAAAAAAGTTTTTCAATCTTTGAATATGCGATTATTATAAATTTATAGCTGTGGAATGCATTTTCAAAAGAGGATAGATAAGAACCGTGTAAACAAAGCATTTTGTGGTTGTGTCGCCAATTCAAGGACATCAGTTAGAACAGTATGAAGCATGTTGGATTATCGTCTGAACGTGTGTCAATAATGGTAATACATAAGGAACATTTATAGAGGATGTATAAATTTGCTGATTGTGGTTCTTTTCGTCTTTCATATATATATGTAATATTTATGATAATAAAAATTTTTCAAAAGAATTTCTATTAATTTCTATTGCAAGATAACGAGAAGTTAACATTCGATAATATTATACAAATTTAAATGGACATTTTTTTAAGTAAATATTTGTGATAAAACATTGACTCCCAGTAAAACGTTTTAGATAATTTTGTGTGCTTTTAACACAATAAAAAGTATTTTTGTAAAAGTTTTGAATTTGGAAAATATTATGAGATTTCCTATGCTTTTTTCTTTGATTTTATCTTTTTTTATCTTATGAAGTAAAAAAAAAAATTCTTAGAAATGCATCTTAATGAAAACATCGTGCGTGAATTAAGCAAAACTTTTGGATATTTGTTTTTAATAGCTGTGTGTGTGTGAATTCTTGAGCTTTAATAATGCGAATAGAAAACAGTTTTTGCTTTTAAGGTCTATGACTTCTTACATCTGTTGTTAATCAACATTCTTCTCGAGTTATCTGATGTGCTATTTTTATCTCAATGAAATAGAAGTGTATAGAATTCTGTGAAAAATTTTAAGTGGTTTAAAGTTACTTAAGTTTTTTTCGTATTTTATATTATTTATTTAATATATATGCAACTAAAATATTCATTGATAAAGTACCATTTATTTATGAAACAAAAATAATTTTCAAAATTTTCTTTTAATATATTATATTTTTGTAATTATTTAACAAAAAAAAAATTATGCCAAAATTATTACGTTACAAAATAAAGATCGAAATATCTGATAAAAGGAAACTAATAAAAAGTTAATTCACTCGTCATCTTAAAAGCACACTTGCTTTATTTGTTTATTTTGTTTAAAACTTATTCTATAACTTTTCAGATTAATGAAAAATTAGACAAATCAATGTAACTGAAAAGTTTAAAAACATTAAAGATGGTTTTTAAGAAATGCGGTTTAATATAAATTCATACAAGTATATTTAGAACATATGTGGATCTTGACTCCTACCTTTTCTTTTAATTTAGAGTTTAAAAAATGTCTTACACTTATTCAAGAAAAAATGTAAATAGATAAGCATAAGTTTTTTCTAATTTTTAAATTGTGTATAGTTTTTATTCCAAAAAATCATTATACTGTTCAAAATATTTTCTGAGTTTAAATATTACTTTTTTATTACAGTTTTTGAATTATTTTGATTTTGAAAATGCTATATTCAGAATTCGTTTAATCAAAATTGTCTTCATTCATAAGCATCAATTTACCAGTTTTTAGTCAAGATTATTTTGTACGATGTTGATCAGCGTTCCCAATTTTTCTTTAATATTGTTACATGAAAAACATGGGCTGTGCTTATTTTATCTCAAAGTAAATATTGAGCTTAAAAAAATGTATGATTAACCTAATTTTTAATTATATTTTTACAAATTACTGTACATCATAAATAATCTTGTTGAATTTGCTTTTGTTGGAAAATTGTACTCAAAATTATTAAATCATGGAATAGGTTATTTACATTTATATTCATAAAAAATTACTTTCCAAATTTGCATAGATGGTGGAATTTAACATTGGATATCAATAATAAAACAAATTTACCCGATATGTAGAAAAATGTTTGACAAAGTCAATTGGAATGGATTTTTGCAATAGTTTTTAAGTAATTCTTACTGTATAAATATGATATACTCAAAGAAAAAGATTTAAATTAGTTGCCATTCCCTTGGCAAGGTAAAAGATATATTTCACACAGTTCGAGTTTCTCACAATATCAATGTAGGACAATGTCAGCTATTAAATTTGTCACCATTTTAACAATTCTCATGCCGCAAGGCAGATGAGTGCTTAGTTGCTTTCAGATTAACAATAAATTCTTTGATTTTTTTATTTTTTTATTTTTAACCTTCCATATCATAAACATTTTTCTGAACCTGAAAAAAGATGTCCATTGTCTTAATAATTGAGTAAATTAATGTATGAAAAAAATATTCCTTGTAAATAGTGATAATGTTTTGCTTACAATTTTTTAAATTTCCCAATTGCTTTTTATTATATAATACATCTCATTTTTAGATTTCTAGTTTTGTGATAAAGAGTACAAATTGTGCTCTTCAGAGAATAATCATGTTTAAGAAGTAGTTAAAGGAAACCACATATCTTTAGGGTATGTTATGGTTCTTATTTGTGCTAAAAAGTCGGTTGTAACAGTCACCAAATAGAATGATTAATTGCTTATGCATTTGGCGAAAGCAAGTTGATTTTCCTTGTCTTGCCTAATTTCTATTAGTTCCAGATATCTTAACTTCATAATTAAATTAATTTTCAAATTTCGTCATTTGATTGATAGTTCTTAATGTCGTAATTGACATAAAGTCGTTCCAAGAAGTAAGCACACATGTGTTTTCATTATTGTTTATATCTTAGCTTTATATTCTGGCGAATACTATTTTGCCAACTGACTTACTGTGTATGGCAAGTTTTTATTGACTTCAGAAAAATGAGTTATATTTTTCCATAAGAAACAAATGAAATAAACTAACATTAATTTGTGAAAGGGAGAAAAGTGAGTCACCTTCGTGGCAAACCTTCTTTGTTCCGATTCGTTGAGTTTTATAGATGAAAGCTATCGAAAAAGCTTTCTTTTTACGTTGTTTTGAATACATTAATGGAACAGTGGTTGTATCCGTATGACATCAACCTTGATTATTTGCTCTTTTTGAAAATCAAAAAGAAAAGGATTATGTTTTATCCGTCTATTCGGTTATGGTTATTATACAGTAATTTAACCGCTGAGAAATCCAGTTTTATTTCACATTAAGATCTTTATTTTCGTGGTTTATTTCATGACGTTACTTCTTTTGCCCAAAGCTAAACAAATCTTTATCACAACTTCCGCATTTTTTCAAAAACTGTTTTCACTAAGAGTTTTTTTTTTCAATGGAATGTGACAAAGGGTTCAGATTATTACTAAGGACCCATTAGTAGAAAAATAGTAATTAACGTTTTGTTTCCATTGTTTAAAATCTTATGTAACTTTGCGTACCTACTGAATATATATATCTATGAATATTTTCTGAAAATGGGAATATAGTTATTCGGATGCATATCATCTAGAGTGTTATTCTTTCGCTATGTTAGATGAAGGCTCCTTTTTATATGCTTAGCTTAAATTTGTTCTTTAATTTAATTTTACCGAACTCTGATATTTTTCTCAATATTGTTCCATCTATATAACAATTATGGCTGATCACATATCAAAATATTTTTTAAATGGTGAATTTACTTTGCTGTATTCATTTATTATTTTCTGCAGTCTTATAATAAAATTGGAGTTGATTCAAAAGAAACACAAAAGTAGAATAATTTATTTTTCAGTTTAATTTGCTTAATACGTTTTCAAAAATAATAAACTATTAAAAAACACTTAAACAAAGTAATCGATTTCATAGTAAAATATTTTTAAATCTAGATTTGGAGCATGATGGTGAGATTTTTTTTCGCTGTGAATTTATATAAAATGTTGCAAGCTGGAAATAAGTGAAAAATATTTTTTCAAATTCTCAGAACTACTTTATTAAAAATCTTAACATTTTGGAATGAAATTTCTTGAAATTGATCGAAATACCGATTTTAATTTTAAATTGAGTTAAAATAATCTCAATTAAAAATTATTAAAGTTCCTTTTTTTAAATAAATATTTATCCATATTGTTAATATTGTGCATTAATGTGATATAATGAACTTAGAAAATCGCAAAATACAGTTTTACTAGAATAGCAAGAAAATGCGTTAAAATAAAAATTGGATCTGCTTTTGTTTTTCTGTCTTCGCTAAAGTTTCGTGTAAATGATATTAACATTAATAAAATAAGTTTAAGATAGCCACTAATCTCAAATGAACTACACGGTAAGTACATATTCATTTTATTTCGTGCTTTTCTGTTTGCATTTAATAAAATAAAAATTTTAATCTTTTAATTTTGATAATTTTTAAATGTATAGTTGAAGGAATTGTTTCTTCTGCTCTTAAATTATGGAAAGAACTACTGCCAAATTTTAGAAAAAGTGTCTCCTTAGTAACAATTGCTTGATAAGAATAATTTAACTCAAAAAAAAAAAAAAAACTATAATAGTTCTCTATAAGAATCTATAAACTTGGAAATTGTTAAAAAGAACGTGAGAATAAAGAACAAAATTTATTTATATTAATCTGTTTCAGATTTTACCTGTTGAAAGATGTTAACTGTATTCAGTTCGAAAAAAAGTGTGTTTTTATCGCCCCAATGTTTCCACATTGTATTTCAAATAACATAAAATTATCTGGTTACTGTAAGTCTAGCTCCAATGAAGAAATCTAATGGAAGATTTTTAACAAGCCAATGAATAGCTTTGTTCTCGCTGGATACTTCTTACCTTCATACCTGTTTCAGAGCTAGAACTGAAAGCGTTTGATTGTCAAGGTTGTTACTATCTTTTGCCATCATCATCTGCAGTTTGGCGACAAAAGATTTCCTTTTTTAAATGACAGTGATGTGTTTTAAACTTTTCGTATAAATACTTCCGTTCATTTGATTTTTAATGGTTAAAAAAAAGGGTATTGCGTCAATTACAATGAAGGTTTTTTTTTCCTCTATTAGAAAATCAAACAATAGTAGCTATAGGGTATTTTCTTGATAATTTATTATCGATAAGTTATATTAAAGTGCTTGTCTTGCCTGGCATTCTTCTTAGCAGTAATCAAAACAGCAGAATAATATATGGCATAGTAATATATAAACTGCAGAACTTTAATTATTGAAATCTTACGCTATTTCTGGGGGTTTAAATTTGTTCATAGTGACTTTACTTATTAAAAAAATTCCCAAAACTTGCTTTATCTTTCGAACATTGAGATATTTTAGCCATATTGAAAAATGTTAAAAAATAGTACGTGTGCATCAGTGTAAGTTATTTTTACAGTTTTGATGAATTGTGTATTAAATTGTTGTGATTAACACGATTTACTTAAAGTTTGACAAAATTCACGTGTGATTATTTTAAAACAGTTATAATCACAAATTCCTAATAAATCTATAATACTGAATTATGGCGTAATTATACGATTTTTGAATTTATGGAATTCTGAAAAAGAAATGAAATTCAAAATCTCGATTCGGAGTATTTTTGTTTATTTATTGTATTCTCAGAATTTTAACAAATAAAATATTATTTAACTAAATCCTGTAAAATTCTCCTTTTAACGAATAATCTTTAATATTTTTAACTTTAATGCAAATATGATTAGAAATAATTTATATTAGTTCTTTTTATTTCTATTTACCAGAAACTTAATTTCATGGCATATTTTCTTAAAAATTCTTCTAAAAATTACTGGAATTAATTCAATATCTTCTGAATATTTCTTCAAAATAATTAAATTAATTCAACTTAAATTAGTACAAATTATGGCAAGTTTTCGGCTGAAATATCCGTCGAATAAAATTTTTATTTGATTTCAGACACAGTTTTCTTTTGAATTCAATGTAGTATCTTTTATTGTATTTGTATTTTTTACATGCAAATGAAGCAGAAACATTTATACGCAATATATATATATATATATATATATATATATATATATATATATATATATATATATATATATATAAATATGCACTGTTCCTTTATAATTCTAACGTAAAATAGTAAAAAATTATTTGAAATTTCAAGCTAATGTACAGTAATAGGAATTAAAAAGAATTAGATTCAAATGAGTTTATGGTTCATATCACTCGTAATAAAAATAAATGTTGAAATAATATCGTTTTTACAGTATCAAATTAACAGTAACAAATTTTAGAATAGTTCACATTTTTAGTGCAACAATTTGTAAACAAGCATTTTTTTAACGTATTGAATATGTTATTGTATATATAAAGTAAAATAAATGTGAGACAAATAGTAAATATTTGTTATTAAGCTAAACATAGTTCTACAAATGCATTGTGTGACAAATAATTAAGACTAACTGGAGCAATTAAATGATACATTTTTTTTACAGGAACTCTTGAATTCAGAGCTAACCTAATTAAATGGCGGATGAAAACCGATAAAAACAAAATAGGATAACAATTATTAAATAAATTGAATATTTCACCGTTAGAATAAAATATTACGGTCATTGGCTACAGATTAGTTACTGCATCTGTGTCTCTTCGGATGAATTCATATATAATTATTAGAATATTTCTTCTTGTGCTTTATGAAGCCTTTTGTATTTAATATAGACTATCTTTCATCGACTTGCTTTGTAAACATTTGCCTCATCACAATAGAATATTTTTAAGTGCACATGAATGGTGCATTGACAGAAACTTCCTACTCCTGAAAATTTAACTTTTAAGGAAGTTAATACTTTGGTCTCTTTTAGAAATGACGGTAGATTGTCATATTTGTCTACCGTTAATAAAGAGTCATGAGAAACTGCAGAAGCTTCTAATGCGATTATGTGTTGCTTAAGAAATTATATGTATAAAGTTTATTGATTGAAATATTTTCAAAATTTTCCATGTAACTAAAAATTTTCTGAAGAAAAGGAAATATCAATCTCACAAATGGATAGGGTGTTACTTTTGCGATAAGAAATAAAAGTTTTTTATATCATCAATCGAATCTTTCACGTAATATAAATGCATTATCTTAAAAAAAAAAGAAAGAAACTATGATGTTACTAAATACTCGAAAATAAAGTTTTACATAATCTGTAAAAAGTCTACGTCATTACACAACATCTCGAATGTGGCATTTATACTAAGATTTTTAAAGCAAACACAATTTTGTAATTTAATGCATCAATTTATTTTATGTGATTTTGTTATAAATGCTATTTCCATAAACTGAATTATTATTATTTTTTTGAATGAGTAAAATATTTTGGTAGTTTGATTTTTATGGCTATTACCGAAAATCATGTAAAACAAATCTACTAAATATAACCAAACAAAATGGCAACACTAACTTTCGATTATTGTATTTAAATTGATAATTTATTTACCAAAGAATCATGAAAATGCTGTGTTGTTTTAGGTAAAAAATATGTATTATATCTCGCATTCAAATATACATAAATGGACATGAAATGAAATTATTTGTAAATGAAAGTACATGATGGTAAACACATAAAAAGTTAATAAACAAAAAATAGCTTTCGAGATGTCGCTTCATCTGAAATTATATCTTACTGGAATTTTATGGCGAAAATTCATGCTGGTTATCGTTCTTGCTTTCGGTTCAACAGTCATGGCTTCGAAATACACCTTGGGTTTGAATGTTTTGTGACGATTTGGAATCCACTTTAAACGGTAGGTCTCGGTTTAACTAGCTCTTGTGTGCAAAAAATAACCGTTGAGCGATAAACAAATCAAATCAATCTTTTGGTGAAATCTTGGGGGAAAGATGGGCCGTTAAAAACGGTAGAAGCGCAATCGAGTAAAAAAAAAAAAAAATGAAAGCCACAAACTAAATACGAGTAATTCCAATCTGGCGATGATCTTGGCATCATTTTGTTAGTATGGTATGTGAAAATTATTTTTTAAATTTAATTTTATATAAGTTATGTATGCTTCTCCTATTAAGATATTAAGCCTAATTATCTGTGTTGAATTTTATGTTAAATTTTATGTCTTGTAGATCATAAAACTATACATAAGATACCATATAATGCGGGAAAATTGATTCAAATTAGAATTCAGGTTTTTAAAATTACCTTATCTATTTTTTTATGTGGGATACTTGTTTATATTAAACGACGAAGTATTTTAAATGTTTTTAAAATTTATATGGAAAAATTAGTATTTAAATTATTTGATATTCTACACGACGGCATCTAATCATAAATTTGACTTAGACATAACAATTAGACGATGAGAAGTACAATTCGGATAGTCTTTTTTAAATTTTTATTTTGATTTTATGCTTTTCACACACTGAATGTTTAGTATTTGGTAATTTGAGAATGCAACGTTCTTGACATTTTATAGTGACAGAATGAGGTCTCGTGAAAACTAGAACTTTCATAAAAGAAAAATACTACGGAAATAATACATGCTGAAAGAAAATATGGATTTATTTTCAATTGACTGTTGATTATTCCTTAGGCACCTGTGACAATTTTCTTAGTTATTCATGTATAGTTGGGTGAACTTATTAAAATATTCATTTATTTTGTTCAACACTGTTGATGTTTTATTCCAATAGCTTTTACTTATAATTTATTCAGCAAAATGCAAATTCTCGCAATGTATCATTAGTTGCCATGTGTGTTAATGTAATTTCCTGCAAACTTCAGTCATTATGGTTGTACTGTATTTCCTTGCGTACAATCCGGAAGCTTATGTTAACGCTTGATCAGTGCCTTATTGATATCTCGATATGCTGAAGGAAACCAGCGGACTTCCGCATGCATGGCTCTTGGTTAAGATCTTAATGAGCGAAGAATTTCCTCCAGAAGGTAGAAATGAAAGTCTCTTGACAACCAGTCATTTTTCATACAAGTCGATTCTTCAGGATATATCCTGTCACATACAATATGGTTTTATTCTTCGATTTTTTATATTTCCTATAATGTCAGATAATTGAGCTCGAATATATGACGAGTCGGGCGATAAATTTTCGATGGATCGGTTATTTTCTGTTCAAAATTGATTTTGGAAATTTATGGCCATTCTCTCGAATTATATTTTATTGCTTATTTTTTTCCTTTGAGGAAAGTGTTGAAAAACCTAAAGAGGTAAAACAATAGTAATATATGAAATAGCTGGTCCTTGTAATGTTAGGTATTTTTCCATTTACATGTAGGATGTGTTTATTTCTAGTAAAACATTAAATTTTTTAATTTTGGAACAATACTGTTAAACAGATTTATCATTTGTAGCTGTTAAATTAAAATCATTACAAATAAATAGGTGGTATTTCAATGTTAAATGAAATTTTATACCATTGCAAATGTATGAAAAACGTTTGGATCTCGTTTTTGGGGATGGAATATCTTGTTTGATTTCAATAGCTATTGAATACTGCGATTCTGTCTTTATATTTATTGCGAAAGGGTTTTGGGAGTTCTCTCCATTTCTTGTGACACGTGAATATGTCCTGATAAAATAAAAATCCTGTCTGTAAAAAGATGGCGAATATGTAGTGGCTGCTTAAGAATTTTATAAAACTCAGAATACAATTGTTAGAATTGTCTACTATGCGGTGTATCAAATCAGTATAAGAACTATTCAGTGTACCCAGGTTAATCGCAAATAATTCTTTTTTATCACTAACCATAAGCTAAAATTTTAAATCATTTAAATTTCTCATAGAAAATGTTCCTTTTTTAATAAAATGTAGAAAGGAACGTCTTGAAGTACTTTGTTCATACTGCTAAGACGACTATCTTTTCATGTTTAAGCGATTTTATTTTTACAATATTAATGCATTCTGTCATTAAAATTATTCACGTTATTGGAGCTGTTTTTTGGGGATGTACACACACATACACAAATTAAATGGAAAAATTACTTAATTATTAGTTATTTAACAATGAACATTATTAAAAATAGCAGTGGATAGTTTCTATATAATTTGACGAATTTGTTAACACGGAACGTGATTTTTTAAAAAGTTTCATATTTAATGATTTCATTAGGGGCATTATAGTACTGAATAGTCGTGTCATGTCAGCAATTTTTGTTGCTCATCATTGAAATTAAAGTTGCAAACACTATAAAACTTTGGTTTTGATATCTTTGAAAGATTGCATTTAGTCCATTTTAAAATTACAAATTCAAAAAAAAAATTGTTTTTGTTGTTGCGATGATTCTTTTTGTTTACAGTATATAAATTAGATTGATTCCTTGTCGAATATGTATCCATTTTTATCATATACTCACCTAAATCGACTAATAATTGTTAATGGCTGATTGTATGGACTACAGTTCTACAGAAGCACGACAGCGCTTGGTGGGTCCTGGTCTTCTCAGGAATTTTCATCCAGTCTTTTCAATTTTTGGTCATGGTCTTGCAGTTAATCACTCTTAAAATGGTGAGAATCCTTTCTTAGCAGTCGGTCTCTCTAAGATTGGGCCGATCTTGTTCCAAAGAGCCTGGCCAAAAATATTTTCTGTGTTATTGAACATTCTTTGTTCATTCTTATAATATGACCAGCTCATTTAATTTTTTGGATTTTTATGTATTTGATATCGTGGTATCCACTAATATAGTCGTAAAAAATATAAACAAATAGAATGAAAGAAGATTGTCAATGTTTTTATGACTCTTTGAAGAACGAATAAAAAAGATGTTAATAGGTAAGAAACGTTATTTTGATTTTTCGCGAAAAATAATTTCACTTTTTTATTTTATTTTCTGGGAAATAGTTATTTCTAATCGCTTATAATTTATATTGTGAAAAGAAATTACCTGTTATAATTTTAATTCACGCTTTTGAGCAAATTCGATAAAGTTTAAAAACTTAAATTTATCTTTATTTTTTCACTGAATAGTAGTTAACATATTTTTTAAATATTGATCAAATACCTTAAGATAATACATCCACTTTTTATTGTAGAATGACTATTTATTATTCACAATTCATTTAATCGCCAAATCGAAAGTTGACCATCGTTACAAAATAAAGTTCATTTTATTTGTGAAAATAATTCTTATCATAGAAGCTTATTTCTTTCATCATCTAAGATTAGTTTGATGAAGTTCTCAATGTTTTTTGTTGAGTACTTTTTATTATGTCCTATGATAAAATGGAAAGTTATTCTAGTTTTACCACAAAATCAATCTCATTAACTTTGTTTCTTGACAATTTCCGATGGCGTTTCGTTTTATCATATCAATCACGAATATGAAAACAGTTTTGAAATCGCAGAATAACAGTCTGAACTGTTGATTTATATAATCCAATAATATTTAGAACAAGTAGCGATAACATTTTCCCCTTGTTTGTATATAATTGATATGCAAATTTCTTTGGTAGATGTTATTTCCGGCATTCTGCTCATTGTTTTTCCTCGGAAGGTTGCAAACACCAAGAAATGAAATATTTTTAGTATCTTTTCTTCCAACTATTATACTTCTTTTCACTTTGTTGGTTATAGAAACTAAATGTATGCCTATAGCGTAAGAAATGTATTAATATATATTACATTAATACATAGTCTATCGGTATTTTTTGCATAAAAATATAAACTAAATTTTAGTTTCTAATTATCATTTTTTTATAAAACTCGCAATTTTCTTGCTGTATGAATAATTTGTGTTTTTGTCATAAACAAGAAAATTATTATTGATGTTTAGCGGATTGTGGATACATTTTTCCGTAAATATCACATCAAAACTTTAACAAAATGTCAATTTACTTCCATTTAGTGTATGTGAATATACATCGTAATCCATTGATAATATGTATATACAATATACCTGGAATTTGTTAGTGCATAAATAATCAAAGTTTGAAGAAAAAATTGAGCCTATATACATTAAATCTCGTGTTTTATCCTCATTTATAGATTATTTAAAGATTTTCATTTTTTTTCCTTTTCTTTTGCTTAGACTCTTTTATGAACTGTCTTATCCGAGATTTTTCACTTTCGAGATAGCCTTTTACTTCTGAAAATGTCTAATGTATATACATATTGATAATACTGTAGCAGATTTTTTTACCAGTTACTTATGACCTCAGAAGTTTTTGCCAAATATTTTTTTATCCACAAGCTCTTAAGACTAAATGAATTGTGAACGATAAAGTGGAAATGTCATGTGAAAGTGCTTACTTCAAATATGAAATAAAATAAATAGAAATTTCCTTTAAAATAATGCATACATAATTTATCATTTTTCATTTTCATATATATTAAATACTTAAGAGAAATATTGTGTCAACAATTTAAACTTCTAAGAAAATGCGGTCATTTATATTCAAAATAGTATTTTTTCTCTATTAAAAAAAATAAACTATTTAATTCAACAGGTAAAGAAAATTAATCTCGTATGAAACTGTAAAATGAGAGTAAATGATTTATGTGTTTAGAATTACGCTCTAATGACTGCATTGATTTCGGGATTATAAGGTTAAAGATTTGCATTAAGAACAATGTGTGTGTGTGTGCCGTAGTGGATTGCTCCATAATTAATCAACCTTGAATGATTTCGATATAATATCGATTCAGGATTATATCACGTAATCTTTTATGTATTTTAACCAATAAGTAGCAATAAATTTAACAAACGTGTATGTAGTTTGATTGCTTATTAAGAATTATTTAAAAATTGGAATCATTAAACTTCTTTAAGTAAGCTTAAGGTAATTCTATATTCAAGAAATTATGTGGAAGCTTAGTTTTTAAAATATATTGAACATTCAGACATCTTTATTTTTTTGTGAAAGTAAGGGGTTTCGAATATTTAAACATTTTAGTTTATGCTCACAAAATATCAAATACAAGAGTTAAAAATTTGTAAATATTGTTAAATTAATATGCTGTTAAGCAATCGCGTTAATTCCGACAATAATTAAAATGCTTTTTCAATAAGCTAATGTCTGGAAAAGGTAAATGAAGTTCAATATAACGATATTAATTTTAATCAAAAAGTCATCTATAGGTTTTTATTCAGTGGATATTTCCTTTTGTTATACATATATAATATGTATAAAATATCATCTGGTTGGCATATTTAGGTTTTTGCTAATGGATGTGGTAAAAATATATTCCTATTTCTTTTCTTTCATTAATCAAAATTAATTCCACATAATTTTCGCATTTACGAAATTATGATTGAAAAGCTTTTTGTAAAAATTAATAGCATCTAATAATTAAGAAATTATATTAAAAAAAAAAAACTTTTCATTTTCAAACATTGTCTGTCAGTCAAAATTCTCTTCTTTTTTTAAATCATTTATTAAAAAAAACTCTTGTCATTTATCACGTTATTGAATTATACAGGTACAACATTTACTTCATCACACATTTTTAATCTTTTACTTGCTCGGGTATTATAAAATTCGCCATCAAAATTATGAAATATGAAAACTAGTGTAAGATGCTTGAGTTAATAGTATTTCATATCTCAATGGTGAAAAAATGTTCTTTTCAAATAAATGTATATTTAAAGCTCAGATTTTCGTTTTTATTTCAAAGCTATATAAATAGTAAAAAAATGAGAGATAATTATATTACAATACTCTTCTCAGTAATATATTCATTGAATTTTTTTTACTCAATACTCAGCTAAATTGAAAGAATTATATACCATAGTACACTTCTGAATAAGAATTACGATTTGACATGGCGTAGCTTATACAATCTAGCATCCGAAAGCTGTCATCATACATTTGTTCATCTGTCTCGTATAGATTTCCGGAAAACTGTTCACATAGTGTACCGTCTTCCATGTTTGTCCTGTAAGTGAGACTCCATGTACCCGCTACGACAAATGGCCATATAATAGAACAATCTGACATTCTATAGCAACTGAGAATAAACCCGAGACCATCTGTTCCAAAGAGCACGATCTTATTCGGCTATAATGAATTTTAGGCCTGTAAATAGTTTCCCCTTTTAATTTTTCTCTTATTATTTATAATATTTTACGTGTGGAATATAAATACAAAGTATAAACTAGACAAACAAAGCCGGTTGTGGAACTTTAGAATGAAATAAAAAAGTCATCTTTTTCACATTGTTCAAATCTGTTGATAATTTGAAAGCATATGAAGCTTTTAATGATTTCTACATTGTTGTCTTTAATTTTGATTAAAAAAAGATTAAATTAAACTTTGCCTTTAAAAAAGACTACTTTAATGATACAAGTGAACAAGTCAATATGCCAAAAAATATTTTGAAATTAGGTGTATAAATTGCTCTCAGTTTGAAATGAACTCTCCGTTGTTTAGTAATATTCGGTGTGAAAGGTGATAAATTCAATTCCAGGCTATATATTGAACCACGGGATGCAGGTTTATGCTTTCTGTTAGGTTCTGCTTTGCTTATTCACTAGATCTCGTCAAAATTTCAACTCCGACATCAATTTCACGGTTAAAAATATTTTTCCCTAGATTTTAAAACTAATAAATTTGATATATTATAATTCTTTTGACTTTGTATAGACCAACCAGATGTTGTGAGGCATGTGACTGTCACCAACATATATGCGTTTTTCACAAAGTAAGCGTGAAGATAATGGTTTTTATTATAATAAGACTCCATTCCCATAAGTTCCATCAGTTAGGAATGAATGTGTTCGTTAAACGCACTCAAATTTTGTACTTGGCATAGTGAATTTAATGTAGTACGAAAAAATGCATAATGCATCTGAAAAGGAGAAGATAAATTACCCCCACTGACACTTTCTTAACGAATTTATTTCATTTTCCATTTCTTTTATTACAACTGCTGATTTATAATGGTTGCTAATATGTTTTTAATTTGCAAATCCATTTGCTTCTATCTTTCATTTCGAACCAGAAAAAAAAAAATAACGCCGAAAAAGTTCTAATTTCCTTTTTGAAATATCAGATCCGTTCACGGGTGCTGGATAACTGTCATCGCATTTTCATCTTATTTTCGTGCAGATCATTAAAGATAATCATAGCTATCATATGTCGCAGCTACAGGATGGAGCATTTAGGAAAGAAATCATTTCATGACGAATTTTTTTTCTGAATGATATACTTATGATCTACAAGTAATGCGATATACCCATGCTATTAAATAGTAAAGAGATCTGTTTAAAATAGAAATATATACATTTACATTTAAAAATTTACTGTTTTTATATATCTAAAGTCACATGCCAAAGTTGAAGATCCTAATAAACGATGAAATTACGCGTACATTTCTCGTATGCTGCTTCTTAATCGAAGAAGGAATAGCCTATTTTGTTGCCTATTTACATTCTTTTTACTTATAATATTTACGCACGTAATTAAAATAGATGATTTCAAATGAATAATTTATTGATTAAATCCAGATTTGAAGTAATCCTTAAATTCTGTTTCAAAAGACAATATGAATGGTATGACGGCATGAAAGTTCCGTGTAGACAAACCAAACACGCACTAAGCTACTAGTTCAGAATCCGCTTTAAGGATACTATGCTTGTCTTCATGTTATGAACTGTCTCATGATTATCATTATATTGGAACATGTGCTAGCTATGAAATAATCTTACATTTTTCAAGAAATATTCCTTACACCTTAGTGAGTTTGACCATGTATTGTATTGAAAAATGGCTTTTCAAAGCTATACAGTGACAGTAAACAGGTATTTGTAGAATGTGTCGTAATGCTGAGTTTTAATTTTTTTTCAACTATCTGAAATAAAAATTAATGGTATCCTAGATCATTGCTGTACCAGGAGAATTATAAAACTCTTTAAAATAGGGCAGGATTGAAACAATTTCCAAAATATCTCTTAAATGTGAGAGGGATCATTTTCAGAATTACATCAAAATTTTCATTTGATTATAAAATTTGAGCTGCAGCCCAAACTTGTGTTATGCGTCAAAATTCAAAGTGTAAGAAGCAATGATGTGCTCTCATTGGCAAATCGAGGAATGATTATAATATAATAAAGGTACTCTTATTTAGAGTACTTTACGTGATTCTGCTATGTACAGAAAAATTAATGATGGTAGGATTTATCCCTGTGTGGTAGATGAGAAAAAATGCCGTTACATCGTACTGAGCGTTTTCAGTTCGTGCTTGGGGGAATGATTGGGTGTTTTATTCTGCTGTTAGAAAGCATGGATTCTTTTCCCCATGTACATTGATTTATCCATTTGTCTTAAATTGGATTACAGTCATTGTCAAAATATTCTTTGTATAAAGTAGTGCGATACATATAGCTAAAATATCCTACATTACCTTTTCAAGTATCATCCTTCTATATTGTGTTTATATAGTTTAGTGGAATTCCTGTCAGAGTCTCTTCAAGAAAAAAGTGCCGATAGAATATTTGAGTACCACAATTTTTTTTAAAAAAGTATTATACATTTGTTTTACCTAGTTTGAAATGGAACGTTTACATTTTCTTGATTCGCTGGCTTTACAACTGCACTTTTTAGTGTGTCTAAATAAATTAGTAGTTTTTTTACACCATAATCTTTTATAACCAGTGCTTTAAGTCTTGCGCACAAGATCTACAATATTTATAACAATTACAAAGTTTTCTGCGAATAAAGTCTGCGAGACTATCCATTCGAAGTCTGTATTTAAATTAAAGTAAAAAATTGTAAAATAATAATTCAAATTAAGAATTTAACAATGATAAGCATTTTGAAAAAAAAATAAAGTACTTAATATAATTTATATAATATATGCAACATTCATATCGACAATATTCCGCCGACCACTTAATCCAATGTCTGTTATAGAACGGAAAAAAAGATGTGAAAATAAAAAGGTCATTGTTCTCTCGATGATTGAAAGCCTATAATACCAAAAAACGAAATTTCTTGTTGAATCATTTTGAATAAAGCAACGGATTGAAATGAATGAGTGCGCGCGGCATGTTGCCGATCCGTAATGCCACCTGTCCCTTTCAAATAGGAGCTCTAACTAATAATTACAAATGGGGGCTGAACCCACAGCACGAACTGAGAATTACTGAAATGGAACGGTTGGTCTGAAACCGCTGCTTCAGACCAACCGTCCCCTCAGGGGTTTACCTTCTTTAGGTAAATATGGGTGTCGCAATCCCAAGGTACCCTAGCGATCTGTCCTCTTCTTTCTTTTCTCCTTTCCATCCCTCAGGGGTTTACCTTCTTTAGGTAAATATGGGTGTCGCTATCCTAAGGTACCCTAGCGATCTTTATCTTCTCCTCTACTTTTCTTTATCTTTCTTTTCCTATTTGTCGTCGTCGAGATCAAGACTTCTTGCTTATGTTGTATCTTGCTTTTCAATGGGTCTTACATCCATTTTTTTCATTGGTCTTCCACCCCATATGTTGGCCGTGTATGGCGTCCCGTAAGGAGGAAATTGGTGTCCTGGGGTCCCTTAGCGTTCCCTTTGGCCCAGGCTTCTCTGTAGACGGGTGGCTGGAGTGAGCCCGCTCTCAGTCAACCGGCTGGTGCTATGTTAGGAATGTTATAACCCTTGCATGGTGCTGTAGGGCTAGTCCTGCATTCTGGGTTGTGCGGACATGCTCGCTAGATCCTCAACCCAACATGTAGTACTATATCCTGGTGATACCCCTAAGGTAAGTGCCGAGGCTGGCTATTGCCAGAGCCGGTAACTGCCTTCCCTTGTTGGGCTCTGTGATGGGCGGGGGCCCACTGGGATGAACTTTTCTCTTTCTCATGGGTCCAAAAAATTCTGGCCACGGCGAGGGCCTTAACTCGTCACAAATTGATAGTAAATTTGACAAAACTGGAAATATTTATCCAAAGTTCATATTAATACAGAACAACGAGGGCATGCTTAAGCAAATGTCACCTTTCAAAATTCTCAAACAGATTAAGGCAGTTGCAGGAGAACCTAGTAATGTAAAAAAGCTAAGATCCGGAGATTTACTAATCGAGAGCTCATCTGCTCAACAATCAAAGTCTCTTTTATCTTTAAAAGTTTTTGGAGAAATTCCCATCATAGCCTCAAGTCATAAATCACTTAATCAATGTCGTGGTGTAATTTCAGAGATAGACCTTTTATCAGTATCTGAAACTGAGATTCTGGAAGAATTAAAAGACCAAAGAGTTTGCAATGTCCGTCGAATCACCATCCATCGAGGTGAAGAAATTTTCCCCACAAGAAACTTAATATTAACTTTTGACTGTCCTAATCTTCCAAATTCAATAAAAGCAGGTTACCTGAATTGCCCTGTAAGACCTTATATTCCAAACCCCATACGATGCTTTAATTGTAATAGATTTGGACACTCTAAAATGTTTTGCAGATCAAAAGCTACATGTACTCGATGCTCAAGTCTGGAACACCAGGAATCTGACTGTAAATCTGAACCATTTTGTATTAACTGTAAAGAAAATCATAGCGCATCTTCTAAAACCTGCTCACACTGGCAACATGAAAAAGAAATTCAACGGATAAAAACGACACGAAAAATCTCATATCAAGAAGCTAAAAAACAACTTCAAAATACGATTAATTTCAAGAAACCATATGCCCATGTACTGAAAAAAACAGTATCAACTGCTGTACAAACAGACACTTCATCAATTGCCTTTTTTAAACCTGGAACACAAAACAAACCTACTACAGAGAAGTCTATATTTATAAAGCCACAAAAAACAAGTGACTCTGATAACAGAAAAAAGCTTAAGATTAAAGATCAACCAAATGTAACTGCTTTTAAAACCAGCCTTCCTACAGACAGTCATAGTGATATGGATACTGATATTGATAATTTTGAGTTGATTGCGAAGAACAGATCACGTCACCGTAAAAAGAACCCTTCATAATGGTGGTTCTTCTTTCTTGGAATTGCCATGGACTCCGCACGCATATATCTGACATTAAAGACATAATAAATTCATACTATCCTGTTTGTCTAGCACTCCAAGAAACCAACTTGAAATCTCATACTACTTGGAAAATAAAAGGTTACACGCCTTATCGAATGGACATACCTGATGATTCTGTATCAGGAGGGGTGTGCATTCTTGCTTCGAATAACTACCCCCACACAGGACTTCCATTACGTACTTCGTTGCAAGCTGTGGCAGTTGAGATACACATTAATTTTCGAATCACTGTCTGTAACATTTACTTACCACCACGTAATGCCATTCCACAAAGCAACTTAAATAAACTATTGCAGCAACTTCCCGTCCCTTATATATTAATAGGTGATTTTAATGGTCACAGTGCTCTGTGGGGAAGCACTAATACAAACTCTCGAGGACGACAAATTGAGCAACTGATAACTGATCACTGCCTCTGTCTGCTAAATAAAGATGAAAAAACTCACTTTCATGCTCCTACGAAAACATTTCATTCCATAGATTTGGCTATTTGCTCTCCTATTTTATTTCCTCATCTGGACTTGACCACTGAAAATGATTTGTATAACAGTGACCATTTTCCTGTAATCCTTACTTTTGCTGATCCACCTTCTAATGGCTTACAACCTACAACCTTTAAGTATCACAAGGCAGACTGGCATTCTTTTGCAGAACTGGCAGTTATTACAGAAGAAATGATTACAAATACTGATATAAATGATGCTGTTATTAAAGCTACAAATACTATTATGAAAGCTGCTGAAATATCCATTCCAAAATATTCCTCTCGTCCTCGAAAACTGCGGAAACCCTGGTGGAATGAAGCCTGTGCAAAAACCTACCGTGAACAAAAAAAGTTTTGGAATATTTTTCGAAGACATCCTACTACCAATAATCTAATTATTTTTAAGAAAGCGAAGGCTGTAGCCCGCAAGATTCGCAGGCAAAGTCAAAGAGACTCTTGGATACGATATACATCAAATATTACTTCTAGCACTCCTAGCAAACTTGTTTGGAAAAAGGTGAAAGCAGCTAATGGCTTGTACCAAGAATTCTCTTTCCCGATATTGACTACTAACACTGCAGTTTATTCTTCTCCCGAGGATGTAGTTAATAAAATTGGCGAAGCATTTTCTAGTGTGTCCAAATCTGACTCTTACACACCTTTTTTCCAAGAGTATAAGAGTCGTGCTGAGCAGATCAACATAAATTTTAATAATTCTGAGCAGTTACCTTACAACTACGAATTTCACATGTATGAGCTACAAAAGGCTCTATCCAAGACCCATAATACCAGCCCAGGTCCCGATGGAATTACTTATCAAATGCTCCGCCATCTAAGACCAGTCTCTCTCACCAATATTCTGTTCCTCTTCAACAGAATCTGGCAGGAAAATACTTTCCCTTCTATGTGGCAAGAAGCAATAGTCATCCCCATCCTAAAACCAGGAAAAGACCCTAAAGACCCTTTAAGTTACCGTCCTATAGCCTTAACAAGCTGCCTTTGTAAAACGATGGAACGCATGGTAAATAACCGTCTTGTATTTTACTTAGAAAACAATAGGTGTATACCTCAGCAGCAAAGTGGCTTCCGTCAGGGTAGATCTACGTTAGACAATATTATTAATTTGGAAAATGATGTTAGAACTGCTTTCGTTCGTAGGAACCATCTTGTCTCAGTATTCTTAGATATTGAGAAGGCCTATGATAGAACCTGGCGCTATGGTATTATTCGGACCTTACATGGTTTTAATCTCCGTGGTAACCTACCACTTTTTATTCAAAACTTCCTACAAAAAAGAAATTTTAAAGTGCGCATTGGGTCTGTTTTATCTAGATCCTTTGTCCAAACTGAGGGCGTCCCTCAGGGTAGTGTACTTAGTGTAACATTATTTATTGTTTTTATTTCCAAGGTTTTATCTATATTACCTTCCTGTATTAAAAGTACACTTTACGTAGATGACTTACAGATTTCCTGTCAAGGTTCAGATATACATTTAATTGAACGACAACTACAGATGGCTGTAAATCAAATTACTGACTGGTGTGACAAAAATGGCTATACCATTTCACCAAGTAAGAGCAGTTGTATTCATTTTTGTAGGAAACGTGGCCTTCACCCTGATCCCAATATCCAACTTCAGGAGGTATCCATTCCTGTTGTTAATGAGATACGATACCTTGGGGTAATTTTTGATAACAGACTTACCTTCTTGCCCCATATATTACATTTGCGCAAAAAGTGCGAAAGATCTCTTAATATACTAAAAGTTCTTTCCAATACTTCTTGGGGTGCTGATCGAACCTCATTGTGCAGAATATACCAATCTATCATATTGTCCCGTATCGATTATGGCAGTGTGGCTTATGGTTCAGCTTCAAAGTCTGCCCTAAAATGGTTAGACCCAATTCATCATGCTGCACTTCGTATCTGTAGTGGAGCGTTTCGTACCTCACCTGTCGACAGTCTCTATGTTAACTGCAACATACCTCCTTTAAAACTACGACGCATTAAGCTTTCCCTTAATTATTATTTCAAGAGTTTTTCTACTCTAAACCATCCACTGAGGTCTTCAAGAGTTGACTCTACGTTAAAGAGACTTTTTAACGCTCGCCCTTCTTGCACTCTTCCCTTTTATGCTAGGATTCAACCTCTTATAGAGGAAGCTGATCTTCATTTAACTCCAGTCGAGATTGCTGACTACAATAGTATTCCCCCATGGGATTTTCCACAAATATGCTGTCTAAACAGCTTTTCTCTGTTTAGCAAAGAACATACTGATCCCATAATTTTCAAACAAATTTATGGTATTCATCGGAATCAATTTCATGATTACTTCCCAATCTTTACTGATGGATCAAAAACAGAAAGACATGTCGGCTGTGGCATAGTTTATGGCACTAATATCTATAGCTATTGTCTTTCGTCAGTCTGTTCTATTTACACTGCTGAAATTGTTGCCATTTTGAAAGCTCTTAACATAATCAAGTGCTCTCGCAGCCGCAAATTCTGCATTTATACTGACAGTATGAGCATTATGAAACAGCTTAATTTTCCTCAACATTTTCATCCCCTGATTAATAAAATCTTAGTTTTGTTAAATGAAATGTCTCGTAATGGTTTCGAAATATTGTTTTGCTGGATACCTAGTCATGTCGGTATTACTGGCAATGAATTAGCAGACTTAGCTGCTAAAGAAGGTAAAGACCCTATAGACCAAGCAATCCCTTATACAGATATCAAGCATTCAATTTCTGTATATACGCATTCTATTTGGCAGAATTCTTGGAATACGCAAGTAACAAATAAACTTTTCTGTGTTAAACCTCACATTCGGAACTGGAGTAATATCTCATACAGACGTGCTGACGTTATTTTATCCAGACTTCGAATCGGTCATACTCGTTTGACACATAGTTACATTTTATTTAAGGAACCTGCACCTCTGTGTTCGAGTTGTAAAATAGTTTTAACTATATATCATATCTTAATTGAATGTCCTAATTTTAACCATCTTCGTCTTACCTTTTTCCACAACACTGTCTTAAATTTACTGGACTTGATTGGGGAAATACCTCATCCAAATCTCTTTGCTTTCTTAAGGGCTATCAGAATTTTGCACTGCTTATAACGCATTCTCTTTACTCCAAAAAATTTTTTTTAATAAGATTCAAATTTATAATCTTTTACTGCAATAAACTTGTTTGCAAATTTTATAATGGATATTTTATTCTGATTTCAAAAATTTTTTAACCTTTCGCTCGGCGCAGTATGTCCTTTTTGGATTTTGCGCCAGAAAAAGACAATCAATCAATCAATCAATCAGACCAACCGTTCCATTATCGATAATTTTAAGCTTGGCATAACTTAGTCATCACGGTCGGTTTTAATTGTGGCAAACTACCAACACTGGAGTAGCTCCTGCTTATAATTTTGAGTGCATATTCTACGTAAATAAAAAATTTACATGAATATTTATACATATTTAGCAGCAATAAAAGTAATGTATTAATGTCATACATTTAAATCCTACACTATTTCGCTTCCGATATTTATTTATTAATATCTGCAAAAATAATGCTTTAGTTGACTGAATTAACATTTACAATTTTATTTCATAACATTTTCTATCCGAATGAAATTAATTTCGTTTGAAATTTTTGTTTTCTTTTTATTGTACTATAAAATGTTTGTATTCGAATATTTTCAATTATAAATTCTTAAAAGAGATAAATGACATTGTTTAAATAGGTGATACATTTATAATTTGCAAATATATATTTTGACAATAATGATTTTTTAAATTAAATATAAAATTTATTCAATGGTGGTGTTTATAACTAATCTTCCTTACTATGTATCAAATTTAGAAACAGTAAAAATCAGTTTTTTCATAAACTCAATTAACAATACCAGTTCTCAAAAACAATATTGTAAGCTGAACTTATTTATGAAGAAATAGATCTATACCAATAATTTATGTTAATCTAATTAATTATACTCATTGTAATATGAATTACAATTTTGTGATAGGCATAAATTCAAATAATATACTTTCAATTACTTAATTCATAAAAATTCTTTGATAATTCATAATAAATTATGATTAAAAAATTAAGTGTTTATAAATTAAAAATTCGTTTAATTTTAAAAACTCTTTGAACAATGACTTATATTATGATATTAAATGCTTTAAAATATTCGTAAACTGATGGATATAGTTAAATTTATTCAGCAGTAATTGAATTATGAGATTTCAATGATTTAGTTTAATATAAAAATGATTATTTTTTACTTAATTTTTAAATTATAATACGCATTTTGATAGCTCTAAGAATTGAATAATATGTGTTTAACAATTCTAAGAAGCCTTGATTAAGCTTAATAATAATAAACTTAATAATTGTAATTAAATGAAGGTATTATTTCAAAATTTTCAATCTTTGTTTCAAATGAAATAAAAAATTATTTATATTAATTTTGGAATTATATCAAATGTTTTAAGATACGTTTCCTTTAAAATAAGGTAACCGCACCTAATGGTTAATAATTTGCCATGAAACTAACAGCTTGAATAGAGTACCAAAAATTACTAAATCAAAAAATATAGCGAAAGTTATAAAATCCAATAGTTCTATAAATGTTATTTATTGGTAGTTCATTATTCAGATTATTTATTTTTTACCACTTTATTACTCGAATTTTAAATTAAAAACAAAGACAATTAATTTCTCTAAATTTGTACTTTAATTTTTATTAATTTTAGTTTTTTAATCAAAAAACAGTAAATTATTGTATAACATTTTTCTGAATAACTTTTATTTAGCCCCAAAGTTTAACAAATGCTTGCATTAAATTGTTATTTTAAATTCTACTTTTGATTTATAATGTAACAATATTACTTAAATATAGTTTCTTAAATATTAATCTTTCTGAATAATATATTATAAAAATATTTACTATTAGTAAATAATTCGGTTACAGTGTAAACTTCCGATAATATGTAATCTGAAATTAATGTGGGGGTAACATGAGATAAGCCCATTACGGTTTATACGATGAACTCTTGGCACAGTCAGCGTTCTCATTAAATATCTTCAAATTGTTTCTTTGACTCATTTCAACTTTTTTTTCTTTTAATTTCTTTTGAAAGCTTTTCTGAACTGTAACGATTATGTTGACCGAATTTTTAAGTTCGAGTGATGTTAACTGTTATTGTTTTCGGAGCACTTTGCTTGTCTTACAATTACTCTTATCAAAACCCTTCTACGTATTAAATATCAGGTTTTCGCAAACAATCTTAAAAGAGGAACATGTGAAAAGTATCTCATAACAAAGTTATTGTTTTCTTTTTTTTTTCTGCAACTAAATGCAGTCAAGCGGCTGATGCTTTGGAAAAAATAACTGTTGTAGAACGCGCCAATTTCATAAAATCCTTCTGTTCTTGTTCAGAAACATACTTTTAATAGAGAATTATTCCACATCGTCATGAGAAAGTAGTTTGTTAGTTTTAAGAATAAACATATTTGAAATAGAAAATAAAACATTTTTAAAGGCTTTTGAAATGTTATCGGGAATAGTAAATATGAGTCATTAATTGTTTTGCCTTATTTCTCGTATAGACGTGTTGTCCACTTCGCTATTTACTCTTCGGTTGTGTTTAATACTAATTGCTTTTAACTCATTATCATGTTGGAATATACAGTCATAAATAATATTACATGCACAATAATTCATACATTTAATGTGTTTAGATGCTTAAAGAATTGCATTGATTTTAATTATAAATATTTTTAGGTAAATGTGAACCCCCAAATATTTTTAAAAAATGTGCCGCATTGCCAAAAAAATTGATTTTCAAAAATAAATTAAAACAGAACTCTTTCTCAACATCAACTTTATGCATGAAATCATTTTATTTGAAGTTCTCATTTTTCATTCATGTCAGATTAGAATAATCCTAAGAATCAAATTGTTGATTTTATATTGTTAAAAAATCAAATAAGCCTATATTTTATTAACGTTCTTAAACGCAAAATTTAAGAATTTAGGAGCATTATGGAAGCATTTTCATAATATTACTATGTAATATAACTAATTTTTCTTGATGTCCAACTGTCAATCGAGCAAATAAACTGAAAGAAACATTTCATTTTTATAATTTCTGCATTCTTAAAAAGTGCTGAAATATTATTGATTGTTTTCTAAAAAAGTTTTAATATAATATGATTGACAAGCTAGCTTTAAAGTTTAACTGTCTCATGAAATGAAATAATACTGATTTTCAATAGGATAGAATAGAATATGAAAGTGGAATTACACATTTTAAAGCATTCAGAATTGTAAAGTTAAAGAAGTAAAGGTTTTCGCCCTATATTAGACGAACAATAACTTGTAAGAACATAATCATTCTATAGATATTTTTTTCTCGTGTGTCGTTTCGAACAAGATTAAAAAATCAAATCTAAAATCTCATTTGTTGAGAAAATACTAGATTTAGGCTTCTCTAGTGTATGCTTTTCGATAAAAATGGAAAGGTGTCCAACGTTATACTTGTATTTTGTATCTCATAAAATTAAAGATTTGCATGTTTTTTTGCTATCGTGATTTTTGTTCTATGATGTAGATGAAGTTAGTGATTAAAATACACACAAGAAGTAATTTGCACGAATGTACGGATAACTTTTTCCCGAACCTTTTTTAAAATATTTCATCTGGGAACCATCTAAAATTTGGTTTCCATGTTTCTCTCTTGTTTAATCTGGCAACATAATTATTCCTCTCTTATTGACGAGGTCGTTTTCCACGGTTCACAGCCGTTCTCTCAAGTCAAGAAGCAGGAGCATTTCAACTCCCCTCGGCTCCCGGAAGTCCCGGGGAACACTTCTCGGGACTTGGTGTGAATGCGAGCGGCGAATTTCGTTTACCATTCCTCCTGTGCAACATCTGATTTCCGAATGCATGCTAAGTTCAGGGTCAGTAGTCACTTTAGGCAACTTGGTGAGAACTACTGTTCTCGCGCCTCGTTATTGCATGTTTTATACCCGCAGTGTGCCTCTTCCTGTCGTTGAAAGTAGTTCAAAGCAGACTTTGTTAGAATAGCGCGATTTAATCTTATAAAATAGTCGAATTGTGAGACAGTTATGTGCACGTGTTCTGATTTGAGAAGTGGTAGTGTCGGAATTCTGCCCATTTTCTTAAGATTCTTATCATTTCGACATAGTGATGCTTAAAAGCTTTTCTAATTTTAAACATTGCATCAGTAACCTTTCTAGAACTTTATCACCATTTGCAAAACAATAAAATGTAGAACTCCAATATACAAGATTTGTAATTCCGTTTCATACAGATCAGTTGGAACCGCGTAACAAAAGACAAAACTCTAGAACAGTTTTTAAATGATAATTTGCTTTTAGAACATTTAAATGTTTATGAGAATTTTCACGTAAGTTATGAACAACCCATTAGCTAAGAATACATTATGTTTTAATGTAAGTTTCTTGCACCGAGATTGTTATTAATTTTGTATTTCCTCAAAAACCTTTATCAGTTATTATTCTAACATTAAATCAAGCAAGAAACATTAAATATAATTATCTATTATGAAATATCCCTCGAATTCTTTATTTATTTATTTTTTTTAAGTTAGCATTTTAATTCATTGCCGAGCTGACAGTAGATCGATTAACGCTGTTGCTTTTAGCTTGGGCTCGAGTTTTATCTACAATATGGATGCTTGTAGAGTGTCTCGGAATCCATTTTATATATAAACTATATAAACTGTTGGCCCTATGTATTTAGTCCTTGTATGGAGAAAAATTACCTTTGAGCGATAAACAAGCATTTATTAATGCATTTTTGAAGGAGTATTGCATATACAATGTATTGTACATACATGCGTATAGAATAACCTGTAGCTTGGAAAGAAAGGTTGCTATAAATATTCGACATATACTTATGTTAAAATTTTATATTTTATATATTCGCAATATTCAATAACAGCCATATAATCTACATAGTAGCCGTGGAGTAAGCAACGAATTTTTCAACTACAGACTGTGGCCTTTGAAACTTGTTATTAATAAATGACCGGTTGCGAGTTACACAGAAAGTTCTTATTCCATGTACTTTTGAAACTCGATTTACTGTGTTATGACTTTTGAGGGTTTAGTAATACATACCACTTTAAGTGTATAATGAGTTAATGCATTTACACACGGGTTCAATTCTCATACCTTGCATTTGTTTTGAATATTTGTGGTAATTTGAAATTCATTCTAAACTGCTCCCATCAAATTAATTCTTTAGTGTCAAAAAGTAACAAAAATAAAAATTCTAAAAGCATAATGACTCAATACTTGAAAGAAAATTTTTTGATATGAGTAAGAAAGTTGTGGGTAATTAAATTGGAAATTGCAATATTCATCTTTTTAGAGGGCACGAATAAGGTCACATTTTTAGTTTTTATAAAATTGTATCAAATCTTGTTTGATTTATAAGGTCAATGCTTGGCTGATCATGTACCATATCTATATTTTATGTAGCAAATCTTGTAATGTCGAAAACAATACAGACATTCGTGTTCCAAAAAGGGATACATGTTGATTTAGTTCCTAGACATGCTTCTTATCATAATGGTTATTCACTATGTTTTATTTGAAGGACTGTTGACAGATCTTCTTGTTCTGAACAAATTGGCTAATATTTCTTGCAACAGATATCGTTTAATCTTTGATTTTAAAGACAGGAAAAAAGCTTATGATTTATGCGAGTAGGAAAACCTTCCATGCTGCGTCTTTGGAAAGGGACAAACAAGCGGTCGTGGCCTCATCAAATTCTGACATTAAAAGAAACAATCAGCCATGTATAGCAACTTTATACTTGATATTAGTTGAGTGATTTTTTTCTAATCTATTCTACCGTAAAGTTTTATTCTTTTTCTCATATGAGTCCATCAAGTCATTTAGTATAATGAGTGTGCTGTTTTTTTTAACAATGGGAGAAGTCGTTTGTTGTTGAATTTGGGCTAGATAAATGACATTGAATTTTAATTATTGGAAAATACGTTATAGACAATACTTGTCAACGTTTACAGAATCACAATCTGCTCTTGATTTAGTATGTTTTACAGACTGTTAAATATTTTTACTGTGCTTAAATTAATTGGAAACTCAACTATTATCTTTCATACAAAATGTTATATTTCAAGCAACGAAATGGTTTGCCTGGCCAACAAACACGGCAAGTAATCTTAATTGCTCCAGAAATTAATTTTTCACAATTTTATATTTTTAAATTATTTTTTCGCTTGATTTTGATGAAGTAATATTTATAGAAGATAAAGTACTTATGCATTCTTCAAGCAATTCAATGTGTGAGAAAATTCTAAACTGTTATATAAAGGCTGACACTTTTACTAGTATAAATTAAATATTTGATTATAAGCAAAAATAAAAATTCGCGTTAGTAATTAAGTCCAATGCTTGTTAGTTATGCATTGTTTGTTATTAAGCTTATGGTTAATGTTATGTAATTTTATAACATCACATGTCTTATTAAACATCTATTTAATTTATAATTCACATACAAAATACACTATATAACACAAAAATAATCGTTGTTTCATGGTGAGCTAAAAGTAGAAATTGAATGTAAAAACAAAATTATTGTGAGCTAATTTACTAAAAAACTGTTTGCGAATATTCTATTCTGTAGTTATTGATTTCGTATTGTAGATTGTAGATTGATTTATTGACTAAACTATGTTTTCACTCTAATTGCCATATCCTTATTAGTGTTATTTACAACAATTAAATCAATTATTTGTTTAAATTTTGATTATTTTTTAAAAACAAATTTAAAATATACATGTTAGGATTTCAAATTTTTAATTATTATATGAATTTTTTTAAATTATAAGGACATTCTTCTATTAAGTTATAGATGGGAACATTATGACAGCTTATTAAACATGTTCTATGAATTTTATAGCTTAATTTTTCAAAACGAAAATCTGTTTAGTTTTACGAAATATAGCATTCCTTGACGTTTTTATGGTTGCCTTATAACTTCAAATAGTATTTCTTTATTAAAACATGAACAAAAAAACTATTTTTACTACGTGAAATTAAGTGAACTACACAATAGATAATAAGAATTCAAAGAGCAGTAGAGAAATTTTATTTCATGACTGTTGAAAATTTATAGTTCGAGTAATAAATTGCAAGTGAATGGCGATTTTAATAGCTTTTATTCTATTTAAAATTTTTAGTTAATCTCCTGGCTCTTTTTAACGAGAAGTAATTACTCATTTTTAAGAAAGTTATTTTTACTTGTGAATCTTAGGAGTTGCAAAATATTCCAAAAAGCAATTGTTTATGACTCATTGTATGCTTTCTTAACGTTTCGATGGTAAAATTGTGGGTGGTAAATCACGTAAATAACGATAATCCTTTGTCCATTATGACGAAAACTAAGCTTCTCCATTCATTTTTTGAAATACAAAGGCAAGTTCACAGCCTATTGTAGTCAATGCTCTTATTTCCGTAATGCAATAACAATTGGCTCAGAAAACAAAAAGTATAATGAATTTCCATGGATTAAATAATTTCTATACATGGATTTAATTTTTGAAAGCAAATTTTTTTATGAATTGGAAACTTCAACTAGTTGTGATAAGTAATTATTGTGCAAGTAAAAAAAAAATAATGGTAATTTTTGAATGTTGGAAGTTTTGTCTATATAAGATGTCCATTTATTTCATTAGTACTTAAAAATGTTGCTGGAGTTGGGGTAGTCAATAAAAAAGGATTAATTGCGCCAAAAATTAAATTTTAAAGACATCTTTTGATTTTTTTATAAATAAAAATCCAAGCAATTTTAAAATATTAATAAAACACAAAATTTTGATAGAAGTAAAAAGTAAAATGAAGAAATAGATTTCTCGACAAATATAATGCAGATTAAAAAATGAACTTTAAAATTTAAGTAAAATGTATAGTGTTATTTTTAATGACTAAAAGAAAAATATTTGTTTACCAATGACCAACAAAATGTTTTATTATTTATTTATACTATACGTATTGGTGCGCAGACTTTTCTGGATCAAGAGTTTTAATTTTTTTTTCTTGCGACCACCTTTGTTGAGGATCAGGGGTTTAAGCAAGTATTTTTATTAGATTTTCGTTAGTTTTTCGTATTATAAAAATTAATATTTTGAGAATATATTTGGCGATATTCTCAAAATGACTTGGCGATCCAGCGGTCATCTTAATGCGCATCCCTGTTACTGTGCGTGGATGCGTCATGGCGACTTTACACCATAGTTTTCCCATTCCTAAAAAAAAAAAAAAAAAAAAAAAAAAACTTCAATAATTTTTCAAAAACAAATCGGGATGGTATCGCTTAAGGTTGTCTACGCCCACTCCTTTGAAAATAACTATTTTAAATTCATCTTTAAAGCTTCATTATTTTTTAAAAACATTTACATCTAAAGCTTTTGCTTTATTTATTATAAAAAATCCCGATACTTATCACATAATACACCAATGAGGGCAACTGACTGCATTCACACATTATCCTAATATAATGTAACATAAAATGGGAGGTATATTAAATCAAAAAGCTCAGGTGCGAGAACGATTAGAATTGATGGCTTAATTTGAAGAATTCTAATAATCAAAGCATAATTTGTTAATTAGGAAACATAACCAAACATTGATACTGAAATATTTTTCTAGTTGATTGATAGAGAAATATGCATAAAGACATTTTTAAATGTGATTCATATTATGTATATAAAATCTTGTAATTTACAATTACAACAGCATATTAATTTTATACTTGTATATTCTATAACAGGGATGCACAACCTATGGCCCGCGGTAGAAAATTGGCCCGCGTCGCCTTTAAAGTTGGCCCGCGAATGTTAATAAAATAAGACTAATTTAAAAAGAAATGAGACTCTTTCAAATAAACAAAAGAAAAAATCTGATAGGAAAACGATTTTACATCAGAATAAATATTTTACATCTGTTCATTAAGTTCATTTTTTTATAACGCGGATTTTCAGTTTGTTCCCTTCATGGAGTTCCCGAGAGTATGAATGTTCGTATAGGAGTTCAAAATGCAGCTGCATGTGCAACTTTCTTTGGCAGTACTTACATTTGTGAGCAAACTTTTTCTTTAATGAATTTAAACAAATCAAAAATGAGAAATAGAATAGCAGATGAGAACCTCTCTTCTGTTTTACGTATTGCCACAACGAATCTTAAGCCCAACATAATATCAATAACTTCAAATATTCAGTCACAGCTATCACATTAAATTTTACTAATTTTTTTCAAAATTTAAATTGTGTCTTTTGTATAATTACCAAAAAGTTTTCTCCTGTTATTCAATTTCAAGTTTTTTTCTAGAAATAAAGTATTTTAAGCATATCTATAATGTTTGTGTTTTATTCCTTCATTGTATAATGTTTGCATGAGTAAAATAAGTAAATTAATAATTGTAATTCACATGCGTATTGCCACAAAAAAGTGTTTTTACGTTTATAACATATTTTAACATTTACGTGCTGCTTTGGCCCTCGACCTGATCTTTTTTCATATTTTGGCCCTTCATTTTGAAAAGGTTGTGCACCCCTGTTCTATAACTAAAATGTTTTGTTCTAATATATTAATTTTGTCTCGAAATATTTGTTAAAAATTTTGCTTGGAAAACTTTTTATATCAGCTATTGAATACACATTTTCCCACAACTTCCCCAAACCAATATCTAAATTGCACCAATTTTTTTGGTATTTCTAGCTGAAAACAACTCGAGCATAAAATTGCAATACTCTTAAAATATTTTTCCTTAAAATGACTTTTCTTTTCTAAAATAAACAGCTTTTTTCATACACGTAATCTATTTGGATTTTGTGCTTGCGCAAATGTAACGAATAAAAGTAAATTTAGTAACCTTCATCCGTGTTACGTGGCTGATACACGAATTGTGGTATCAGATCTTTTTATTGTGAGATATATACCACACTAAGCGTAAAATTATAATAATTGAATTAATATATTTTTAAATCATACAATTCAGTTTGTTTTAATTTTATAAATAAAAACTTTCTTATGTCTTCATGCTAAATTTTAAATTTTAAGATTATAATAAATGTACCATGTTTATTCCATTATTTTTAAAGAAGTTAGAAGAAGAAATCCATTTTTCTTTAAAATGAGCTCACAGTAAGATTTCACAAAATCGCTTACTTCTAGAAATGTTGACATTTTTATAAAAGCAAGCGTATATAATAAAAATCAGGTATGTTGGAAACAATAGGATTGCCATTTCTTCTTGACCTGGTTAACGAATATTTTACCGTCTTGAATGTCTCAAAAAATCATTATAAAGTAAATTCCTCCCTAATATACAAAGCTTTTATTCACATAAATCAATGTGTTTTTCCTTTTTTTTTAAAATTTTTTGAAATGCGTTGTTTTCAGAACTTTCTCAGACAATTCATAAAATTTTGCAGATTTTGAAACTTATTCCAGAAATCATACGTCCATTATTATTTTTTTACAAAGTGCGTGATAATTTATCTCACGTGCAATGTCACGGAGTATTTAATTCGAATATTTTAAGTTTCGTATTGGTTGTGGTCACGGTATTTATAATAGTTTAAACTATTTAAATTCAGTTTGTGGAAAACAAACTCATTAACTAAAGTCACTCGTTTGAATGTTGCAATAAAAGTACAACCACATGTTAATTTGAAAAATAATTTTAATTTTTGAATCTTGTTTTGTGAAGAAATAGTGGAATGAAGAAATCTGGTATTGTTCTTCCTGCTTCGATTTTTTTTATTTGTTTGCACTTTTTTCAGATTAGTACTTTTAGCGCCAAGAGCATGATTTGCGTTTGATATTTAGAATAAAAATGTGCAAATTATATGTGCTCAAAATAACAGATGTCGACCTAAATTCTTTGAAGTACTCTGACAAAATTGCCTCAGGTAACGTTATAAACTCAACAACGACCTTGCGAACACCCTTGTCTTTTGCACATCATTCTTCATCTTTTCTCATGAAGATGCCATTTATTTTTCTTTTATATTTCTTTTATGTAATGGCAACACTTTTTGTCCTCGAATTGATTAGAAACAACGGGATGTAATTGAGCGGTGTATAAACATTCTTTTTTATGATTTCTTATTCCAGGGTGGATGAGAAACAGTTGGCCTTGGATTTAACGAAATTATTAAATAGATGGTAACTCTCTGTTCCTACCTCAATGACATGAAATTTCCCGCCTTCAAGTAACAGCCGAGAATAATTTTAACGATATATTTCAATTGTCAATTCGTTCAATAGTGTTTCTTTTTTGTTTTGATTCTTAATATTTTGTTTCTGCATAATGGTATTGTTTTCTTTAACATTATATAGGCATTCAGTATTATATGCATCGATAAATAATTCTTCCAATCTCTGAAAATGTACTTTTAAGCGTATATGAATCATGGTAATTTATACTTAGTACGATATAATTACTCGCATTTGATCCTTCTAATTGAAAACTAGATCTAAGAATTGAATAAAAGTTAGGTAAATAAAATTTGAAATATACAAAACTGTAAATCGTTCTTTGTGAATCACCACTCTTCTTTATAATTACTTTGACAGTTCAAGCATCGCAAATCGTAACAATCAGGTGAAATCGTGTGAGGTAAAGAATTTGTTTGATTGAAAAATAGCGATAGGTATTGTTCCCTCAGCTTTATTTTCAGTATTTTGAACTACGAAATGAAATCTACCATACATGGATCATATAAAAACAAATTAAATGAGAGAATGATTAAAAATTTCATTTAATTACAAGGTTAAATATTGATGTTAATACTCTATTTTTCATCCGCGTTTCAATTCATTTCCAGTGATGACGTATTGGGAAAGGCGTAAACACATCCGCTGGTGAATGTCAAAATTGTTATGCTAAGATATTTTAAAAGGGAAAGAGACCACGTGCCTGCGTTATTGATGCGAGGAAATTTTTAAACAAATTTATTCCAGTTTTGTATATAAAATTACAGCTCAGAAATACTGCAATCAAAAATTTGACATAAAATAACCTATATTTTTAAATAAGCCATGAACCAACATTCTTACACAAGCTCCATTTCATTTCTTGCTGGCGTTCATCATTTAATTTCAGATAAAAATTTGGCGGTCAAGCAAAATTATTTACTTAGCTAGATTTCTTTTTAGATGCTTAATTTTCTGTGCGAAAATTTCAAATTTAATTCAGATTAATTTTTTAATTTTAGAATATTGAAAATAAAACATAATGAAGAAATGACGTACGTTACTTTTTTAAAGAAATTTAATAAGTTTTTCGGTTTTGTAATGTTAAATTATCAATTTGTCTTACATTTTGCATTTAGACAGATAATTCTACCTTATTTCATACTTGCACATTCTATTATTTGAAAGCTATTATTTTTTAAATTTATTGTAATGACTTTGATTTTATTCCATATGGGTTTGTGTTAGAAATAAACCGCATACAATGTTATTTTAACTGTCTCGTTTTTATCAGAACGATTTTCAAAATACACCTGTAAAAAATCTGCGAATGTTTTTATAATATTGAGGTCAAACTAAAAATACATTCTTTATAAACATGATTTTATCATTCAATTTAAAAATTGCGCAATTTATAACTAATACTGATTTTAATCAACAAAATTAATTTCGCTTATTCGTAGCTTGAGAGAAAACTTACTAGTTTTTCTGTGTAAAGTAAAATTTAATGACAGTCTTATCATGCCAACTATCATTATTACTAATCATTATTTTCCTGAATAATATTATAATATCATTACTTATCATTATTATTATTAATATAATATATTTTTATTATCATAATTTCATAGTTATCATAAAAGATTTATATTTTAATATTACCTTGACTAATATCTGTTATTTTTAAAATGCACTTTTATTTCCTTGCATTATGAGTCTGGTATGTTACTCCAATTGGAAATCATTTAATCAAAACGTTATGACTTATAAAAATGGGGAAATTTGTTACTGATTCACCTAATATAATTATTTTTTTCATTATAGCTTGAACGAATAAGATCTATTCGACAAAATAACAAACATGTAAAATTTTTATATCATATTTGTCAGGAATTTGCTTTCAGAAATGGTACAATTTAGCGGATAGCATTCTTGGAAAATTAGAAATGAAGAGATTTGTATAAAATTGTTTGTTAGAATTCATTTCCTTAATTATTTTTTTTTACTGGTGAGAAACTCTCAACCGTAACTTTGAAACGTCCGCGAAACCGAAAGTCACTTTCTGAAATCTTGTAGTTCCGGTTTCCTTACCCTTCCATAAATTAAAGGAATGATGATGATCATAATAATATAATAATAATAATAAAGCGGTATCTGGCTATAACTTCGGTAGAGAAAGCGTCATTTGCAATATAAAGCTGGGTACCTGAGAAATAATATGCATAGGAACGTACCACGTCAAACCCGTTTGACTGCCAATTTTGTGTGTTTTGTGGCCTTGGATGGACTTGCTCGAAAGGTAATTTATTCGAAGCTCGTAAAGGTCGACTTTTTTTCTCTACTTTGTGGCTGAAGTCATAGTTTCTGTCTTGAATGAAATATTTTGTATCACGAGATTTTGCTTGTGGTTAACAAAACTACCTGTGATTTATCACTAATCGCTTCTACGACATGGATGATAAATAAGAAAAATGTAAAATTTTTTCAGGGTGTAATCATTTGTATAGTTTTAACTTTTCCTAAAGTTGTACCGAATATTATGTTGAATGGCCATTTATTAGATCTGAATTCTAATACATGAAAGTAATATATTGGATTTGGTTAATGATTTCGACTTAAATAGGTATTTCACTTGTTTCTTTTTTAAGCTAATTTGCTTAATATTTGACATTTTCCGTTTACCATATTTTATCATTATAAAGGACTAAATAGATATAAAAAAGCTGGAATTGCTACAAAAATCCATTCAGCCAACCAACCAACCAAATTTAAATTAAAATACATGCGCAGTTTTAATTGAGAACGCAGTTAAAGTTTCGATGTTTAAGAATTCAAAACGTATTTGTGTGTTAAATTTTTTTACAGTTTTTACTAACAGCAAGGTAGAACAACGCAACCGAAACTTTAAATTGATTAATGTATGTTTTTTATTGATATGCATATTAATTTTAAAAGCAAATTTCGAAGCTATAAAAAGTAGCCAGAAAAGTGTTTCTCGTAATTTTTTTATTACATTAGTCAAATTTTATATCTATATATGTTCATGTAGTTTAATTTTATTTGCTTCAGCTCTGGACCAATATTCCAGGATTATTAACAGGCAGAATCATGAAAAATCACTTTATTATTGTTTTTAACAATAAACTAAGGGCGATGTGAAAATTTCGATGTTTTTATAAATGCTTCATCTCATGAAATTATTTGTTATTAGAAGGGGGAAAAATGACGTACCTCATTTTACCCCCAACGATTATGTTGAATATTTTTCGTTATAATGCTTCTCTTTGATTATTGTAATGAATCTTTATTACCTTTTGTAAGTAAATGCCAGGTATGTGTTCAAAACTGCTATTAATTATTTTAGAAAACATGACACTAATATCATTTATGAAGCAATACATATAATGATAATTGCAACTTAAAGAAATGCAACGTAATTCAGTAAATTTGTGAGT
This sequence comes from Latrodectus hesperus, assembly GCA_037975125.1. NCBI lineage: Eukaryota > Metazoa > Arthropoda > Arachnida > Araneae > Theridiidae > Latrodectus > Latrodectus hesperus. Next base: position 121,932,397 of record CM075852.1, read on the forward strand.
GAAGATAAAATAAATTTATTTTATTATATTAAAATATATTCATTTCTTATGTTACAATATATATTCATGTTTTGCAAAAGTCTGTCATGCAATATATGTCCATTTGAGGTAATTATTTTATATCCATAGTAACAATGACAGCGATTAAAATGAGCATGCCATTTTCGGGCTATTTACAAATTTGAGTTTTTAGATAAAACATTGAACTAGAGTGGTTATTTTCAAAATTAATATGGCACTGATAATTTGTAATGAAACGATGTTTATTGTCCCATTAAATTTGATTCAATTTTTCAAAAGAACAAATTTTTCTTTAAACAAAGTAAGTTTCTAAAATGCATTCGATCTTATTCAAAAGCAATTAAAATACTCCAGATTAATACTGAATTCAAAGAATTTAATGTACAAATATTGCATGGCGTAAGCCTTCTACATTCGAATATAGTAAATGTGCGAGTATCCACGTCCGGCTGGTTTACTTTGTTAAAAAAATTTCCCCTCAATTTTGATTTTTAACTCCAAAATTTATTAATTTTGTGGTAAAATAAGCCGGGAAATTGCTGTTTATTTACTCAGAACTGTAAGATATTTTGCATAAGTATATATATTTTTTCAAAATATTTTAGTACAAATTTGTATTTTTTTCCAACTATTTTTTACGGATTATACTCAAAATTACAGCCTGAGTAAAAACTTTAAGGCCAGTAAAATTTTTTGAGAAAATGTAAAATAAAAGGGATTCAAATAATATTAAAGTTCATTGATAAGAAATAAATGCTATAAACATAATTTGTAAATACATAATTATGAGAAACATATGGTTATTTACAAAGTTAGTATTTCTGCCTGAGTAAAAATTTTAAGGCCATTAGTCATTTTTTAAAAATAAATATAATATAATCGTGTAATTACCATAGCAAATACTAGCTTGTGATAACGCTGCAATTTTCATATTTGTCATACGTTTCTTCGAAGTGTCTGATCTTTGTGAAGATGTCGAAGGGTAAGAAGTTAACTGATCGTGAAAGAGGACAGATCGAAGCTTTGTCTTCAACAGGAGTGAGTACTCGTGCTATTGCGATAAAGATAGGAAGGTCAAAGACTGTAGTCAACATTTTTTTTAATTGAAAGACAATTATGTTAAAAAGAATACTGGGGGAAGACCTAAAGCTTTGTCCTCGCTTGATGAAAGAAGAGTTTGCAAAATTGCATCTACTGAAAGTACTCAACCAGGAAACTGATTTCGACGACAGGTTTAAAAGTATATCAAAAAACGATTTATAACACAATTAGAAGATCTGGAAGGTACACTTACACAGCAAAATTGACTGAGCATCAGTTACTGCAGAGACACAAAATAGAGCGTTTGAACTTTAACCAGAAAGTCATGACCTGGGACAACCAAGTAAGTCCCGGTCTAATTAGCCCTCATGTGCAAAAAATGACCGTTGAGCGACAAACAAACCAAACCTGGGCAACCAATGGATAGAAACTATTTTTCTAACAAAAAAAAAAATGGAATTTGGATGGAAAAGATGGCTGGAATTTCTACTGGCACTCTGATATAAGAAATGAAAAAAGAAATATTCTCCAAGCGCCAATTAGGTGAAGGATCTGTCATGACTTGGGGTTGTTTTGCTTACAATGGTGTGGGCTCAATTGCATTCGTTTCAGGTAGAATGAATTCACAAGGATACCCCAAAATGTCCTAACAAATCAACTTTTGCCAAATGCTGAATGTGTTCGAGAAAATTGGAAATATCAGCAAGACAATGCATCGATCCATTCGAGTTAACAGAACAAAAAATTGGTTCCAAGTCAACAATGTTGAAACTGTGAAATGGCCAGCAAGATCACCTGACCTCAACCTAATCAAAAACCTTTGGGATGACTTAGCAAGAAGAGTTTATGCAAATGGGAAACATTTTACATCAACAGAGCTGAAATCTACGATCGAAGATGAATGGTATAAATCCGACCCCACCATTTGTTTCATCCATGAAAACCAGAATATTTGAAGTAATTCAAAGAAATGGCTCCTACACAACCTTCTAAGAATTTGTAATTTTTTCTTATATGCTATTTTCTATGTTGGCCTTAAAGTTTTTACTCATGCTCAAATATTCACCTATGTTCTGTAATATTTTCTAATAAAATACTTGCAAATTAATTTTTCTACTTTTTTTAAGCTCAATAATTATCAATCAAATGGTATTTTAATTCCTCAGTTTAAATGTTTCCATTTTCTCAAAAGTGTCTACTGGCCTTAAAGTTTTTACTCAGACGTACATTTTATACGTTTAAAGTCGCGAATTAGTAGCTTTTTTGGTATGAGTAAGTGAATATTTAGTTATCAATATATATTACGGTATATTAATGATTTTGTGACTGTGAATTGTTAATTTCTTCGCATATATATAATTTAAATGTTTTAAATTAGAATCAACAAATTTTTTGAAACAGTTCCTGTTTCTATGTTTTCAATTCTGTTTCTGTTAAATATGCTATAAAAACTAACATTGTTAATATAAAACTTTATCATTTATTTTTAATTACTAAAAGTAATTACAAAATTATTATTTAATTACAAAAAATTAATTTTATTTTTTTAATTACAAAAAAAGGACAATAACTTCTTATTTTCTCAATTTCCTTTTTTGAGAATTCTTATATTAATGTTAACTATAAAATGTGACCTATATTTTGAAAATACTTTTTTGATTAAGAACAATATTTTGTTTTGCTGTAACACACATATTTCTGACATAGCATAGTTTAAATTCTAAAGAAAATGGCTCAATATCTTTTTCACGCTTCATTGATTTCTCAAAATCTAAGTATATATTTTTAAAACAAAATATTGGCTTAAAGAATCCTGTTGACCTCAATGTTTGTATTAGAAAATGTTTCATTTTAATTTTATTTAAAAATAAAACTAAAGGAAAACGAAAAATCTTTAAAACTCTTCTCTTTTAAAATTATATGAATCAGCGCATCTTCCAGAATCTCAAACAGAAGAATGATGGTTATTTTGTGTAAAGTAGGTTAAAATCTGTCTCATGATATTCACCAGAATGATCAGTAATCGGATTTAAGCGCATTAGAGGTCGTTAATGATACGAAAGCCGATTGAAGGATTTGATGAATTGTTTATATTTTATGTACGAAAACATTTTTAAATATATAAATTCCATTTAAACAAATTTGATTTTTTTGTAACTAAATTGAATATAAATGTACATATATCCTTTATTTAAATCATTTATGATCGTATTACTCTTCAATGTAATTATTTGGGCGTTAAATTTTTATTATTTAATTAAAAGTAAACTTTTTACTATTGTTTCATAAAGAATTTTCGGGAAACCATTAATAAAAATGAACGATAGGATGATTACGGATTTCATTGCATTTTATTTTATCAATAAATTTGTTTATCAATAAAATTATTTTATCAATAAAATTGTTGTAAAGTTAAGATCCGGTAATAACTTATTTTTTAATTAAGGAATTTGTAAAAAAATGGCCTAACTTTTTCATACCCAAAAAGAAAAATTTTCGTTGGATTTTATTTGCTATCTGGTTTACCTTGCCATTTAAATTCACGTGTTAAATTAAAAAAATTGACGGGTAATTTTACAATAATTAATATTAACTCATACTAATGTGCTGATAAACAATGTTTTGCATCGTTATTAGATAACGTAATGAAATCTGTAAACAAAATTCTTAGAACAAAAATGTGAACAAATTGTATCAGTTATGAACTTGTGTTATGAAATATCTGTTTAGTGCTAGAAGTACTAGTCATACATTAAAAATCGTTAAATTATCATGAAAATTTTCAAATTGTTTATTTAATTCAAGTCTGCATCCATGTTGTATAGTTTCTCTTGTATGTGAATGTTCTGCCTTGATTCAGAATCAGATTAAGATGTATTTATTTGTAATTTTAAGTTGCATTATTTATATTAAGTTTTACTTAATTTAAATTCAATTAATTTTTGGATGAAATAAAGATTTACTTAAAATGAAAAGTATGTTGTAAGATTGTAAGTTATTATGATTTTTTTTTAAATTTTAATCTTTTCACCTTACATAATTTAAGAACACAACAGATATAGGAAAAACCATTCCTCTAATATAACTTACTATTTTCTTAAAAACATATTGAGTTCAATGATTTGAAATTTTACATATTTTAATTAAATTGATTTTAGCTAATACGTAAGATATTTATGACTTCTTAAAACGGAAATTAAATATGCTCTTATTAAAATAAAATATTGTTATTTCTTTGAAATCTTATGTTTTTCAAATATTTTTTCCATATATTAAATAGTAAGTAACAAAAAAATATCTTATTTATTTAGTACAGGTACGAGTGACGTTTGAAGCAAATGCATTAAACTAGCGGTATCGGTAATATCAACCAATCAAAAGTAACCGTAAATCGACCAGTGAAATCTATTCATGTATTCAAGTTTGTTCACTTTCCCAATTTTAACATATGCACAGAGTAGTTTTTAATTAAATACATGAATTTGACTGCTGAAATAAAATAATTTTTCCACGTTTTTCTTGAACTTTTCCCTCAGTCAATTTTAATCTCAAAAGGGAAAAGTCGATCTGAAAAATTAATTATTTAAAAATTGCTCGAAAATTTGCCAGAAGGGTTTGTGTGCTCTTATTTATTTTTCAGCTGGAACAATTCGACTTGTAAATAAAAATAAAGGACTTTGAGATCGGAGTGTCCTAAATTGTGAGGCGAGTCAGATCTTCAACCGACCACGCTGAATGAATGAATGACTCTACGGGGGAAATGCTCCGGGATGAAGTTAATGGCTATCTTGGGACAGACAGGAAAAGAAATTAAAGACAAGTGACCTTGGCCTGCGACGAAGCACCCGGGTCATGCGGTCACATTTACACAAGCCTTTGTAATTACCACATTCTCCAGATATGAACTGTGCCGAATCAGAACCATGGCATAGATTGAGAGTTTACCAAGTTTCAACTCTAAAGTTGAAGTTTATTTACTTAAAAAGTGCGTTCACTTTAGTTTCGGGTGTGAAATTTTATTAGTTCTCCTTAGTTGTGAATTAGCAGAACATTAACGAGGCCAACACAATGTTGGTTCATCTACCTTCCTCATACAATCAACCCTTCAAAAGAAAGTGTGTTCCGCGAATTCCGCAAAGATTAATTAGTAGCAATCAAATAGTTATTTTAAAGTTGATGTCATTTTTCTCAATTCACTTTAGTTTTTTATTGGGCTACTTTTTGTAGTGAACGAGATACATGTATAATATATAGATATCATAAACAGAAATATAGAATACTATGCACATTATTTTTGATTGCTGTCACTTTCTAAATATCAATTTTTTTCAGCTGGAAGTGTGAAGTTAATTCTAAATTGATTGGTTGTCAATTCAAAATTTACTATAAAACAAAACTTTAGTACGTTCGAGATGGCCGAATCTAAACTTTAAATTCTTAAATTGGTATTGTATATTATGCAAACAAATGTATTTGATCTTGTAATTTTCTTTTTATTTTCATTGATATTTTGAGTATTTTATATAAGTCATTTATTTTTGCATATATCACAGGTCTTGTTTTCTCATAGACTTCAAGCATGGTAATTATTTTATAAAATCATAAAATCAAAAAACAAGTGTTTCATTTTAACGCAGCAGCTTAATGAAGCTACAATTTCATATTCTAATCTTCTGAAGGAAAAATTGTATTATGACTCTGAATATACGTAATGTAAATTTTCTAGATAAAAAGTAAAAACAATTAAATTTTTGAGAATTAATTGCAGTGGTAAAAATTATAACTTTCCGTTAGAAGTGCATATAAGATTAACAATAGGGATTTTATAACAAAGACTATTTGTTTTCTCTGACGAACAATTTGTCTCTTAATACATTAGTTTTGATATTTTTGAACTTTAGATAATATAGTCATTTAATTGAACTTTTGATTTCTATAAATTGCGGCGTTTGCATTTTTACAAGGATGTGACATGTAGTAAGTGTGATGATCAGAATTTATCGCTCTTTATTTTTCAAGAAAAATATTATCAAACTTAATTTGCATACTTTTTCAGCAATAAAAATGTATTAATGTGTAAGATTTTATCAATTCTAGATTTTTTCTTATCTTTGGAAATTATTAGTGCTTTTGTGTAATGTTAAAATTCCAGGTGTATTAATGATTTATTGAAGGAGATAGAAAGTATATGTATATGGATAAATTAATAGAGCAGAATATTGGTTTCTGGAAGAAAATAAATTAGCTTATAAAAGTAAATTCTTGAATACTTATATAAAACTATTTCGTTATAAAACTTCTATTTAAATATATTATTAAAAAAGTAAGAACAAGAAACATATTTGTAATCAGTAATTTTACTAAAAATTGCATACATTATTTTTAAGAAATATTATACTAGTTTGCAAAAGTTAACTACAATAACTGTTATTACAACTAGTGATAGAAATATCTTTTTAACTCTTCCAGTTTTTAAAACACCCTGATTTTTTTTATTATTCGCAAAAATGCCACTTGTTTCAGGAGGCAGCTATTAAATCATCATTGAGAGCAACTATTCAATCAAGCTTCAAGCCTTAGGTCATTTGTGCAATTATTGGAATGCAATGTGGGTCATTTCATCCCTTCAAAGTGATGCCGATTTTTCCCAATCGATTCGATTCTTCGAAACACAATCGGAAAGAGTAAGATAAAATGCCACGCTTTGATTGAGGAATCTTGTCCGTCCATCCGTCTCGTCTGGTTCATCCTACTCTTCAATTCAAAACAAGGTCAGGAGTCAAGAGCTATTTCATTGTCTTCGCTCAGGCTTGATTCCAGATCACTGAGGAATTGAGTTCGAATGAATATTTCGGTTAGTATTAGGATGGTCTTTGAGGTCTCACTAGAACAGGTAGAACTTTTTGTAGTTAACTGTTGATGACTTCAAAGACTATCTGTCTGCTGGCAATTTGGGAGCTACAACTACTCCCGTTAAATGCCTAGTCTTGCATATTTGCTTTAGCTAACGTCTGTTTCTTAAAATGTCAGTTTAAGTTATATACTGAGAAAATAAAAACTTGAAATTTCTTTTGAAATGTTTGAAACAATGTTTTGTTTTTGAATAATGCGGGTTTTATTATAGATTTGGCTTTTTAGCTACGTAATTCTTGAATTTTCTTTGGTAAGTTTTCAATGACATAAGTAAAAAACTACTATCTTCTGAATAATTGTGACCATAAAAGCTTTATGTGGTGTTAGATTGTGATATTTCGGATTTATTTTTAACTAATACAAAAAATACCTGCATTTAATATGAAAAAAGTCATGAATAACTTGAACAGTAATTTGCTATACTGTAGCTATATGTGGGACTATCACATAAGTTACTAAGAAGATACATAATAAAAAAATGACATCATTATTTTATTATGTATCTTCTTAGTAACTTATGTGATAGTCCCACATATAGCTACTGTATAGCAAATTACTGTTCAAGTTATTCATGACTTTTTTCATATTAAATGCAGATATGTGTGATATATAATCTATTGTAAAGCAATGACGGCATAGCTTTGTATATTTATCAAAAGTTTTGAAATTGCAGTGCTGTATGAAGCATATATACAGTTATGTTTTCATTTTAGTTTATTTTTCAAAACGTGAGAATCAGTTTTTCTGTGTTTAAGAAAAAACTATTTTTAGGACAAATTATAAGTCTTTATAGCATGGTTTATAATTGTAGTTATAGAATTATCCAATTGCGTTTCGTTTAGAAATAACTAGAAATTTGTGTGTTTTTAAGTTGTAATAGTTTATAAAAAGCTACTATTATTAAATACGGACTAAAAGAATTGCATTTTTGCACCATCACTTGTGATTCCAGTAATACGAGCAACTACAGAACTATTTGTATTAAAAATATTATTAAATAATATTTTTAATAGACTTTTACCAATATTTTTTTCTCTGTGGATAATGTCTTCTATCTATGGCTAAATTTAACTCAATAAATATACTTCTGTATGTAATAAATATTCAAGTATGATGAGAGTATAAATTTATTTTCTTTGATATGTATGTATGTACTTTGATATGTGTATATATGTATAGAAACATTGCAAGATTAGTAATATCAGTTTCGTATTTTTGCTTTCGAGTAGGCGACTTCATTGGTTACGTGCCCGTATTCACCTGTTGTATGAGAAAAATCTAGAAATATATTTTTAGCATTTAACCCAATGAATATGCATGTTGAAAGCAGAAACGTAAAATCAAGCTGTTGTTCAGTAATGTTGGAATCAAATTCGAAGTTTTCCATTCTAATGAATACATTCCAACTCTAAACTACAGGGAATCTTCAAATGTTTGTGATAAGCTTAATTTTTGAACTTATAATATAAGAGTTATTATTTCATAAAAAAAAAAAACAATTCGATTGAAAGGAAAAGAAAATATACCATTCAGACGACAGAAAGAATAAAATGGTTTTTTACAGCTTCGTTTAAAAAATGTTAAACTAATTTTTCTTTCACTAATACTCGTATTTTTATTCTTATGATCATTTATATTTATAATTTATGTTTTTACTTTAACATCTGATTAAAACTATATAATGGGCTTATTGATTGAATTTTAAATAAAAATTATATGGATGGTTCTCAGACCATCACAAAATTTTTTCAGCCTAACTGGTGGCTGTGAAATTTGCGTCCTGGTCTTCGGTTCAGCTATTCGTATTTCCGATTCCCCAGATAGGGCTTGGGTATTTATGCAAAAAAAGATGCCCTTGCGCAAAAAAGTAACTATTGAGCGATAAACAAATCAAAAATGTCTGAAATAATAAATTGAAGATCAATGTTCATGCATTTTCCTTAAGGTTCGAGCTAAGTTACTGGATTATTCAATCCTGATCAATTTTTAGAATATTTGATCAGTGGACCATCTCAAAAATTTATCATTTCTTAAAGAAATCGATTTTTATAAACATTTGTTTTTAATTCAATGTTTTAGATTTCTTAATTACATTTGTTTATTAAATTTTTAATATAGATACTTGTCAAATTTAACACGTCTGATCTTTAAATCTAACCAGTCAGATCCTATAAATAGGTGGCAAACTGCATTTACATTTTAACGCAAGTCTAGTAGTCTAAATACGAAAAATTTCGTTTTTTTTTCCCATTTTAAATATTAAAATTGTGCGAGTTTACTTTCAAATAAATCTACGATTTAAGAAACAAGACTCGTGGGTGATTCTCTTGTTGAAAATTGATATTAACTACTCATGAGTAACAAATAAATTTTTTGTGGATTACATAACAACTCGAACTTCTGTTTTGAATGCCATATTGTTATGAATCCGAATCAATTTTTGAAATTCATTAACTTATGAAGGTGAAATATTGATTTCGCTTTTTATCGAAACCTCTCAACTTCCTGTTGGGAAAAACCATTACCAAGTAAATAAAAAACAGCAAAATCATTTTGTTTTTTAATTTCTAACTGAAGAAAAGAAGAAAAACGAGTATTAAAATTAATTATGTATTCAAGCTTGAGGGGATTACGCTTTGGATAATTATTACCAACCTCTGAGGTACATTTTCCACATCATGAATATGAAAAACACCGTCCTTTAATCTTTCAGTGTGAAACAATTTGCGTGAGTATATATATATATATATATATATATATATATATATATATATATATATATATATATATATATATATAAATAATCTTAAACTAAAACTTGGGAAAAAATAAAAACTAGTCTTTCGATTCGGAATTTTTCATTCTTTGGAATAGTGAAAAGTTCTGAAGGAAATTTTTAATATTTTCAGAACTTTGAAAATACTTCCTTTTTGAAATTATTCTTTTCACGATAAATTAGATATTATTGTATAGCGGGGAATAACTTTATAAGCATACTATTTAATATAAAAATTAAATGTTTTTTTCGGTATAAAAGAGAAGATAATTTTAAATTTTAAAATAAAATTAAAAAGTGAACTAAAATAAATAGTCTATTAAAAAATTGTTTACAGAGGGTTCTAAGAAAATTATTTCTAAATAATTTTATTAAATAAACTCTAAACCATGAACATATTCGTTTTATGAATACTTTTCATACAAAAAACACAGTACTAGACGATACTAAATTTTTTCTATGTTAAACATTTTATATGGTAAAGCAATGTGTATAAAAAATGAACTCTTCCGCTTTTTTTAAGCACTTGAAAAAAAATCAAGCGACTGACGCATATAAAATGTTTGTCACAGCTGCAAGAAGCTGTTTCACGAAAAAGTGAAATTTGACTAACGGATTGCTGTTCTATGTTATGGTATTAATATAGTCATTAAATAAATATTTATTTGCACGATTCTGATAAAAGAACCAGCTGAGTAGATTCATTTGCAGGAAGTCTGAAAACCTTGTTTGCTTTTAAAGGGAAGTTTTCTAAAATGTTACTTTCATCTTCATACATATTGACACGTGATGCAAGCAAACTTATTTTTCAGAAAAATGTTTAGGAAAAAATATAAAACCTGTTAGATCTGAAACTATTAAATCTTCCTCTGTTGGGGGATTGATTATTTTTCTAAATCCTATTGGACAAACATAAATACAGTTTTAATAGAAAAAAATTTATTACAGTACATTCTGAGTGCAACAACCTTTTCTGAATAGCTGTAGAAATATAACGCTTACTGTAACAAATATTTTTCTAATAGAAACGATTATAAATTTACTTTTGCCACCTTATACCACAAACATGTGTCAAAATAAATCATTCTAAAGTTCATTTACCATTCAATTCATTCACATTCAATTTTTATTAACTTAATGAACTGGGAATTATTTAGGTTATTTCTTGGTTATAATTTTTAAGATTTTTCACGATTATACTACATGATATATCATGGATTCATAAACTATGTACATATTACATATAAATGTGCAACTTCCCACAACCAATATTATTTAAAGCCATGTCTCACAAAGAATAAATTGACAAATTATTAATGTTTCATTCTAGTATACATATTGGTAACATGTGTGTATTTTGGAAAGATTCATTCCATATTCTATTCCAAATCTGTACAGCCTATTTTAAAACGATTACAAATCATGATTCCCTCATTTTTAATGTTTAACAAAAGTGAAAGTTTGAAATAAAAATGCATGTAAAATAATTAGCAAAACTATAATGTTCAAAATAAAAGGTCCATTTATCTGTTATACTGAATTTAATTGAAAATTGCAATTCACAAATGAATGAGCAAAAATGATGAATGAGATTGCGGGAATACTTTCAAGATATGATCTTTTCATTATAACGTTTCTCACACTTTACTGAAAGGAATTCATTCATTCGGTCTATTTCATTCACTTTATACTATCTTCCCAACGTGTCGTTCAATTTGCAAAGAGTATCTTCTCGTTTTCAAGTGTCTCATCTGAATGGTCAGGCGGAAGCTGTCAGCTTTTAATAGGGTCAGATCACACGCCAACCGAACTTCAACCGATGCATATGATGCTTGCACACTCTAGTTATCATTTCCACGCATGCGTTACGGCTTCTTGAGCATTTCAGAACTCATTATTTCCTTGACCACGTGGATCTATCCCATGCACAGTCCATTATTATTGTTTTTTTCACTAGTCGATTGAGTTGTAGCATGGTAATTAACGGATTACCGTGCCGAACGAGAAAGTGTTACGCCTACAACGTTCGCCGTGCGCAGAAGACTTTGCCCAAGTGCGCAGCTGTCACTCCACTTCGGGAAAACAACGGTTTCTTTTTAAACACTCAAAGGTAAATTTTTTCCTGTTCTGCGCTGTTTCTTTTAATATATGCGTTTTTTTTATTTTTCTATTTATAATTCAAATGTTGCCTGTAAATGTATCAAGTGCTTCGTTATTGTTTAAATCTGCAGAAAAATAGTATAATTCCAGTGTTATATAAATCGGAAAATTTGTAAAAGTAGCTTTTTATTGTCATGCAATTCCAACATAAGATGACGATATTTTTGCATTAAATATCGATAAAATTAGAAAGTGTTGGAATTGTTAATGTCAGTAACAACTATGCCAGAGGAATGCATTTCAAAAATTAAAAAAAAAAAAATCTCAGTTGACATTTGAACTATTATAGTGAATAAGTATACTTTTAAATCACAACGCCTTAGTTAAAAATATTTTTATGAAATTTATTATCTTTTTATTCGAAGGTCAATTTTTCTAAAATGAATATTAACAAAATAGCTATGATAAATACTTATTTCTGTCACAACAGACTGAATTCTATTTGGAACCAGTTGATTCGCCGTAATATGGCTAATGTGTATGTTTGAACAATATTTTATTTACATGGGGTGATAGTTTAAAAATTTCCTGTTTTTGATTATTATTAGATTTTAAGGAAAATCTTAGCTCTGTTTGAAAACGAAAATAGAGTTCTCTCTCTGAAACCACATCTTTAAATTACTTAGTATTTGGAAACTGGTTCATAAGTTGGGAATGTGCTGCTTCAACAAGACCGAAGCACCAGAAGGAGAAGACTGCCTCAGCTCCAATTTGTTCATCTTTTGGAAAGGCATCTAAAACGTCTATTATTCAACCTCAACCTGAAATGTCTTACCTTTTCTAAGGATGAGAAATCCCCCCGGGCTCTCTTTGTTCACAATGTCAATAACACCAGGAGTCTGCTAAACATATCTTGGAATGTTTTATTTTTGGGGAAAAGTTTTTATTCTTGTCTTCGTCTTTTTAAAGGTCAGCGTATTCAGGGGTCTGGTCTGACTCCATCAAACTACGGAGATAAACAACTTTGTATTTGTTATAGATTTTGAATAATAATGTACTATAAAATTAAAAGCTATATATATACTTTTAAAACTTCTCAGAAGTAAATTAACAAAGCAATTTGTTTACTCAGTGATTTAAATTAGCCAAACTAAAGATGGGAAGAAATACCTTTCAATTTTATCACATGTATTCCGTTGATAACAAACCATACGGTTGGTTAAGAAACAGCGCGAACAGAAATGCTCTAAAATTTACAACTTTATTAAATAACTTTCTATTGGTTTCTTCAATTAAATTAATTCCAAATTAGCAATACTTGTGTATTTCATAGTTTTTTGCAGAATTAAATATTGAGAGTTAAATATATAATAGTGTTTGTGCATACGTTATATTTTTGCTAAAGTGATAGATGAATGATAAAAAGTATTGTCTTCGGGATACAACAGTTCCTAAATTCGATTCCGATTTTAGGGTGGAGATAAGTAATGGTTAAGTTTAAATTTTGTTTTATTCAGTCGAGAATTATATGAATGATACATTTGCCAAATCGATTAACTCCATTAAAGTAGTTATTGAAAAAATGACGAATTATGTTTTTTAAGATGAACATTTTTTAAATGTATAGTTTCTGTGGTGTTAATTTTTAATATTGAGGAAATGTATCCTGAATATATAGTTGTGTGTTATTTAAAGCTTTGGAATTGAAATTTAATGAAGTTCAGGAAGTGGCGTTAATAGATTTGGCAAGTGAAACATCCATATAGTTCATGCAATTAAAAAGTAATCATAAAATGAAGTATTTTCCAAAACCACACCATATCCTTAAAAAGTTAAAAAATATGCTTATTTTAATCTGTGCTCCAAATTATTTACAATACTTTTATTTGAAAGTATACAAGTACAACAGATAGAAACTTTTCACCAAAGCTTTATTTTAGAATATCTGTCGTTCATTTATTTTTCGTTATATTTTATTTAATAACTTTAAAAGGACAGTTTACATAGGTTTATTTACATAAGTATCTTTTAAATGAATTAAAAAATGCAATATCTCTTTCATTGAATGTATTATATCTTAAATATGTAAACAATTTAATTTTGATTAGAAGAATTTTTATTTTTAAATATTTTATGATTAGAGGGAAAGATTGTATTGATTCATTGGAATTTTTATTTTTGTTTTCCTTTCATTCTTTTAATACAGTTGCCTTTTACGTAATTGGAAATATTATTCGGATTAAATTTAGTGAAGTTATTTCTTAATAACATGTTATTAAGAAATCCCTTTAGTTACAAATATTTCATCCCCTTAAAATCACTATATATAGCTACTATTTCCTCTCCTGTTTATCTTCGCGAATCAAATGTTTTCGGATTCGAAATGAATAGTCAAATGCAAAAAGATAATGATGTGACGTTAAGTGGTTTTCGAATAAACAAATTGTGTATGTGTGTGGGAGTATGGTATACACACAAATGATTATTCTTTTGATTTGGGGCAAAATGCTATTTTCGCAAAATTAATCCAAACTTAAGAAAATTTCTTCATATATTTTTAAAATTGCAGTTACAATATCGAAAATTAATGCGTTTTTACCAAGTCACATTGATGAGATCTCAAAATGTTTATCATGTGAGTTTAATCAATTTTTGCGCTTTGACATTCAGAAAACCAAAGAAATGTGGCTATAAAATAAATTGGAAACTATTCATGATTTTTCCGACATCCAGCTCTTAAAAGTTATCCATATATCACGTATATTACTAAAAATAAGAAAATATTCCATGCCTGTGCACACACAGCTGGAACATTTCAACTAGTGGAAAAGACAGCGGAAGTAAACAATTCCTCATAATAAAACGTTCAATTCAGGCGCTGAAGAAGATGTCCAGATGGTCAGCAACTAAGTCATGATTTATGACGATTTTGAAAGGGACAACAAAGACGCTACATGCATTGGATCCTTTATTATTATTTTGTCCTAGATTTACGAAAGAAAAACATTTTTTTTTCTGTTCTTTAAACTTGCCATGTTCACATGGAGTTCCTGTTGTTGAAACGTTCTGAAAACAACTCGTTTATGAAATCTAACTTTAGAACAAGTTTCAGTTGGCGAGAAGATATTATTGGAGATTTCTTGTGAAAGTAATTACGATTGTGTTCTAATTTTTTTTTCCAGGATCAATATTTCCCTTGCTTAAAATAATTTGTTTGCAATCCTATAGCTTACAAATGTTGTCGAATGTAGGATAAAAGTGGACTTTAATTCTTCCGAAGTACGAGTGTTTATACAAATTGTTCAGTTTTCTAATTTGAAAGGTAGAAAAAACATTTTCACGATTTTCAATTGATTCATACAAAATGAACTTTTAGTATATGTAAATACAAAGTTCCACAATTTTGAAACATCCAAAAACCACAAAATATTTCGCAGTTTATCAAATGAAATCAATTACAAAATAGGGAAAATTTGGAAGATGTAGTTAATAAAAAATTATATATATATATATATATATATATATATATATATATATATATATATATATATATATATATATATATATACCTTTTGAGGTTTACTTTGGATTTAAAATGGTTTTTATATTTTTAGTTCCATGTTTCTTTTCTAAAATTGGGATTTTTATTTTATTTTTTTCTTTCCTGTAAGATCCGTTAAAATTGAATCGTGACATAAATGATTTTAATTTTATGAATATAAGTTAAATATGCTACGGGAAGTTCATGTTACAAATTAATGAATACGGCAATTTACCAAGCATTCGTAAATATTGAATAATTTAAAAGCAAAAATGCGTGATTTAAAAAAGTTAAGATTTATAAATAGCTTTATTTGTGTTTACGATTACAAAAAGTTTGTGAGAAATCAACGAGTAAAAGTTATAAATCCCAAGTATGAGACTCGCGAATGGCGAAACTCTACTTGGAATTTTTAACTATTTAAGGAATAACACTCTGGTTTTAGTTGATCGAGTAATGGTGTTGCACATACATATGCCTTCAGTCAATGAAGCAGTCACTGTAGCTGATGTGAAAAAATAAAAAAAGTAATAAGAAAGCGAACTATTTTTACTAAAAAATATGACAATAAAATGGGAGATTTAACTTTACAACATAGCGATTCAAGAAGTAGTGAACAAATGTAAATTTTAGGGAAAGTGAAAGTGGGTTAAAGTAAAAAAAAATCTTCTTTTGCATTTTATGTGATATATTTCAGTTCTTTCCTTTCAAAAATAATAAATTCTATTGGAATTGGGCAATCTTTTTCTAATCTAGTGAATTAGTTGAATTGTTAAGAACAATGTTGCAACAGTAATGATGGATGGTTTATACGATTTGTGCTGATTGCTACTGATTCCATTTATATGTTTTCCGTTAATTGCAATTAAATAGATTTTTTCTGGTAACTGAATTGTAAAATCAAAAATATTAACTGATTAAGAATTTGTAAGAACTGCAGCAAAACTAATTACATGTTTCTAATATTAAATTTTTTTAAATACAAAATTAACAAATTCTGGGAATTAGTAGCGGAAAAAGGTTAAATTCCAGACATAATCCATCTAAATTAATAAGCTTAAAATTATTTTCTTCACTTTATGAAATATGTTTTATTTTTTGTACAGGAAGCTGCTTTATTCACTTTCAGTCCAATAATAGTTTTGAGTAAAATTTCTTTATTTTTGATTCAGCAATACAGATTATGAAATACTAAATAGTGACAAAATACTATTTATTAATGAAAAATGTTTAACATTCCATTCGATGGAATATTTGTTCTCAACTATAACTCGATAAGGTGCGTCTATTTAATGTTAATTTTTTATCCTTAATGCGTCTAACTTCTATACTTGAAAAATACGAAATTTTATGTTTCTTGCATTCGTTAGTGAATTCTTACAATGGACAATATAAAAATTGCACGTTTCGAAAAATAAGTTCCCAACAGACGTTTTCTAAATAATTCCTTTTTTACTTACCAAAAGATATGTTAGTAAATGTTAAGCATTCTTGAAATAATTCACTAATTAATACCAGTTTTTTCTTTTTCAGAACGGAAGATTTCTGTTTTTCTTTTCAATAAATCCTATGAAGAAAATTAATATAAACGTGTTAATTAATTTAAATTGTAATATAAATAAAAAACAAATATTATTTTAAAAGAAATTCAATGCGTTTACATTTTTAATAGACAGTGTTAATTTCACTTTAATAATTTAATTTCTTTTTAATAGACAGTATATTAATTCTGATGCCTTTGCAGATAAACAAATACTTATACTTGGTTGAATATTCATTAATGTGTAATATAATTCTGATGCTAGTTCATTTAACTGGAAAGCAGAATCTAATAAAAAGATACCCGAAAATAAATAAACGTTCTAAGATTAAGGCTTTGATTTTCAAAGTATTATACTTTAGTTAAGTGTTACACTTTGTTTTTATTGAATATATTTAAGTTTTAAGTTAACCAAATTCTTGATTTATAATTTTGAAACCATAACTTTTAGTTTTTTCTTTTAATTTTTTATATGTTTGCTAGAAAACTGATTGACTGGTTCTAACAATATAAGCCTTATTGTAATTTATTATTTAACTAGCTATATATATTTTGCTTCAACTAATTATTTCAATCCAATTAATATGCAGAACCAGAGCATAAACTTCTTTGGGGGTCTCCACTGCTTCACAACAATAAATTATATATTCAATTTGCAAACAATTCTATTCAATAGGCAAAGTAAAATTTTCTATTTGATTTAAGGAGCACTCTCTGATGAGCTCTGGGGTAATTGCCCCATATGTCCCTGCCTTAGGCTCTGCTGGATGTAATAGAACATAATATCTTTTTATTTAATATATGAAATATTGAATTTCTGCAATATTCTGAGTGTGTGAAATAAAGGAAAAATAGTTAAAAAGAGAAAATACTAAAGATGAATAATTGGAATAATATGTTATTAATAAGAATTCGAATTTCCTATTATATTAATATAAAATAGTTATTATTGTACATACTCATAGAATTTAAATTTTTATAATTTCTACTTATCACATAAAATTCTACAATTATATTTCAATATAAATAAGGAAGGCAAAATCAATTTTCAAAAATTAATTACTAAAAATAAGTTTAAAATTATTTATGCTAAATTTCATACTTCTACAATTTTTAATTCATAATTGCTTCTTAAATATCCATTATTGCATTAAAAAACTATTTCTCTCATCTATTATAGTTGTATATTATAATGATATATAGTGAAAAATTTTTATTTAAAGGCATCACTCTGAAATATAATGTATTATAAAAAAATCTATTGAAATGATAACAAAAAACTGGAAATCATAAAATTGTCTAATTTATTATTATAATCAGAAATGTATTTTAAGTTTTAATATATGATTAATATATAATAATTTTGTAGAGGGGCTGTTTCACTATAAGAAATGGGGAAGTGATATTTTGCTGAATATAGTTGTCTTTATATTTGCTTTCTTAAAGAGTGGCTAACAATTTTTACAAAATTATACTGTATTTGCTTTTCTAGGGCATTTATTCTTGATTGGGAAGATGTTTTATATTTAGGATTTTTTGTACTCTAGGTTAAAAGTAAAATACTAATTTTAACTGATATTAGTATGGCAAAAGTTTGATTAAAACATAAAACTAATCTTTTTTTTTACTTCAGGAAACACGAAAATACCCATACAGATGTACCGATAGTTGTTCGCTGTGGATTTGGATGGCTGACATTTATTGCAGAAGTTCTTCTTGCTGGTTCATTAGGACTCATTCTCTTCTGGGTCTTTAATTACCATGGGGGAATAGCATGGTCTGGCGATGGTAGCAAGCAAATGAACCTACATTATGTGCTCATGATAGCTGGTTTCACTTTCATGAATGGACATGGTAATATTTTTAATGAAATTTATTCTGTGTATGATTTATATAAGTTATGTAAATCCCACACAGAGCCAATAAATTAAAAATATAAAATTTTAAAACAATGTTTTCTTAAATATTCTTCTTAGTTTAAAATTTTCTTTTATTTTTCTTAACTGCCTTGGCAGTGTAAGTTAAATTTCTAATTTTAACACTACTAAAGCTAAAAACATGTAAATTTTGAGTATTCATTATTTAACTATTGGTAAAAGCAGTGATTTTATTTCTGTTTGCATTTATAATTTTTTTTTAATATTCCTTAAAAAAATGAAGGATAATTCATAAAGTAATTTTAATATAAATATTAGTACATATTGAAGTGTGTCAAGGTGTAGATGAATGAGTTAAATCCATTTTGTAACGAAAAATTTAAATGATAAAAATATAACTTGCATACATTTCCATGAAATATAACGAGAAGCGAAAGCTACAAAACAAAAGTGGAAACTCCTCATTTTTCAAAGTATAAGTTATAGTGAAAGTTGTAGTAGTTTTTTATTTACACAAATGATTACTTTCATAGAGGTAGCGCTGTGACAATGTATGATCACTACAGAGTATCCCCCAGTACACAAGGTGAATGGCAAGAACAATGCACAATAATATGTAAACTGTAATAATAAAAATGATATGCCATATTATAATACAACAGTAGTAAAAGTAATATGCTGATACAAGGACAATAAAATATGTAAGGAAAAATTATTATTACAAAAAGAACTGTTGAAACTAAGAACAAAATTATTACATAATTAATATATAATATTACATAACAGTAATTAATCTGTTTGGAAAATGCACATGATGACCACTCCGAGTTGTAGTTTTAGGGATTTTACAAGATTTTTCATTTTTATCGGGCCGATAGCTAGTTTTTGATGTTTGAATAAGTGAAGAACAAAAAATTTCAAATATGATTTAAAGCTATTATATGTTATAATGAATTCTATATAATATAAAATTTTTTGACTAATATATTCTTGATTTACAAGAATTCACTTATGATACATTTTCTTGTACCTTTAACTGTTGTCAAATTGGTAGCTGTTTTGTGAGTTTGTTTTGGCCTTCAGTTTAAACTAGCTGTAGCTATAGTTGGTGCATTTTTACCTATTGTGTTAGTGTTCGAAATAATTCAGATTCCATTTTAAATTGCAATATTAAACCGGAAATAGATCCTTATTACATGAAATGGTTGTGAAATTGACAAGCAAAGCAAACTTTTAGAATTAATTAGCTGCATTTCTTAAGTATCTGTAAAAAACTTTTAAAGGTGTAAGTATTTCACATCGTTAATATAAGAACATTAAATGTTTCAGTTTTTTTATTTTTTATTATATATAGTAATTTATATTTTATGCAACATTATGTAATTATTGTATTTTAAATATTCAGTGGCTGATTATAGTTTAAAATTAAGTTATTAACTATACTGCATTTAGAAATTAACAGAATTGATTTCATATTTCAGAAGTATTTTTAAATAATACGCTAAAATTTATTAATTTATGTTTTTTCAATATAGCTATGCTGGTTTATCGCTGTTTTCCATGCTGTAAAAAGATATATAGCAAGATCGTTCATGCCATTCTGTTTGTCATGTCCATTGCTTGTATTTGCATAGGTTTGTATGCAGCAATTGATGCCCATAATGATGGTCCTAATCCAGTACATTTTTATAGCATGCATTCTTGGATCGGATTAGTTGCTTGTGGTCTTTTTGGTTTACAGGTGATGTATATTTTAAACTTATTTATTTTAAATTTACATTTTATAACTACAAATACACTGTAAAGTCAAGAAACATGTCTAAAATAGGCAACATAGGTATGATTAGAGTGAGGAACTGATATAATAATTTGCCTGACAGAGAAATAACACTGATTTAAATGATTAACTTAATTAGGAATTATTTAACTACATTTGTAAAATTGAAACTGTAAATATTTTCAAAAATGAAGAAAAAAAGTATGGATAATAACTTGTATGTCATAATATTGTCATTCATATGTAAAGGTAATAAAATATATACAACTTAAGAATTGTATCAAATACTCATTTGGGATCTAAATTGCAGATTATATCTTACTTTCTACAATACCATTGTGTTGAACTCTTACTGCATGCATATTTGAGTTAAGATCAGTTTTTTGGAATGTATACTGTCTGCAGAAATGTATTATAAATTTGAATTTATCATAAAATAGTTACTTCTTTTGGTGGAACTTAAAAATGAAATAAGAAATAAGCTTATTAATTGTTAAATGAAAAATAAGTGATTATATGCATAAATAGAGCAGTTTATTAGTTACTGTAGTTGTATGGCATCAAAAGTAAATTCTAAAGAATTTTTTGATTTTAAAGAAAGATAAATGTTTAAGTTTATATCATTTAAATATTATCTAAAAACTGTTCCCTGCTCTAGAACCATTTTTATTCCTTAAGCTTTTGAGGGAATAATTAAAAAATATGTTAAAGTAAGCATCCTTTTTAATAAAATCAGTCTAACATGGAAAAAAATCCTATAGTTGATTGAAAATATACACATAAGTGAATAAAGATTTTCTAACAAAATATTAACAACTACATTTTTTTAATTAGTAAGAATACTTTTATACTATAATTGTCATAATTGTGTGAAATCTAAACTTTTATATTATAATTACCATATAATGCTAATTCTTTCATTTAAAATACTATTTATAAATTTACAAATACAGTAAAAACTTTTTGAATTATTTCTTAATACAATTTTAAAAATTTGACAATATTACTGGAAAGAAAAACATTGTTTTGTATCATTATAATATTTTAATACATAAAGGTTTAAGTCTTCAATACAGAAAAATAATTCATGATACTACTGGTTACGAAAAGAAATATATATGTATTTTATGGTTGCAACTTTATTTTCCTCGGAGAGATTAAAAAATATTCAGTTTTATAGCTAAATATCAACTTAACATTTTGTTAAAATTTAAATACATATATTTGTAAAGTAACAAATATTTTTATCAATTATTATAAAAATTATTTTGTATTTCCTAGCATATTAAGACAGTTAATACTAATAAATGTTACTTTTATATTTCAAAGGAAACTGGGAGAAAATATTATCAAGAAATAATAGTTCCACTTAATTATCAACTGCACTAACTGTAATATATAATTAATTACTTTATTTTTGTTTTTTTAAAAATCAATTCTGAGGGCACGCATTCTCAAGATTAATTGTATCTGTTTATAATTTTGTTCAGTTTTGATCACATATATTTTTCTGGTCCATAACACTATTATTTCTATGTACTTTAAAAAATTTATTTTAATATTTTATTATATGCATAGAAGTTTAGTAACATCATGACTGCAGAAGTAATGATAAAACTCAATTTAGAGGATATAGACTGAAAATATATATTAAGTTAAACTAATAAATTTTTAGTTGCTGAAAAGCAGAATTTAAAAAATATAAAAATATAGAAGTGAATAATAATAAACATAGTACAGATTAAAAATACAAAACTACACAAGGAAAGAAAATTATGTAATCCATGATAAATTTTCTTAATAGTTTGAACTATACAACTGCATAATTAGAGATCTAAGAAAATGTTGTTGATTAAATGTCATAAATACCTGCTTAATTCCTCTATCAGTATGATCTTTAAGTTAAAATAGTTTGTAAAGGTTCTATTTTAGTAACGTAACCATTATTCAGATTACTTATTTATTTCTTAAAATTTATTTAGCTGAATCACCAGAATTAAATTATTGTATGTAATACTTATCAATACATACATACTCTTCTGGTCATCAATAAAGTTATTACATAGTTATTTTTTGAAATCATTATCTACAGTTATATTTACGGAAGGAAGTTTACATTAGCTTAAACGGCTTACAAAATTGAATTGCAAAAGAAATCGCCGTGAACCTATCGCAAAATTTTGATTTTTGTCATCATTTATGGCATATTAGCTAAGAAAATTTAGAAATCTGAGTGAAAATTATTGGAAACATGCTGAAAACATATAAAGTTAACAATTATGTTTACTTGTTAAAAGAAATTTAAGTAAGAATAAAGTATTAAATTGAATAACATGTCTACTTTTGTTAGCTAAGCAAAAGTAGCAATATATACACCTGAATTATAAATTGCTAAATTACAAATAAACTAATTTTCAAATAGTAAAATGCATTTCAATGTTTTGAAACCCAAAATCAACTGCTCAATTTTAAAGTTTCTTGTTCTATATTAGGGGACTCCATGCATTATCGAATTATATACCTAGTATTAATAATGAGTTGCACAAAACTGTTTCTGTTTGAAAGCTGAATGAAGTATTATTTACTTGATGATAAAACATAACATTTTTAAAACCCAAATGTCAGAATTGTACAACTAAAACATTAAAAAAGTAAATATACAGTGTTTTGGAATCTTAAATTTGTGACATATATTTGCATTTTCTTCTGGATTGGAATATTTCTTACAAGAGTATAATTTGATTTTTCAATAAAAATAAATTAGTTATCTAGGCATTGAACGAATTTTTTTTAAAAAAATTACACAAGAAATATTTTGAGAGAATCGCAAAGAAATTTAAACTAGGAAATAAAAAAAATTGATAGGAAAACATTAAATAAATTTATAAATCCAAAGCACTGCCATATGAAATTTTGAAGAAGTTAAAAAATTTTGATTTTATGTGTGTGTGTGTGTGAAATCTGAAACAAGGACACAAGACATTATGAAAAAATGCAAAAACACTTACACTATATACTTGATTAAAAATATTTTTCATAAGAAGAATTTCACAAAACAATCTTAAAAGTAATTAGTATGTTGTTTTTAATTAGAATATTCTTGATATTACAATTTGACAGATTTTTTCCCAACACCTGAAAATAATTGCTATTTCAAATATAAAGATATTTTAAGAAAATTCTATTAATATACCAACTGACCTGATTAAGTTGAACTTCTATAATATGTCTGAAATTTATTTATTTTAGGTGAAATATTGTATTCCAGCTAAAATAAATGAATTTATCATATTTACTAAATTTTCAAGCTTGGCAAATGGAAATATAACCTAAAATTTCCATTTCTCAACTGACAAACTTAAGTTTATAACTGTTAAAAGTTTCATGTATGTCTGATAATTTTAAAATTAATTATTTTAATACTTTTCCTTTCTTGTGTTCAGTTGATATTCTTAATAAATTTTAACTTGGTTGAATATGGAATTTCTAACTATGAAGTGAATGCTTAGTAAAAATTTTCGTAAGCTTACTTCTTATTTTGAAAATTTCTTTTAATAATTAAAATTACTTTTTTTGTTAACATAAATAATTTATACAGCTCTCTTTTGTATCAAGAATTGAAAAATCTTTGTGTGTGCATTCATTAATGAGTAAGTACAAACATATGTTGATGCATGATGGAAGCAATAGTGAATTTTTCATGGTTATATTAGAATTCATTTGTTTGAGAATTTGATTTAATCAAATCATATTTGTATCCATCAATTTTAAATTTACAAAGTAAATATTTTAATTCTTATTTATTGCACAGTGTTTGAATATTATGCATATACAAATGCTTGTTTCATATTTTACATGCTGTTATAAGTAGGTATGTTTTTACAACAAATGTCGATAATGTGGTATTTTGCAAATTTCAATTATTAAATATTTAAGTCTTTGCATTTTAATGTCACGAATATGTTACTTACATTTTTAATACATGTTTTTTAGCATTATCCAATATTTTGCATAGAATGGTGAATAAACAAATCTTTAACTTTTGCATTTTATGATAATGTCTGATCTTAGCTGCTAGAGCTTTATCATTGAAATCAATTTCACAGTATTGTATGAGAGTGATTAAATGCAGTCATAAAGTGATTATGGAACTAGTCATTAATATTATAGTAGCAATCATTAATGTGATCAGATCTTAAATAAACTAATATATAATTGTACATTTTTGATAACATAGCACATATTTATGTATATAATATTATTTTACAGTTTGTGTTTGGATTCTTCACCTTTCTTGTTCTCATTTGCTGTGATAAAGCAACAGCCAAATTTCGACAGACTATGCTTCCGACACACGTGACTTTTGGAATTGTAATCTTCACCATTGCAGCTGCAGCTTCCCTGACTGGTCTCACTCAATCTGCAAGATACAGACTTAGGTAATATCTGAATTTCAAAATATATATATAATATAATTGCTACTACAATAAATTAGTAACATAATCTGTTTGATATACTTAAATTATTGCTTACTAAATACAGTTAATAAGTTAATTTCATGTATATATTAAATCTTCAAAATAGTGAATAATATTGGCAACATTAACAGAGCTTATTATTTGACAGTAAATCTCACACCGATTTCTTTAAGAAATGGAGTATGATATAAAGCTTTAAAATTAATTAAAAATATCAGTAGCCTTTATTGAAAATGGAATGATTTAAAAAATAGCAGAACTATAAAGTATACGTTTTTAGGTAGAATTATTACATCACAGCTTACATGAAACATAAATGATATGACTCTAGTGTTACAATATACAGCAGATAATATCAAATAATAGGTTTGCCATATTTCATGCTGGTAAAATTGACCTTACAAATAAGAGAAGCTGATGGTAAGCATTTACTGCCTAGGTTCTCAAACTTTTGACTGATGAACCCGTTTATATAGTCAAAACCTGCTCACAGAACTTTTAAGTGAAAAAGCTACACAAAGGCATAGTATTAAAATTACAAATTTCTAAAATATATTTTGTCAAAATATTTATTATAATTTGAACTTTTGTTTTAAAGTAAAAAAATAATGGTTTTTGATCTTAAGATGTTATGTATGTATGTTTAGCTCAATGTTTATGAGTAGCAAGTGTAAAACCCTATAAATACTAATTTCTAGTTAATTTTTTTTTCTATGATGAAGTTTATAATGGCACTGAATCCATGTTTATACTGTAGACAAGTTAGTGTGCATGTAGTGGTATTATTGCATTCCTGTATAAACTTGTTGTCATCTGTCTCACACTTTGCCAAGCTTGTTAATAATTTAAATAGCTGTTGCTATCTAGTTGCTCTGAAATCTTTTTTATTTTCATTTATGAGGGATAATCTTAGTTTTTATTGTTATTTCGTTATCATTTGTTATACTGTGTTTAGCATGTTGATGGAATATCAATGCTTAAATTTGTTGTAGTAAATTGAACAATAACTAAGATTTAGTGATAACATAAAATAATATTTAGTGATAACACAAAATAATATAATAAATGTTAGCACCACTGTTATTACAAGTAACAAATTAGTGGAAATTGAATTTATTAGTGTTTATTCGCATAAAGCTATTATATTATGCCAATATTTTAGTAATATACTGCATTTTAAGCACATAACTATTCATTTATAATTTCCACTGATCGTTTGAATGATACCAAGGTCCCTTAGTAGTCTGTAGAGACCATTTTGGGATCCACTTGTTCAATGGTATAGCAAAGGTACAATCTGTTATATGATCTCATGAAACCTGGTTCACATCAATCATAGCAGAAATATACTGCAAACAAATGATAAAGTGGTGCAGAAATTTACAAACAACGGTATGATTTATATAATTCTCAGTTATATTTTATATTATTCCCTGATAAACGAAAGAAATGTTTGCAAAACTATAAGAATTGGAGCTATAATTTTATCTTTCTCCATATTCACCAGAACAAGACTGCATTGCTCCAGGAATTTAAACAAATTTTAATGGGAAAAGTCTGATATTTAATTCTGATATTAAAGTGTCTTCAAAGAATTCACTGGTTCTCATCTGCCTGGATTTTAAAACATTCATCCTAAAAAACCTGTATAATTGAGAAAGCTCATAGAGTATATGGGGACATAGTTTAAGGAATAATATACCTTATGCTAAAAATTATCATCCAACGATGAAAGTTGCAGTAAAAAACGCTTTAATAACTCAATATTTATACATACTTAAAAAGCACTAATGAAAAAAATCACTGAAATAAGTTAAAATTGGTTTTCTATAACCAATTGTTTCTGTTGACTCTTATTTAAAAGGTTGTAAAACCAACTAGTGCATGTAATATATAATTATACAAGCTTATTCATTTCAATATTTTTTTCTGAAATAATTATATTAAATATGTTTTAATTAATATTCAAATTCTATTGTATTAAAATGATTAATGCGCTATTAGGAGAAAGTAAACTGATACAAAAATCACATGTCTAACTGTTTAAAGTTATTTTATGAATCACACACACTAACCGTTTTGATGAAAGCTTGTATGAAAATGTTGAAATTATATATATATATATATATATATATATATATATATATATATATATATATATATATATATATATATATATATAAGAACTCCATAGATTTGACAAATAAAGATATTTTTCAGTTATAACTTTTTCCAAAACTGTATAATCTTTTTTAATTCCATTAAACTGTGATTTTTTGGTACAGATTTTTAACATAATTTGAATGTTTAAAAATAGATTTCTTCCTCATGT
The DNA here is from genome assembly GCA_037975125.1 of Latrodectus hesperus. Classification (NCBI taxonomy): domain Eukaryota; kingdom Metazoa; phylum Arthropoda; class Arachnida; order Araneae; family Theridiidae; genus Latrodectus; species Latrodectus hesperus. Next base: position 121,959,793 of record CM075852.1, read on the forward strand.
AAGTAAGTTCTTTTGCTTTACTATGTAAAATTTATATTTTAATCAGTTACTAGAACTTAACCCTATAACAAGAAAATTACATCTTCTTAATTTTAAAATTAACTTGACAAACTTACCTAATTATGCACATAATTTATTAATGAATTTTTTCAAGTACACAAAAACTTTTTAATATAAATACAACATTTTAAACTCCAATTTAATGTATACACATAAAACTACAAATTTGTAAATTTTTTAGTATAATATTGGACTAATATAAATATACACAAAACTGCGAACATTTAAAATTAATAATAGAATAATCTAAAATTAAACTTACATTGGGAATTTTAAAATTCATCAAATATGTGGTAGATTTTCACTTACCCTGATCATTAAGTGAAGTTAATTGAAAGCAAAAATACTAGGTGTTTTGTGTATAAACACTTTCTTGGAATCCAAAAACAATAATTGGTTTGACTTTATGATTATCGAATGTAAAAAAATATAAGCAATAATGTAAAAACATTCTATATAAATGTGGTTTTAACAGAAAAAATACTTTAAGAACTATTTCATTATTTTTGCATTCTCAATGATTCATATTTAATTTATATGCATTGATACTATAATATTGACAAAAATATTACAAAAGTATGAGTGCTGCATTAACATTTCTCTTATATTTGAGATAAGGATCAATATGTTAAAGTTTTATGATTTTCCTTATAGTGCATGATTGTGTGAAAATTTTAAATTTTTATCTTAATTGCAGTATTTTTATTATAATTTTGATTTTTAAATTTGTGAGGTGCAGTTTGGCTTAAAATATTGAGATGGTTTCAAAAATTTCAAAGACTAATAAGGAAATCAAACAAAATGATAAATGAAAAAAGTTCCATTCTGAAAGCTATTGTTTTTTATTTAAAGGTTTTTAATATACTTGCTTTACTTGTGTAATATGCATGTGCAAATAAAATATATTGTCTTTAAATTTTGGTAAAAAAAAAATTACAAACTTATCTTTCAGTGGTAAAGATGGTAAACCTAATTATAAGGACTTCCCAGAACAAGGAATCATACTGAATGTTCTTGCCATGTGCCTCATTGCTTTATGCATCATTATCCCGTACATTATTCGCAACAGCAACTACAAGAGATACACCACACTTACCATCAATTGAGAGTTTGCATTATGAACGACATTAAAAAACTCAATGTACATTTTATTTTATAGATATTGGGGAATTTTGTGGCTTACACCAGTGACTTTTTAAAGGGATTGCCATCTTGTAAGCCAAATAAACCCTGTTTTACTATTATTGACCAATATATAATGAAGGCGTAAAATGATATTGATTTCAATTGTTATAAGCAAAAGAAATGGGGGGGAAAAAGTGCTTCCTACTTTTTGTCTCCTATTTCACCTTTTTATTTTAAATTTTGAAAATATTTTATACAATTCTATCAAAACTTGAAAATGTAATAGTTGAGAAATGGATTATCTGTAATAAATAATTATAAATAAAAAAATAATCTTCATTCAAACTACCCAATGTAATATTGAACAGATTAAAAAAAAAAGCCTTAATGAAAATAAGATTTTTATTAACACTGATCCAATTAATTGTTACAGCGTTTTTGTTAATTGGAAAATAATTTTAATGGAAATATTTTGCAAAATTGCATATCTACTTTTTTTTTATAGAAAAAGTAAAAATTATTTTTAAAAATTTAATATTAGAAAGGTCTTGTAATGCTGCAAATGATTTTTTTTTTAAAAAGTCTGTTACAGTGTAAATTTCTAATTTATGTAAAATAAAAGGTGAAAGTTTGCTTTATATTTGGATAAAAAATATGCATATTATATTTTAGATTATATATTAGCTAAACTAAAGTTTAATTGAAAAATAGGAAAAAACCCAGTCTAAATATATTAAATGCATAAAGTATTGTAAATCTATTTCAAATAATTGTTTCAAGGTAGCATATCTTAGAAGACAAGCATGTCCATTTTTATAAGAAACGTATAATGCAATACAATTGTATTACAAATTTGATAAACAATTTTATATATATTCACCTATTTTTACCTTTTGGAACAATGGCTATTTCAAAATATATTTATTGAGCAGCACAACTCTAAAATTATATCATGTTGCTCCTTTTGCACTCTTAAATTAATTTAAAATGTCTTTTTTTATATTATAAAAATTTTATGTGTGATAAGAATGTATTTTTGTCATTAAAATGTGAATGTATTTCGATTTTCAAATATGAGTTTTCTTGATAATATAATTTTTCTTGTATGTAGTGTTGCTAGATTTATAGATATATTTTATGATGTAATGTTCATTTGCAGTTCCATTTTTAATGTATTTTATTGTATTGCCGCCTGTGACTTTTTACAAAAAAGATTTTAAATGTATTAAAATAATTTTTCTAAAAATTTTAACTATTTGTGAGCAGGTAGCATAACAAATATTTTTTGATCAACATACTTCAATTTGAAAGCATGTTTGAACATGTGAAGTATTGTCTTTATAGTGACTTTTATTGTTTCATATATATATAATAAACATCATAACTCAAAATGATTTTCCAAGTTATTGTCTAAAATTTATTTAAAATGTTTTGATATACACATTCAAATACGTTGTATAAATATGAAATAGATTTCAAATGAAATATCTAAAAATGTGTCTTTTACATTATAGAAAAACATAATAATAAAGAATTACCAACAGCAGTACAATTATGAAACTCTAACTTAAATGGTAGAAAAAAATACTTATAAAAATTAATTAATTTATAGTGCTGTGTGTTTTTAAATGTTCTTTTTATTTAATCTGTCTATTTAGGGGAAGTTAATACATTTGTCACATTGTTTATATAAATTTTTTTTTTAATTTGGTGGTTAAATCAGCTGAAGTCTATATAAAATAGTACGCTGATATTTCAGTTATGGATATTAAAATGAAAGATTGAATTGGTCTATATTTTTTTCAGTTGTCCTGGATTGAACTAAAAAACAGATTTTTCGTTATAATTTAGTAAAATTTTAATTCCACAATTAAATATCTTAACAAAAAAATGGAGTACAGTAAAATTTACGTTATCGGTCAAATCATAGTCGGTAATTTTCACATGGGGAAACTTTGGTACTTGTGTATTATCCCGTCGTCCATATCTGCGAAAAAACATGTTTAATGATGCGGTTTAGCACCATATAAATTACAAATTAAGTTTTTATCTATTTACTACAATCAAGAGATAAGTAAATTATTCTGCTTCTCCTTCCCTTTCCTTTAAAAAAATGTTAAATTTGTAAAATCCGATGACATATTTTTATGGCGAAAAAGGTCAACGTAATAATATGTAAGTATGAAAATTTTTATGAATTTAAGCTCATTAAAAAATTTACGAGAGGAAATTATGTGAAAATTAGCCTTATACATACAGAATTTTGTAATAACTAGTTTTAATAATTGCCAATAATATTAATTGGGTGATATTTGAGATTAGTGATAATGTTATTTCGTAAGACAAGTAAGTAAATTAGAATGAAAATGTTAAAAATAAAAGAATCTAAGTGATTAGCTGGTTTGGATTTTTTGTCTGTTTTGGTATAAGGTCCAAATAATCACTAGCTGTGCAAGTCTTACAAGACAATGAGAGAAGCTGTAGTAAACAGTAAAAAAAAGTGTAGTGAGATCGAACATTTTTTCTATTTCAGTTAAATTTAATTTCTTTCCCAAAAACTAAGACTTTTTTAAATCCATTAATGTATAAAAATTAGGATTAACAATTACGTTATAACATGCTTTAAAATTAAAAATTATTACATATGCTAAATAAAAAAAAAATATTTTGCGATTCTATATTTTTGTCGACTCCTGTGTTATCTTTACCATTTAATTGTAAATAATTATAACTTTTTTTTTTATCGCGTTTAGCCATTCCAGCAATATGATTAAAAATCACTATCCAAAATTTCACAATTCACAGATCAAAGGTGCGCTTCTAATGTTTTCAGGATTATCATAAAATGAAATAAAAAATATGGTAATGAGATAACATTTATTCAACTGTATATTTCGATTATCTTGTGCAGTTTAATAAGATTTTATACTTTTTTTATATGGGAATTATACTTTATCAAAATTATCTATCTTAATTCTAAAAAATTTTATGAAACCTAATGCCAAGTACATAATTTTTATAAATTTTCCTATTTTCACAAAAATCACATAACTATTTATTCTGATCTTCTAATTCAGTAGAGAGTTTCTATTATTGCGATATCTTTGATTTATCCACTTCAAAAAATTGCCCCAAGTAGGAAAATTTCATATTAAAATATTTCGCTCTCTTTTTATGAAATTTTACAATGTGATTTATTTACATTTTATAAATTAATATATTTTAGTGAAAAGATTTCAGCTTTCAATAAAAATTTTATACATACTTTTGCATAATTATAATTGTCCAACATTAGATTCCAAATTTGATTTATTCCTCATGCTTTACCCTTCGCAGATAATATAATTTTATTTGGATCAATTGCGTTATTAAAGAGCTACTGGGTAGAAAAATTATTTTACTTCGATTTAGACATTAAATATTAACTTTCTTTTCTTAAAGAAGGTTGGTAGTTTTTGACTTATCTGCATTTCAAGATTTTATTTCGGAAACAATCGATTCTGATAACACTCATTTTTCACATTTAATACCCTCCTGCTATCGGTGAATATAAAATATGACTTACCAGTATGTCATCGTCCATGATATTGAAACGTTCAAGTAAAGATCATGAAAATGCAATCATATATATAGTGGCTTTCAATAAAATATTTCAAAATATGTTTGATTTATTGGATTAGTAGCTCAAGATCCAAAATAGGATACACTCACCAAAACTGTGATTTCAAGTAGTAATTTTTTTAATATCTAAGCAACACTAAAAAACAAAAATATTTATATACAATATAGTTAAAAATTATTTGCATAAAAAGAACTAAAAATATGCTATTACAAAAATTTTAAATGTAAATTAAATGAGAAATGTTAGAAACCTATGCTCCTAAAAAGGGAAAAAGGTTTCTGTGGGATAGATCCTCCAATAACAGAATTAACCAGACCGACCCACCCGAAGGTATACGGTGATAGCAATGATTGATCGATGGAGAAATCCACCCAGGACGAGGTGGCCATGTGCTATCGAGTAGCCATAGGCACCCCACTCCCAATCCAATACTACAACGATGGTGTAAAGCCAGGTGCCACAGTCCATGACTTCCAGGGGACCGCCAAGCATTACCCGTAGCCCGGCGACCACCAGCCAGGGTCTACCAGCACCCAGTCCCCCAACGAAAGATTTAAAATCAAAGGGCATCTTGCCTTTAATAAACAAAACAAAATACAACTTGAATATAAAATAATGTTACAACTTGTAAACAATAAAATATAGTACATAATTGTTTGACTTTAAATTACATTGTTGAAATAATATATTTACAATAATTTATAATAGTTTACAATTGATTAATATTATAGTTTGCATAATATATTGGGTATTACAATAAGTTAAAAGGTGTTGTAATCTAACTGTAATTATTTCTTTGATTTTCTCTTTAAAACCCGGATAACACAAGAGTTCTTTTATGGTCTTGTCTCTGTAGTTATGTGAAAACTGTTTCTTTCGAACGGTTGGTTGGTTGGGTTTTATGGTACAAGGTCCAAATAAGGACAAGCTGCGCTAGAATTTTATTTATTTTTTTTTAAACCAATCAACTTTTAAAATGCCGATAAAAATATAAGTATTATTTATAAGATTAACATAAATAATAAATAGACAAACACCCAACATATAAAAGAATAAATTATATCTAAAACATCTAAAATAAAAGGCTAAACTGAATCTATAAAATGTCAAAAGTATTTATTTTAAAATCTTTGATTTAAAATTATATATAATTTATAAAATCAATGCTTCTTAAAAATGCAAAAATATTTTGATGCGGAGGTTCGCCCAGCAAATCCCGGATCGTTAAAATATCATATCATTTAATTAATTAATCATTCAGTTAAAAAATTTAAAACGATGTTGGTTAAAATCAGAACATGAAATTAAAATATGAAACACAGTGTATGGTTCATCACACGTTTCACACCAAGGTTTTAATTCATTTAGGAGTTTCTTTCGAACGTTAACGAATTCATTACATTCATATACCATGTGTTCCACTGTTTCTATAACACTGTCAATAGGACACAACGGATTCTTGTTATGGAATCTATTCTGGTATTCTCCGAATATTCCATGGCCGGTTCTTATTTTATTTGTGTAAAAATCTGCTACTACCCACTTTGTGGAGACCACATCATATGTCATACAGCCTACGTGTTTTACTTGAAGTATTCCATCGATTTTGCCAAATCTGTATTGTGTTATTTTTTAATAGTGTTGTTACCTGTTGTTTACTCATTGGCACTGTATGTGTGATTTCTGTTTTGGTTGTGGCTGCTTTTGCTTCTTTATCCGCTATTTCGTTAAAATGGATTCCAATATGCGCTTTAACCCAATGAAATTCGAAACTGTTACCGTAATTTTCATAGATGGATATGATCTCTCCTATAATTTTATTAGTGATTTTATTTGAGGAAAGGGCTTCTAAAACCGATCTTGAATCTGAATGTATGTGCATTTTTATTATTTGTGAATTTATTGTATATTTCATTTTTTCCAGTATAGCAATAGCCTCAGCTTCAAAAACCGTTGCTTCATTATTTAATTTCATAGTTAATATGTCAATGATATTTTTTATCTCTGCAGATAACGGCTGCAGCTCCTACTTTGTGTTCTAATTTAGAGCCATCTGTGAAGGCGTTAAACTCACTATTTATAATATTGGTATTCCAACTTATTTTTTGTATTTTCCAGGGTGGATAAATTGTCCTGTTCTTCGTCCAGGCATTATAGACATTTAAAGTCTTTTCCCCAATGGTAATTGGTTTCTTCTGGTTCCATAATAAAAATTTGAGTTTCAAATTACTTGCTATCAAGTCAATTGGTGGGCATCCTGTTAAAATCTGCAAAGCCTCTGTGGATACAGTTCTGTGTGTTCTAGCAATCTTAAGAAGGGGTATTCTTTGTATTTGAATTAATTTGAAGTTTATTCGTACAATATTATTATACCAGGCCGGACAAGCGTGCAATATAATCTTTTCAAGTACAACATGATAAATTAGTTTGAGTACTTTGGGTTTCGAACACCAAGTTTTTCTTGTTAATCTCGCCATTTTATTGGATATACCCAATACTTTTTCTTGAACGTTATTTAGATGAGCTGTCCAATTTAGTTTTGTATCTAACATTATACCAAAATATATGAATTCAGATTTATAAGTTACATTATTATTTTTTATTAAGATTGTCGGTCTTCTAGTTATTTCTTTCTTTATAACAAATATGGTATAATTACATTTATTAATGCTTAGCGTTAGTCCATGTTTATCTGTCCATTGTTCTATTATTTCTAATGGTTTTTTAGACACGTTGCTAAATTTATAATAAACTTTAGAAGATCCCTCAATAAATCAAAGTTAAAATATCAGTATTAAAAAAGTGTATACGTTGATGGTTAAAATATTATAAACTGACAAAGGTTCATCTCACGTTTCGCAACATAATGTTTGTGTGAAATTTCTTGATACGACAGGATGACAAGTAAAACTATTGTTTCTCAAAGCTTCCAAAATACTCATGCTGTCAGTGTATATAGAAAATTGATGATAGAGTCATCTGTATTCACATGCTGAAGCACTTAATAAATATCAGCTATTTCAGCTGTAAAAATGGAGCAGGACGAATGTAGGCAGCAGCTAAAAGACGTATCGATCTGTGAAAACAGGTTTTGATGATTAATACTGATAGCGTTGAGAAGATTATAGCTGTTAAAAAACAATAGATGTTTTCTTCGATTTTCTTAATTCAGCAAAGTCATTAATAAAAGTATTTGTTGGATCATACCCAGGTGGATAAGCAAATTGTTCAACAGACTGTATCCAAACATCATACAGGTCTGAAAACCACAGTTGTGGTCTGGCTCGTATGGGAAAATGTGGTATGCTCACTGATGACGAGCATTATAAAGTCTCTTAAGGGAGGTATTTAGAACCATGAGACGTAACGGATAATGAAGGGTAGACATAATCTCTTTACGTAATAATTGAGAGATTGCTGCTTTCGTTTTAGATCTAAAGACAATTGCTGACTAATCACATAGACTGGACGGGTGATGTGCGGGACGTCCCAGAACCTATCCTTAAACCACAGTGATTAACTGCGTTCAGTCTTCGTAAAACGGAATATCTAGGTTGGTTGGGTTTTATGATGAAAGGTCCAAAAATGGACATCCTATGCCAGTAAAATTTTTGAAGAATTATAATTTAATAATTTTTTAAAGATTTTTTTTTAAAACCTAAGCAACATTAGGTTGGTTGGTTAGTTGGTGGGTTTAATGGCGCAAGGTCGAAATAAGGACAAGCTGCGCCAATCACAAGTTATTGGATATAAGTTTGTTTTCTTCAAGCAATTAAAAATATAAAACAGAAGTATAATTCAAATGATTTGTACATTAAAAGTCTATACATACAATATATACATGTATAAAATTAAAAACTTGAAATTTAAATAAAATATTTGTAAATCAGATAAAATTCATAAATCCTGTCTTTTAAAAACGCAAAGAGATTGCAATGGGTAGGTTCTCCAAGCAGGTCTTCTAATGTTAAAAAATTATTATTAAAATATCTAAAAAAATGGTTAAAATCTGATTGGTTTTAATGGCACAAGGTTCAAGTAAGGACAAGCTGCGCCACACAAAATATCGTCTTTATTTACTTCTTCTGCTCAAACCATTAAAATGCTAATATTATATTAAAATATCAAAATGAAATATAAATATGTATATCATCTAAAATATATGAGATTTAAAATTGGATAAATTTTAATTTAAAAGCTTCTAAAAAAATTAGATAAAATTCATAAAATCAATTGCTTTTAAAAACGCAAAAAGATTGCGATGCGTTGGTTCACTTAGTAAATCTTGTAAGATAACTACTATTAAATTAATTATTATTAAATACATGAAACGATAATTGTTAAAATTTGGACATACAATTGAAATATGACGCACTGTGTATGGTTCATCACACGTCCCACATCAAGGATTTAAGTCATTTAAGAATAAATGCCTATGAGTAAAACGCGTGTGACTAATACGAAGGCGAGTCAGTTTAACATCAGCGCTGCGAAGTTTTAAAATTGATAATAGGATGATTAATGGAAAGATGGAAAATAGTTTGTTGCAGACTCTCAAATTCCACGATTCCTGCAAAACAGACTTTACAAAATGTTTAATTCTCTATTTTACATCCATTGATGGAACTAAAGTTAGAGTAGGAGTTGTAGCAGACCTAGCAACTGCATCAGCCTTCTCATTGCCATCTATTCCCATGTGGCCTGGTATCAAGCAGAACCGTATCTCAAATCCCTTGCTATTTAGAGAATTAATCAATTTGAAAATTTTGGATAAAACAGGATGACAATTTAGGTTGTTATTTTTCAACGCTCTTAGTACACTATTACTGTCAGTGTAGACACAGTAGTTAAGTTCTTTTCTAGAGCTCACCTGCTGAAGTGCACGGAATATAGACATGGCTTTAGCAGTAAAGATGGAGCAGGACTTGTGGAGAGTGAAACTAAACGAGGTATTATCTAATAAATACCACAGCCAACGTGTCCTGCTGTTTTGGATCCATCTGTGAATATAGGTGTGTATTGTTTATACTGACAGCGATGAAATGCATAAAGTTGTTAAAAATAGTCGGGGTTGTATATAACTTTTTCTAATTTTAAAAGGGATTGATATCAACGATACCCCTCAGGGGGTTGGTTGGTTGGGTTTTATGGCCCAAGGTCCCAAATTGGACATGCTGCGCGAAAACTATGAGTTCGATTTTATTTATTTATTATTATTTTTAATAACCCAAGCAACATTAAAAAAATAAAAAATAGAATTAATTGTATATAAAGTAATTAAAAACCCTAAATATACATAGACACATACACAAATATAAACACAATAACAAAGTTTAAAATTAAATCAATTATATTGTAAAAAACCTATTGCTCCTAAAGACGCAAAAGGTTTCTGTGGGGTGGATCCCCTAATAAATCAGGTAAAATTAAAATATCTGTATTAAAAAAGTGTATACGTAAATGGTTAAAATATGAACATGAAATTAAATTATGATGCACAGTATAGGTTTATCACACGTTTCACGCCAATGATTTAGTTCACTCAAAAACAGATGTCTATGGGTGAAACGTATGTGTCCGATACGAAGGCGAGTCAATCTAATATCTGCACTTCGTAACGGTAAAATTAATAACGAGGTGAGAGATTAGAAAATGCTATGGAGTTTGTTTCCGACCTGCAAAAGTTCCACGATTCCTGCCAAAGACCATATATAAATCTTTTTATAACCTTTCTCACATCTGA